>CM067381.1:37372065-37870028 GCA_034510155.1 Eucriotettix oculatus
CAAATTGACTGTGATGTACCCATAAAACTCGCTAATGGATCGATTCACTAACGAGGAAGTTCTAAGCAGAATAGGGGAAGAGCGAACAATATGGAGTACATTGACCCAGATAAGGGATAGATTTAAAGGCCATGTTTTGAGACATGAAGGTCTTGTATAATTAGGAAGTCTGTGGGGGTAAGAATAGAAATGAGAGGCCAAGGATGGAACACACTAAGCAGTTAATGGACTATGTGGGATATGGTAGTTACGTGGAAATGAAAAGGCTTGTGCAAGATAGGTTAGGGTCGGAACATTATGGTCAAACCCTATAAACCCCGCAATTGGCTGGAGACCTTGTTGTAGGAAGATTCTGTCTGCCAGATACAACGTTCCAGAATCCCAACAATAACACAACATACAGAATAAGAGAAAACAACCTTTCTGTCCTCCCACACCATCTACAAAATAAACTTTACACTCTGCCCAACCTTCCTCATTGGCCAGACACGAAGACTCTTCCCCGAATGGATTGCCAACCACCGCAGTACAGTGAATCTTCATCTGAAAGTTAGGAAGACATTTCTAGTGATTGGCTGACCGATTACTGGGTATATCTATAAGTATATATGTAGCTCTATATTAATTTTTTTTGTTTTATTTCTCTATTTTCTTGAATAAGTGGGATGATTAAAGATGATAAAAGATGTATCCCATTACATAAACACATAAGTTTTGTACTTTCAATTTTTTTTTGAAAGCAATAAATACAATTAAAAATGTACTTTTAAAAACTCATAGTATTAAGTATCTACAGTTCCTGTAGGAATAATATATGTGAGAAATAGTACTTATGAAACATGTTGTTTGTTTTCTTAACAGGTTGATATTTAAAGTTTTGTGAGCCTGCCAGATCTTGAAAAAAGTATATATACAAGACACACAGCTATGGTTAAAATCAGACTCTTGTGAATACATGACATTAAAACTCAACTGTGTAACTCTAAAACCTGTCTTCATAAATAATATCATTTCCTTAAATTCACTGTCATCCAGAGGCCTCCTTTTGGCTGCATGACAAAACAAGCAGGATCATATACAAGAGGCAATTTCGTTTTGCTGCATCGGCTGAAGGTCATCCTCGAAAGCAAAGATACGATGCCAAACTTTGTCTGCAGAAGGCCAAAGCGCATTCCTGCAAGGCAACAAAACCAAGGTGTTACATGGAAACTGCCAATTTTATGCCATCCAAGTATTTATTAAGATTGGTCAAATAAATACAACTGTTCAAAATGTGAATCTATAATTTTTCACTGATGAATAAAATAAGTGCAGTAGTATTAAGGCAATTATACACAAAAATAAATTATCAAGAAACATTTCTTAGTATTACTATTCTCTTGGCACTTATTTCGGTCAATCATAGATACTTGGTAGTTGTTTACAAGCATCAGTCTCACTCACCTATGCATATCCGTGGACCTTCCCCAAAGGGCATATAGGTAAAATGGTGCCGTTTTGCAATTTCTTCCTCAGAGAACCTGTTTGGGTCAAACCTTTCAGGGTCAGGATAATACTTAGGGTCATAGTGCAAACCCAACAACGGTATGACGACATTTGTGCCTTTTTCCAGCATCAGGTTGTCCTTTAGACGGTATTTTGTGGTGCAGACTCGATTCAATAATGGCACTGGAGGGTACTTGCGCAAGGTCTCTGGAAATCACATGGATAATTTGGTAGTAAATATAGTACACTTAAGTTCTGAGAAATAAGTGCTTTTTTGATAAGTTGGTTAATAATGAATTAAATTATTTTTTAATTTTTCTATTAATTGTACTGTATAAAGATTAAACCATTCAACAAATCAGAAAGTTGCTAGTTATTAATAGTAAACAAAAATTAAATCCATAAAATGTTAAATATACCCATCTATTGGTGTAACCTGAGATTTAAAAATATACACAGGACTGTTAATGTATAGGTTTTAACAAAGGTCAATTTTCTATTTAAAAAAATTCAATAGTTCAACAGAATTAAGTACTTAAGGAAACTTGACCTTTTTAAATTAATTTATAAGATTTATTAACAGTTTGGCATTTGAAATGAAATTGTAAGAGCAATAAAATACTAAAATAAGTTATTTGAAGTGGTGTAGTAAATCTGTGGGCCTGTATGATAAAACCCATTCTTATTTATTTGAAATATTTACTAGAGGTAAATGAACAGTAGAGATGTACCAGCTACAACCATATCAAGGTATGGCATTCGGATGATATCCTCATATGTTATGTTGCCACCAGTTCTTGAAACCACATCATCCACTTCCTGCTGTAGTCTGGCCTGGATTTCAGTGTTGATTGTCAGTTCATGCAGGCAGAAACTAATCGTAGTAGATGTGGTCTCAAAGCCAGCTAGGAAGAATATGAAGGCCTGCGCAGCCACCTCCTCCAGGGTCAATCTCCTGTGTCCTGCAGCATACAGTTAACACGAACAAGAATAGTTATGGTGATCAATTTTAAATAAATGTTTTAATATCCCAGCATGCTTAATTCAATCAAATCTCCTGTATTCAGATTGCTGTCCCACTAATATGTGCCACACTCAATTGGTCCAGAAAGGCTATAGACAATTTGAACCTTATGTTTTGATGTGGCAAGGAAGAAATATACAAATAGAAGTTGAAAATATCTGTATTATGGTGGAAATCTAGATCGGTCAGTAATAGAGTAAGAAAAGGAGGTGGATGATGAAGAGTTGGGGACAAAATTGTAAGGTTGGAGTTTAATGGGACACTATTCTAATGCACCAAGAATTTATAACTTTCCATCTAGGTCGATAAGATCATCAGGCGTTGAAGCAATATCATGGCTGTCCACGATAGTTTGTGAAATCTACGTAAAATGTGGTGCTATAGGAGAATGCTGAAAATGAGATGGGTGGATAGAGAAACTAACAGAATAGGGGAAGATTCAGTAATATAAGGAAGGTGACCAAGAGAAGGGATATATTAATAGGCCATGTTTTAAGACATTAGCATTAAAGGGGAGCGTGTGGAGTAAGAACCCAAGAGGGAGGCAAGGATGGAATTTGCTAAGTAGATTAATTTGTATATGGCAGATGTAAAACCACTTATAAATTATTAACAAAATACTTTTTCATGCCATATATCAAATTGGTTAATTTTGATGTGTCTGTTGTCAACGTTTCTGTTGACCGATCCATCATATAATAATAAGAGGAAGTAGGCAATATCTGGTAAATTCCCATTTGCAAGTATTTAGGGTGGTGCAAACTGATTCACTTAAGACAAACAAAGCCCTAAATATCAAATCACTCCATCCTACCTGATCTACATTATTAAATTCTTGATTTAACTACCATTGTGAGTCAGTCAACAGACTGTATGCCATTTCTTAATTAAACCAAATACCGCATTCAAAATTCATGTCAGTAGAACTTGCATCTGGTTAAGATAAATTCAATGCATTGCATTGGGCAAAGCCCAGTGGCTATGTTTAAAATAAGTTTGATTAAAATAATTCAGAACAGGCTGAATTAAAGTAGTTTAAAACAAATAATGATCAGTGATTATCAATCAAAATACCATCTGAAGGTGAAAAATAATTCCAAATGGATGGTAACAAAAATAAAACAAATATTTGCCTTCTTCAGGGCCGTCTTGATTTTGAGATTTGTTTTCAAGGTATCCCTGATTCTTGAGCTGAATGAGCAGCTGCAGGAAGTCGTTACCGGAGACGTTGTTCTTCTCCCTGCACTCGATCGTCTTACGCACCATGTCGACGAAGTACTGCGTCAGGTCTCGTGGAAAGTTGTTGATCCTGATTACGGAGTCTAAGGGCACGAAGAGCTTGGTGAAGCGCACGAACGTTCTGGCCGGGGACGAACTGAAGACCCTGCGTCCCCAGACCCGGAACTCGTGGTCGGGCTGTCGCAGACTGTTCACATCGAGCCCGAAGGCTATGGAGCCGATTACGTCGGTGCCGTAACGCGCCAAGACGTCGCGAATCTCGACATCGGCGCCGTCCATCTCGCTCACGACGTCGGCCAACTCCTTGGTGCACGCTGACAGCTTCTGGAACATCATCTTCATCTTCCCCGACGTGAAGGTCGGTGATAATTTAACCCGCAGGTGCCGCCACTTGGGTCCACCCAGAAAGAACAGGTTCGCCATCAGAGGGTCGGAGTCCTCGTTCACGGGGAAGCCGCGGTCTCGGAAGAACTCAAAGTCCTTCACCATGAACTTCCGAATTATTTCGGGGTCCACGAGGACGAGGGTGGGGTCGAACATCCGGTAGATACCTCCATAAGGATGACCGCGAAGCTCCTGGTAGATTTGGGCAAAGATCTCCCCGAAACTCTTGCGCCCAAAAAATAGGTCCGTAATGTTCCCAAAGGGAAACGAAGGCTCCAGTTGGACCACTCCCCGTCTCTTCCAGAAACCGAAACGATGCTTGAAGAATACGTAGATGGCGACACTGATGGCGACGACCACAGCAACCAAGTTCATAAATAGTGATTCGAAGAGCAGTCCCATGTCTGCGCTCTCCTGGAAAAGTTTCAAAAAATGTGAGACGTCGAAGAAAAGTATAGAATTCTAAGTTCAATTAAAATGGTTAGAATATTGATAATCAAAGCCCTTTCCGCATGGGGTCCGTCCTAACGTTCAGCATGCCCCCCCCCCCCAAATCGGGGTGGGGGTGTAACAGGCTACATGAGGATGGTCCTGAAACAGGCAACTCCCATTTAATAGCATAGGAAAAGGGGGAGATGTGGAAGGTAGAGCAAGGGTTGACTAGGACCTCCGGGCTATAGTTTATGGATCCTACCGGGTGTTTCACCTTAAAGAGAAGCAGGGAAAATCAGCATCAGGTAGGTCGGAACCAGTGAACCAGTTCTAGGAAGCAGTTGGCCGACTGATCTAATATTGCTAAAATATTTTGTAGGTACGAAGTAAATAAAATAAGTTATAATTTGCCATAGTAAATAGTAACTTTGAATTTACGTTTTCAACAATAATACTTTATTTTTTTGTCTTGAGAATGGAACCTGTCGTCATCATCAACAGCTGTATAATCAAGGCATTTCCAGTGATCGGCTGGACGACGACATCACTGGAAATGTCTTCCTAACTTTCTGATGAAGGGAGCGGCGCCTCCGAAAATTTAAAGAACTCCAAACCTCAACCATCTACGAACATCAGGTAAGTCACCGACTTTCTCTCTTTCCTTTCCTTATTAATTGTTTTAACATGACAATGTCATTTGCTGACATACTACTCAAAGACGACTATTAGGTCTTATTCTAATTTATTTTATTAATATAAAACATTATCCAACTGTGCACCGGCTTTACAAATCTTAATGAATATTGTCTTTCATTTTCTTCTCTTTACGTTGCCAGCCCTGGAAGCCAAGCTGATATCTTGTAAAGCAGCCATTGTCAACGGGTTTCTAAAGTCCTGCATAATTAACAAGCCATGGTATTTTAATGTCGATCATCACGGACCACCCTTTCCCGAAATAAACTGAAAACCTTTCAGTTACAAGTATCTTGATGTATTTAACAATGTATTTAAGGTGTTGATTAAATTACCTTTATTGTGTATGAATTACATTTATGGAACCATTTCGGTGAATTAAACTCGTAATTAAACAGTTGTGAAGTGTTCGAAATCCAGGAAATCGTACCCAAGTTTAGTTTATTGCAATTTACTTCTCGCTTGACTTTTTATATAAAGATTATTCACTCAAATTATTTAATCTTGCCTTAACATTACAACTATTTCAAAATCAAGTCCCGCATATCTTCTTGACATTTCCGACGATTTTTTTAAAGGAATACAAACCGTAAAAAAAAACTCGCGTCCTTACCTTGAGTCGTCGTCTTCACGTGTGACAACTGCTTTGGTGTTGAATGTCCTTTACATAACGACTACTGTTTGGCGTTCTACAAGAGGGTCGACCTTTGACACAGTTGCATCTGACAGTTAATCTATTTTATTCCGGTAGAGCGATAAAAGAAAAACAACACGCAGCAGATTGATTGTGTTGCTGCAAAAAGTATTAATAATCAGTATCGTGCTATGTTGTTGTTGTTGTGGTATTCAGTCCTGAGACTAGTCTCATGCAACTCTCCATGCAAGCCTTTTCATTTCTACATAACTACCACATCCCATATCCTCCTTAATCTGCTAAACGCATTGCATCCTTGGCCTCCCTCTTCTGTTCTTTCCCCACACCCTTCCCTGTAATACATTACAAGACCCTCATGTTTTAAAATGTGGCATATTAATCTATCCCTTCTCTTGGTCAACGTCCTCATTACTGTTCGCTCTTCCCCTATTCTGTTAAGAAATTCCTGGTTCGTGATTCTATCCACACATCTCATTCTCCTACAGCTCCACTTTTCAAAGGCTTCTATTCTTTTCCTTTTTGCAACTACTACCGTCCACGTTTCGCAACCATATAACGCAACACTGCATACGAACATTTTTAGCAAATATTTCCTAACATTCACACTTATATTACCCGTATATTTCGCGAAAGCCTTCCTTGCCTGTGCTACCCTACTCTTTATGTCTACTCTGTCTACCATCCCTAGTTATTACACTTCCCAAGTAGCAGAATTCATAAACTTTCTTCAAAATATCCCTTCCCAATCTAACACCCTTCGTTTTTCCACTGTTTCCCATATTACACTCCATCACCTTTGGTTTTCTCTCTACTAATCCTCATATTGAACTCTTTCTGCGGCACCACGTTCATGCCATTTATTGTGGTTTCCAAGTCTTCTTCTGACGCCCCTAAAACCACAATATCATCGGCAGAGCGTAGGGCTTTTATTTCTTCTCCTTTCGGTAAGCTTCCTTTTCCATATTCTGTTTTGAATTTCTTCATCGCCTGTTCTGTATATAAGTTAAAGAGTATGGGCGACAGACCGCATCCTTGCTTGATTTCTGCTTTCTTTTCTTGATCTTGAATTCTTATTACTGCTGACTGCCTTCTCATAAATATAGTGGAGGTAAATTTGGAATCCACATAACGTTAACGAGCGGGGAAGTGGATGTATTTTGATGAGAACTTTGAAACTGCCGCTATATTCTGACAATGGCCAGAAAAGTGTAACAGATGAGAAATCTCTCTGATAATGTCTACGGTTTCTTAGTTTCGTCCTAATTGAAGGTATTTATATACAGCTAATGGAACCCAAGTAATGACTCTTTTCTCAGTAACATTTCTTCCCCATAATAACATAAAACCTTGAGAACAAATAATACAAGGAAGAGCAACTTCTAAGGTCGTTGCTTTTAATTAAATCGCTTCTTGTCGACATGTCTGTTGGTATGTATTTTCGCTGGCTCAGTTTCTGCCTGTAAAGAAGAGGAGCGTTTTATGCACTCGTGTTGATATTTGCGGTCTCTACTCTCGTAATATTTACACGCCGAGATAAACATTTTTAAGTCCTACCAGCGAGGTCATTGGCTTGTTGTGGAGGGAAAGATAAAGAGAATGACTTACAACGGAAATTATTATGTTTTTTCTGATGTAAAACTCTTTTACACTTTATCGTTACTAGATTACTAAAGCTGATAATACTTTAATTACAGGACATAAATATTTCTTCAATTATCTTTGAGGAAACCTTTGCGGAATAGTGGAAAATATTAGGAATTAAGTAACAAAGTGCAAAGTTGGAAACATGGAGGGAGAGAAATTATTTTAATATTTTATTTGATGTAATATATATATATATAATGGCCAACTACGTTTCGTCCCTATCTTGGAACTTTATCAGGTGAGCGCTATTGTTAACAAAGCAGATACCTTCATAAATCATTTTCTGTTACATTTATTCAATGATGTTAAATTTTAGTATTAATTTGATTGTATAAAGTGCCCAGATCTACAAGTATTTGATTCCAAAAAAGGAACATTTAATATGATACAAATAATCCAGCCAAATTGTTAGCAAACAACATTAATATGTATTCAACATCTCTACAACGTTTCGTCCAGATTTGTGGACTTCCTCAGGTAACTATTAAATGGATAAACTTGTATACACGTGCTGATAGTTTTGCGCCCAGACACGGTTACGGACGAAATGTTCTTCCATTTAAAATTCACCTGAGGAAGTCCTCAAATCTGGACAAAACCTTGTAGAGATCTTAGATAAATATTTTTTAAAATTGATGATAATGTTAGATTATTGATTTATTAATGATACAAAATAATTCCCATCAAAATTAATAATCCAAAAATTTTAACATTTGCTCATTAATTTAACTATTAGAATTATTTTTTTGAAACCTTCTAACTTGGTACTTTAACTAACCAATTAAATAATAAAATTCAACATAATTTAAGATATTTTAGGCACAAAATATTAATTATAAAAGTCTCATTTTATCAACTGACATTTTGTTCACCCTCACAGTGTTTTTCTGTTTGTTATCAAGTCAATGTGGCCATTGAAGTGGATATTTAGTAACAACTTGTACTGACTTACTGGAAATTGTATTCTTTACTTTGGAAATAATATTATAAATAATTTAATAAAATCCCCTTGGGATTTAAATCAGACCCTAAAATTAATTTTTTTAAAGATTCCATTCAGAGGTAATTTTGATTTTAATCTTTCTGTTATAAAGAAATTTACTTGTATTTTATAAAATACTGTGTTTGACAAAATAATATAGCATTTTGTATAATATAATTTTATTAAAAATAATTTGGTACTTTTTGTCCGAAAGCTTCTGTTTGAAAGTCAACGAAATTAATAAATAATATTGAGGAATGAATTTTTAAATCTGGGGAATGATTTAAAACCCCAGAGGATTCTTTTAAATTATCTTATATTCATTGTACAATAATAATAATATATGTAATAAAGAATAAATTTTCAGTTAATAGATGTATCGTCAGTTGGCTTTAAAAATTCACTTGAAATTCAGTGATCATTCTCAAAATGAACTTTTATCCTCATTGCCCTTGAAAAATGTTAATTTGCAGACGTGTTTAAAAAAGTGATTCCTCTCAGACGTCACTAGTAAATTTTATGTACAACTCGAATCAATGTTACATATTCTATGAGGAAAGATAATGAAAGTTATTTCCATTTTTAGAATTAAACGAAGCTATTGTTTCGCTCCGATAAATAAAGAGATTGTGGCTAACCGGGTCTCAGGATTATTATTACTGTTCACCGCAATATAGAAAATGTGTACCACATTTAAAGCAAGCAAAATTTATTTTCAAAAGAAAATTTACATATATAGGTTTTCGTTATTGATAAAGAAAATTTACGGTCGCCTCGTATTTGCTCTCAGGAAACAGCCACAGTGTTTATGTAACGTCTCTCCTTGTTGAGAAGTGGGGACGCTTTATGCTCCAAAGATTCTATAAACAATGGTTTGAATTTACTTAGCTGCTTTATCGCACTTTTAAAATCAAAAATTTTGCTCTTGAATTATAAATATTTGAGAGAAAGTAAAATCGAGCCTAGACGCGTTATGAACATGCCGACAAGTGTTCTGCATAGGTACCAACGTTGGAGCTGTAATTAAGAAAATAACCTCTGTCGCACTGACAATGAATACATAAATGTTAGAATATGTAAATGGTGGAGGAACAAAGGGCCGAAGACACTTATCCAGACATCCACATATTTGGGAGGAGGGACAGTCAAGGGCTAAAGTAATGTGAATCGTGAGAAACAGAGAAAATATTAAATTAAGTATAAAAACCAATAAAACGTATATAAATAACCAATATATTAAATTAGTGTAATAGTCCATCAATCATAAATTTACAAACGAAAAATATTTTTGTTGACCGGTCTATGATGACCTCTGCTAAGCACGCTGTCGCTCCAAGTTATAGGCTATCCTTGGTTCTATTTCTGGTCCCGTCTTCACAATATCGTAATGAAAGACTTCTCAATCCAACGACTGCATTTCATCTTCCATTGAAAAACTGGCCACGATCGCGATGGCTGCCGCGACTCTTGACATTGGACCAAAAACGGATTCGGAGAAACATTTCAACGGAGAATCTGGCAACGTTTAGGCGTAACCCGCAAGACTTTTTGCGAAAATTCGTAACCGTCGATGAAATTTGGATCCATCACTACACCCCAGGGACTAAAAAAAACAATTAAAACAATGGACAAAAGCTGGTGAAGGTGATCCAAAAAATGCGAAGGCCGTTTTGTCAGCCGTCTTTTGGGATACTCGGAGTGTAATACTATTAAAGATTTTGAAGAGGACAGGAATAAAATAGCCGGAAAGAAGGCTTATCCCTAACCTCTACAGAAGGCAGTCAGCAGTAATTAGAACTGAAAATCAAGAAAAGAAACAGAAATTAAGATGAGGATGCAGTCTGTCCCCATTTAGTTTAACTTACATATAGAACAGGCGATGAAGAAAGTTAAAACAATATGGAAAAAGAATCAACATGCAAGGAGAATAAATAATAGAAACCCTACGCTCTACCGATGGTATTGTGGTATAAGTGGAGTCAAAACAAAGACTTGGAAACCATAAATGGCATGAGCGTGGTCCTGCAGAAAGAGTTCAACGTGAGGATTAATAGAGGGAAACCCAATGTTATGGAGTGTAACATGGGAAACAGTGGAATGGCAAAGGCTGTTAGATTGGGAAGGGTTATTTTGAAGGAAGTTAAGTAAATTTGCTACTTAGACAGTATAATAACTGGGATGGTAGAAGTATAGTAGATATAAAGAGTAGGATAGCACAGGCAAGGAAGGCTTACGCGAAAAAGAAGAATTTACTTACGGGTAATATAAATGTGAATATTAGGAAATCATTGCTAAATATGTTCGTATGGAGTGTGGCGTTATATGGGTGCGAAACGTAGTCTTAGGACTGAATACCACAACAACAACTACAGGGTATAATATTGATAGATTTATTGGAAAATGGTACAACGGTAATTGGGCTCTATTATGCGTTTGAAACGGGTGCTGATTGAGAAACAACCACCAGCAGTTTCAATCCACCCTATTCCCCAGACCTATCACCCAGTGATCCGAACTTGAAAATTTGGCTTGGTGGGAAGAGATTTTCATGAAATGATGCAGTGATCGAGGTCCTGACGGAATGTTTTGCAAAGTTTGTCAAAACCTTTTTTTCTGGTGGGTTGAAAAAATTGGAAATTTGCTGGACAAAGTTTATAGCTAAGAAATGAGACTACGCGGAGAAATAAAGTAAGTTTTCTAAAAAAAACTCAACCCGTCATACTTTTCATGATCAGCGCTGAAAATTAGGATATTTTTTTTCGCAAATATGAATCCTGAGCCCAATAATCTGTTTTTCAGTCTGGATATTCCTCAGAATTCGGTTACGAGTGACGAAAGGGCTGGCAAAATACCCCTCACTAAATTAAAAATCATTGGAAAAATAATTAAAAAGTATTTTCTTTTTAAAAATATGGCGACTGTTGAAAAAAGACGGGGAAAACTGAGTAAACGGTTTCCTATTTGGTTACAGAAAACATGTAACAGCTACAAGACAAAGCAGGTCGGAAGGACTGAGTGATGTTGACGGTTATTACGCAGAGTAATGGATGCTTCACGTATTTCATGATGACAGACGTCTAGCACGTCCTCTTATCTCCTTGGTCAGTTCCTATAAAAACAGCTTCACTCACAAGTCCTGTACCCATCAGTTGCTGCTGGCGCCCAACAGGTGAGCTACTCTATACCCAAAGTTCTTCTCTTCATTTCAAATGAATCCTTTTGGATTTAGACTTGATGAGACCTTGAGGTATACAAGTCCAGATACTCCATGTCGCTGACAAACATGATTTCCGATATCTAACGGGTTCTTACCCCACACACTTCCCTCTAATGCTAATTTTACAAGACCCTCATGTCTATTAATCTATACCGTCTATTGGTCAAAGTCCTCCATATTGTTCTCTCTTCTCTTACTCGTTTTAGTACTTCCTGGTTACTTACTCTATCCACCCATCTAATTCTTCTGTATCACCGCATTTCGAAAACTCCTATTCTTTTCCTTTCTGCAACTCCTACCGTCCACGTTTCGCACCAATATAACGCCACACTCCATACCAACATTTTAGCAATGATTTCCTAATATTCACGCTTATATTTTTTGTAAGTAAATTCCACTTTTATTTCGAAAGGCTTCCTTGCTTGCGTATATTCCCTTTAAGCTAATCTGAATAAATAAATAAAACATAAAAAATTATTTAAGCTTTGGGGCACTAACTTTTAGATTTTAAAATAAGTATTTAATATCTGTAATTTTGGTGCGTCTGTTTAGAGTAGAGGTTTTATTTAGTTTTATAGAAAATACTGATAAAATATGAAAACAAATTTTGAGTGTGAGAGAATCGTGTTGTACAACTGTTGGTACTCGGCAATCAAAAATCATGTTGACCAGTGTAATGTAGCTGAGATATTACTATACTAGTAGAAGATAATAACTACACACTGGCTCATTCCATAGCACTCAAAACTAGTTGTATTGTTTTAAAAAATTGATATAAACGTCTTATTAATACCTCACCCACAATTTCACTTGTCAGACATTAAGAAAATTCCCTTATAATCTGCGTGTTCATTTAAGTGAATTGTAAAGATTGTAAAGGCGCCGCGTGGCTGGTCTCTTGTCTTTTCTTTCTATTTTTTTGCGACATAACTAAGGTCATTGACAAGGAGTCTTATTAAAATGCTTGGTGTATCCTGCCAGACGAGTTTGTGTCGCTCTCCTGGAGGTTTTTTTTTGTTCCTCTGCGCTCCGTAACCTGAAATGCAGAATACACCAAAACTTGATCAGGTTCCGCGTTCGACCAATCACCAGGCAAATTATTATAACGTTTGCAATATTTAGGTAACAGGAACAACTTCCTGGTTGCCGTATCTCAATCGGATTCGTACAAGTTGTAAGGATAAATACTAAATGATTCGAATGTAAATGAGCTCTGATTCAATTTAAATGGCGTGACTGACTTCGGACGGCCTCAGAAAAAATTATAGGGTAGTTACAATATCCATCTCTCCCATCGTCGTCAGGTGACTGACGATTAGCAATTTTTTATTATTATGACAATTTTAAATTGTTCGTTTCGGGAAACGAAAGAGGGTGGCAAATCTTCAGTTTCCCCCTGGAAGCCTGTTTTGTGAAGGACTAGTTGAGCAATTTTACTTCCAATGTATATATATATATATATATATAATACCAGCTGGAGACCCGGGTATTTATTTATATAATCCCGGTACATTATTAAGTTCTTGGTCAACACATGACTAAACCGACATCGAAAACGTCACGATACGAACCTCAAATATACTCCCAGTTATCGACAGTCAAAAGTCCTCCCGGTAAAATAGCAGGAATAAATATATATTTTCAATACCCTGATAGAATAAAATTTCTTCCCCACTTAAGGGATGAATTTAAATCGCACATTAAAGGTCATAATGTAAAACAGCGACCCCCTTTACACCGATTTCAACCCCAAAGTTGATAATTTATTACCCCCATCCCCCCTCAAATGCTGCAAGGGGTTAAAATTATACACAAATATTGTAGGGGAAATCACTATAAAAGTAATTGACTTCAAGAATTATTTTTCGACTCAAATACGAGCCTTTATTACATAAAAAATTCCACCAATTCCACGTCTCTCCCTAAGGGTGTCGTTTGGAAGTTATACGCCAAACGTTCATAGGTAATTGTTACGTTTTCGGTCTGTTTTGTCGCCTGAACCCGACTGTATGATCTCACTTGAAAAATTCCCTCTTCTCTTTGCCTCCAAACGCTGCCTACGCTCTTGTTCAGTCTTATTGTCTCGAAGATTATGAACCCGACTTGTGTTTCACGTACGCCAACCGAAACTTTGACGCCTAAATGGTAGCAATTTCTTATCACTAACAATCAATAGCACGAAGATAAACCTCTAAACACACATCAAAACACACGAAACCAGTAAATTTTGCTGTTGCGAAAGAAATGGTAATTGAAAACGAATGAATGTCAATCTATTAATACAGTATGAACTCGTCTGTCCAGGCCAGTGGATGACAAAAAAGAGAGAGAAAGAGCTTATGATCGCTTCACGACAAACCTTACAACTGATATTGCTTGTCCTCCTTCTCTCTCTGTCTCATGCTGCCAAAATTACGCTTATAATAAGTTTGTATAATAACTGGGATGAATGATATAGGAACGGTTAATAGGAGTTTTAACTCGCACTTGATTTTTACGCCGCCTTTCTCGCGACAGGAACTCGGGTTTGTCGATATTTATTTTATACTTTGAAAGGAAATTAAGTTCTTACCTGAATTTATTATGTTCATATTCTCAAAGTTCCTTCCGTATTCACAAAAAAGTTTGCTGGCCACGTTGATGACAGGTTCCATTCTGAAGACAAAAAAAGTATTATTGTTGAAAACGTAAATTCAGAGTTACTATTTACTAAGGCAATTTATAACTTATTTTATTTACTTCGTACCTGCAAAATATTTTATCAATATTAGAGGAGTCGGCCAACTGTTTCCAAAAACTGGTGGACATGCGGGGAAGGGAATGCTGCGACCCCACAGCAAAGTAATCTCCTGTCATTTATTTGGAAGGGCGTGGGAATAGTACCCAATGCCTGACCTACCTGATGCAGGTTATCTAGAGTTTTCGCTGTATCCCATTAGGTGAAACACCGGGAGAGATCCTTAAACTACAGCCCAGGGGCCCTAGTCAACCCTTGCTCTACCTCGCACAACTAAAGTTTTGCTAAGTGGTTGGGAATACAATAAATCATTGAATTAAATTATTAAAAATATTTTGTGAAAATCTAGACTTCGTCAGCAAAGCGCAATAATCTATGGTGTGGTAAACCAGTTTGCATCATTTACGGCTAAATATAAAAACACGAGAGATAAAAATGGTAAAGAAATGTACAGACGCTTGAAGAATGAATAGAATGAAAAGCAGCTAAAGAGGCTTGGCTACAAGAGAAATGCAAAGCGGTTGAAGATCTCATGATGAAAGGGCAAATAGTTGCAGTTTATAGTAAAACCAAATAAATATTCGGAGACAGGAAAAATATTTGCAAGAACATCAGGAGAGTGGATTGGAAGCCAGTTATGAACAAAGAAGAAAAGGAAGAGAGATGGAAGGAATATCTGTATCATGGTGGAAATCTAGATCAGAGGAGGAGAGGAGGTTAATGATAAAGAGTTGGGTGACAAAATTTTTAGGGCGCTGACACATCTGAGCAATTGTAAACATTCCAGCGGAGTTGATAAGATCATCAGGAGAAGAAGAAATATCATGGCTGCTCAGGATAGTTTGCAAAATCTATGAAACAGGAAAAATAGAGTGCAATGTATTTCATAAGACAAGTATTTTAAATATTAGTATAAGGCAAAGGAGACTTGCTAGTGAAAAATAAGACTCACAAAACTGTTAACTGATGCCATGTTGATGAACCTGGTTGAATGAGAGATAACAGTACCTATTAGAGAGCTGATTCCTCCTATCACATTTTTTTAAAAAGTTACTTCAAAATAGATGGGTTGGTCATATCAGCAACATGGTCATAACACTTTCTTTTCTTGGTTGTCCAGTCTCTGTAAAATTTCCCCTACTTACTCCACCTTTCAAGTATCCTTCACTTCACCCTATCTGAATCATCTGTAGGTCATTTCTCAGCCCTGTTTTGTATTTCACAGCGAAAGTAATGTCTTCAATCCATAGTGGATCGTTTAATGCATGGGCTTAGCTGACATGTAAATTTATTGAAATATGTTCTAAATTTATTAAGTTTTCTTAACTGAATATTGTTGACAACATCTAAGAAATTAACTCTTTATTACATGAAAGTAATCACAAGTTTAATTAACCAAAATATGTTAGATAACCATAGGAAGTGATGTATTTGATAGTGACTTGTGATTGCTGAACAAATAGGAAATTTATACACTGTATAAGGTTGATTTCTGCTCCAGGAGGTACAAAAATTATGATGAAGACAGCCCTTTTAGTCCTGGCGATGCTGCTGGCGGTGGGGAGTGTACATTCCAGCGACTCCAGAGTCATCAGCATGGTCGGCGTCCACACTGATGGTCAGGCTCTAAACCTGCATGTGTATCCTGGTTATGGGAAGCTGTACCAATACAACAACACACGTCCAGATACCACACCTAACACCCAACGGGAAACTTGAGTAGACTAAAAAAGATTGTATGTTAGAACACTAAAGTGAATTGAAAAAAATAATAAACTGATTCTTCAAACCTGTTCTGCACCTTACAATTTTTATAATCCTAAACATAGTTAAAGTAATATAAATTTTAACTTCTTAATCCATTACTTTTCACTACCCAATTTCTTTGAACCTAATACTGAAATTAATTTCACTGAATTAAGGAATAAGGATGGAAAAATCTCAGCCAGACCATGATTTGAATCTGGGATCATCTCTTTGCCCACTGTGACTATTTCATCTGAGCTGTCAAAGGTGTCTCCCTGTCGGGGATGAACCTTCTCCATCCATTATACACCTGAGAACCAGTTCCTTTATTATTTACAAAAAATTTTCATGTTTCGATATCGACAGTTTCAGAAGAAATCAGGTAGTTAAACTACAAAATTAATCATGTACTAACTTTCAAATGCTGCTCTTTCTAAGCAATTAATTTATTATCCTGAGTAGTACTGAAGCTAAATTCAAAGGCATACATTCACATTCCAATGGTTGTGTCTACAGATTTTTCCTGTTGCACTAAGTGATTTATTATTCAGATAAAATCACCTCACTTGATATAGACATTTTTATTACACAGTGGCACAAAATTAGTAATTAACATATATAATAGATTAGACCTTATTTTAACAGACAAACCTTACAAAAGAGAAAACTAATTTCCAAATTTATATATACAGATGTTTTGATGCTGGCTTAAAGTAAACTGACAAAATATGGAAAATGATCATCTATAATTATCCACATTAGTTGTGCAAATACAATTTCGGTGTCATAAAAAATGTCTGTGTTGACTGTTAAAAATAAATTTACATTAATTATTGTTTGTAAGCTTTAGCATGGTGTGTCCCTTGTGCAGTAGAGAAAGGAGAAGGTGAAAGGGAGTCTTCCCTTTGGTGAAGGAACTTCCCTTTAAGGCGCGCCTGTGCAATGCCTCTGTCATTGATGAAAGCATGTCCTTAACAATCAGGATATACAGACTGAGGCAACACCTTTTTACCACATCTATACTTATTAACTCATGGCTTTTATGGAAAAGTTTCATAACGTAAAACATATCCTGAACTGAACACAAAATATTTCCAATGTTTTAAGAATAGTTTCTACACAACCAACTTGAGTTAAAAAAGGTTGGAGTCCAGTTTCCCCCACTACAATACCGGGAAGTTATCTACTGTGATTTATGTTCACATACAATAAGCTAAAACTCTTTTGTTATACATTTTATACACTAATAAATTTAAAAAAGAAAACAGTAATCATTAACAATTTATTTTATTGAGGTAACAAGGAATTTCATCACAGACTATAAAGCTTTTTAAAGTTACATAATACATTACAATAACACTCTTCAAATCTTGAGGCAGAAATGTAAGTGAATGCTCATTAATATTGAATTGTGCAAAGTACACTACATTCCATAAAGTGTTCAGAAGATCTTTACAGATTTTTTCTATTCTATTTTTAACAATTTCATAGAATATTAGATTAATTTTAAATGTGCATAAATTTGTTATCACTAACGTACCTGAATCACTAAAATAATTTCCAATTTTTGTTCTCAGTGCGTACACAATCCAAGAAAATTCATTTTGATATTGAGAACTCCGCAACTCTTAAAATAATGGAATCATATTTAAAATTCCCAGCTACTATTTAAGAAAGTTAATCTCTAGTGTAATTTGAATTATTACCTTGTGAAACAATTTAATTTATTTAAATTATCTTTAGAAAAACAAGATCAATTTTTCAACAGCACCTATCTCAAATATTAGAATAACATTTTACAAGCACTCATTAGACGATTGTGAACATTAACAAGACATTGCACAATAATTCTACTCTCCTGACCAAAAGCATATCTGTCCTAATCACCAGAGCAAAAGCAATTGTCCTCCATGTCACTGGAGTCGCTGCTACCAAGCGTGTCCGTGTCCTCTCCTTCCGCCGCATCTGTTCCGATGTATTCGTTATAGCTGAAACATTACAAAATAATCGATATACCTGGCGGCTTACATAAAGAACACATTTGCAAGCCTACAAAATTGTATCTCCTCCAACTCAACTCTTTCATTATTAATCATATATTCCAAAGATAATTCAATTCTATAAGAATGTCTGATGACATATTCTACATCTGTATAGTTATTTAAAGCATGTAATAGACCAGAATACAGTAGATTTTTTTTACCTAGTTGACATTATTATTTTAAAAGACTCCTAGAAATTCTAAGCCACAAATTCTCTTCATTTCAGTAAGTATTAATATTATTTTAATTAGTACATTTTCCAAAATAAAAGACTGCAATTGTTCTGTAGATCATTATGTTGACTAGATCATATACAACAAAGACAAGTTTTTGTTCTGAAAAAATTGATATCTCAAAAAATCCTGAGGTTAATACATTAACTACAGATGTATGCTAATGGGCATGCGTAACTTTAAATAATGTCCTAACAAAACAATTAATGACCTTTTACAACTTTATTATTTTAATTAGTAATGACATTTTGGCATATGAGTAATACTAATAATATGTTATTTTAAATTTTTATTTTTAGTTTAACTGTGTTCATTTTACTTATTATTGTTGACTTATAATTATTTTTTCTTTGTTGTCACTTAAATATATTTTGAGATAAGAGGCTTCCTTTTACACATTGATACTCAAGGCCACTCGGATGGAGGTTTGGAAATAACAGATTTTATAACCTACTTAATTTTCTGTATTTAGTTTGGCTGTAACTACTTGTGAAAGATGTTTAAGTGATATTTGTTGCCTTGGATCACTATTGTTAGACTTCATATTGCATTCTTTTGTTATGTTTTGATACTGTTATGGTAATTTGATTTAGTTTCCATATAAATATTTTTGTCTTAACTTCACCTTCCTTGGTTTAATTTGCTGTAAATATTTCTTCCATAGGAAAAAAACCTGAAGAAGTCATAAAAATATGCCCAAACGTTGTTACTAATTAAAATAAAAAGAATAAAGTGTGTAAAAGCTCATTAATTGTTTTATTATATATAACAGACATTAAATTTAAACTTTGAAAATAATGTCATTGCATGGAAATTGGCATTGCAAATAAGTGAAATTAATAGTGTCTCTGAATTTAAAGGGATGACATCTGTGCTTTACAAATATTTCTCATTGTCTGAATATTTAAGAAAATGATACTACACCTCCGCAGTTTGTACACGTCTCTGTACATAAAAGCAGAGTCTACTTTGTCACACAAAAGTTTTGGATTATGCTGCATACAATTATTGCATAGTAGATACAGCACATAGTGCAAAGATGTTACTCAGCTCTAATATCTCTTTCCTGTCTGCAAACTTGCTATTCACAGAGGGATTCATATACTTTTCACACATGTTATACAAGTGCATTGGCTAGGCTACAAATCACTTCAAGCGTTACAAGGTGAGGAGGGCCGACATGCAGTACTTGCCTGCAGACTGTCTTGTGACTCCGAGTCGGGGGACATGGTCATAGTAGGGGAGCTGTGACACGGGGGGAAACAGGAAACAGTGCTAACAACAGATAGACAAAACCTCACAACACAATAGGAAAACATACCTAATAACACACATGTAATTTGGAAATGTAGAACATACTCCATGACTTATAACATAACACAATTCACATTCATACAATTCCTGGATTCAAATATTTTTATATAGAAATTGAAATACACATTTTAGTTACTGTATCTGAAAACAGTTCAGCAGTCATATATAGAAAGAAAAGCGAATTTAATTGAATTAGTACATGATGCTAATTGGAGAAAAATAATTAAATCAATAAATGAATAGCTCTTGTTCAATTTAAAATTGTCTAGTATGGTTTATTAATCATCGAAGTGAAAACATTTCAAGTTTTTGATTAAATAATATTATGTGCAAAAGAAAAACGTGACTGTTAAAAGTTATGTGGAATAACAAATAATTTTGTGTTAAAGGGAAATAAATAATTCAGTTTATTTGAAAGTGCACTTACTTTTCTTGTTAAAATGCAGTAAAAGTGACCAGAGTATATGCTTCAATTATATTAATGTTTTGCCATTTAATAAAGAAGCAGTTAAAAAGCAATTTGCATAAAATTATGAACATTTTACAAAAACTGAAATTATGATACCTGACAACACCAAAGAAGACAAATGGAAAATCAATGCAATACCAAAAATTATGGTTCCATACAAAAGTTAAAATAAAGTTATATTTCTATTTCTCAATGACATTGTCCTGAACACTACTAGCTGAAATTCAATTCCATTTAGTAATTAAATGAGGTTAGAGGACATTATATACTTTACTTTTAAATGTACAAGGGCTATACTGGAAAGTCATTAGCAATTTACTTTTTTAAATTTTTGTTTAAAGTCACACCAACTGCCAAGATCATTAGCAACTGTATACAATTAGGGGAGCTTATATTTATGTAAGAGTATCTAAGTAGGGTTACTCTAGCAACACAACGTCGAAGCCTGTGCCAGGATTCAAAACCGGGACCTCTTTGAAACGAGGCAGCGATATTAGCAATTTTCGTTTTTTCACAAAGTACATATTTTTATTGTATGAAATCTAAGCTCATTGTCTCAATCCACGCTCTGCTTTTTCACATTTCTCATTGTAATGCACAGTTTGCACTAAGCAGTCTAATTGAGAGAATGTTAAATATTAGTTGTAAATTACAGTTATAATTATTTCAACTTATGAACAGCCAAGCACAAAATATTTCAGGAAAATGGAATTTCAAGTAATCTGCAGTAGTATGTGCACAACTATCTTCTGATGATGGAGACTATTGCCTAAAAAAATTTGAACAGTTCCCTGTCTGACTTAGTTACTCTGAAATCAACTACAAGTAGGCCATTAATTCTAATTTCTCTCTGTCTCTCTTTCCTGTTCACATCAATTGGATAATAGGAGAGAATAAAGATAGAAATATGTTAAAAGAAAAGTGTATGTTCAGAATGTAGAGGGAAAAGGTAGAAGAAGGGAAGACTGAAAATATTCGGCACAGCCGGGACTTAAATCCAAATCATAAATGATTTAATACCATGCCAACTCATGACTGACAAATACTGCCACTCATATTAGGTGTGGATAGATAATATACTGTAAATTGATTGTGCTGCCCTCCTGTAGCTAGTGGTTTGCATTGCTGCCTCACAACCCAGGGGTCTCAGGTTTGAATCCTGACTTGGGCTCAGATGTTTGTGTCATCATGGTTGCAAAGACCAGGATTAAGACTGATGGAGAATCGATACAATAACCACGTGTCACTTCAAATTCAGAATGTCATGCAAGATTACAGTTTGTAGTCAATCCGGTAGACCAAGGTCCTCAATGAGCTGTAGAGCCAAAACAAGAAGAAGAAACTGATAGAAGGTGTTCCCACGTTGGGAAGCAGTAACATAACATGTCAAATTTTCAAAGGCCTCCTTCAATCAAGTGTGTCTGAACAGCCAGGCAGCCAGTCACTTAGCCATATTACCATTCATTCCTTCATATATAAATATAAACTTACAACTGTGGCTGAATTATTAAAAAGTACATACTTTTACAAAAATAAGTACAATAATAATATTTAATTAATTGTTCTTAGTTCATTTCAATACAGCCCTTGCATTTATTTTTTTAAATAATGACACAGAAAATATGGAAAACTATTAGGTACTTATACAAATTGTTAACAACATAACTAAGTCAAAAGGTAATACTTAATTCTGCCATCAATTCAAAGTGAGGAAAGTTCTTAACAATTCTACCATTAAAATCCTCGTAGAATGAACTGTAACATTTACCTCTCAATTGTGGAGCAAAATAATTAATTAATACAAACCATAGTGTATCCTGATTTGATAAAATTTCTGCTTGCCACAAAGTTTTCTCCTGAAGTGTTGAGAGTGCTTCACAGAAATTAGCACCAATTTCCTCCAAGTGCAGAGTGTCCAAATGATGTCCCTTAAAATTTGATATTTAATAATTAACAAATAATGTTCCACATTACACCTTCAGTTACATCATATGGCATTAAAGTTTTATACAGAATTATGAATAGACTTCCTGAAAGTAATAAGGTACCAGGAATTTATAATTATTGGTGTTAATTCTATTTCTACAATTAAGAAAATTTACAAAACAAAAGGACTCTGCTCTGAAGCCAAGAAAATTGTTTAAATTATTCTTGAAACACCAAATTACACTCTCATATATTCCTTCCCTTTATTTCAATCTACTTCTCAGAAGCTTTTGGCTAATTGCCATATTCTTCTTAACAACAACCATACATCAGTTCCATTCAATCTATTATATAATAATTTTTTGTCAAAACATCTCATACAAACCTGGATCTAGCACTGTATAATTAATTGTACATGCCAATTTTTAAAACTTGTCAGTTTATAACACTATTAATAATGAATTGATAATTGTCAGATACTTGTACAATTATGCCTCCACATTGTACGAGATGTTTTGACAGAAATTATTGATTGAATGGAACTGATGTATGATTGTTGTAAACATGAATATGGCAATTAGCTGAAAGCTCCTGAGAAGATAGATTGAAATAAAGGAAAGGAATATATGAGAGCATAATTTGGTGTTTCAAGAATTATCTAACCTATAAAAGCTCTGTGATATCTATAAAAATTGTTTAAATTATTACCATGTAAGGCCCTTGGTCACAGCCACAATAACTACTTTCCATAGTGTAGCTACGTTTAATTCCAAATTCCCTCCACACAGTAACTCTCGCAGTTGATTCCCGACTCCTCTCAACTCTGAAGCTGCAGAGTGGCAAGGAGAAAGCTGGAGATATTATTTTCATTAAATTTGGAAGCACCTGAAATAAGAAATAAATATAAATTTAATAAAATAAAACAAAAATCTGTAACATATAACAAACCTATTATTGTTAAGAGTTGCAGTTTTTAACTCACCAGATATTCCAGAGGATTGTCAGGAACAGCTCTATCTGAATCGCTCCAACTGTCTGTGTTAGAACAGCCATAGAGGAAGACATTTTTACGACGTGAATGGCCGTGATAGTCGCAGAACAAGTACGGTGTTTTCTTGAGAACTCTAGTGCAGTACTCAATCAAGCCCTGCAACAAAATTGTGATTGTGTGTTTTTGTCTACACATCCAAAAATTGCTTAATTTATATTTTTGTATTTACCTTTGTGTGATAAATAACCGGGTGCAAATTCATGTTTGGCTGACTCCATCGTCGGTTAAGGTCTTCGTCTGTCAGTCCACATCTGTGACTGAAATTTAAAAAAAGGAAGTATCAGTAATATTATACACAAACTGTAATTTTACTCCAATTTGTAATATATGTAAATTAGATATATTACTTGCAATCCCTATCATTCCATATGAAATTGGTATTAAGCAATTTTCACATATCCATGTGACACAATAATAGTTTTTGTGGCATATTGACAACCACTAATGAAAAATAAATCAGTTCCTAGTAACATCCTTCTTTATATGATATAAGGATATGGGACACAATAATAAAATAAATGGTAAGACATATTGTTCCTGCTCACAATATAATGAAGTTCTAGAATTATGAATTCATAATTAAATTTTTCCAGAGAAAATTTCTAAAAGTGTGTGATTTGCCCACACATTGCAGCTGAATAGTTTTTGAGAGATTTGCCTGATTCAATAGTTTATTATTGTCTATATAATGTAGATTTATTAATATTTTCTATGTAAAAACATTAAAATTTTAATTTAATGAAACAATTATAAGTACACAGTAAATCAATTAATACCTATTTTTCACAATAATTAAATGTAATAAATTAATGACCAGATACAGACAATTTTTTTATTTAGTTGAATCGACATTTTGGTCACCGGATTTGAGACTTCCTCAACAAATTTTGATGAAAAGTGCAGCAGCCCTTGTAGGCAGTCAAGTGTAGGTTTTTATTAATTTGGCACTACTTTTCAACTATGCCAGGAAGTCCCAAATAAGGTGAGGAAATGTTGATTCAACTAAATAAAAACTTTGTATCTGGTCATGAATTTATTTAGTTTAATTCTATGTAGTTTATAAATAGGTTTTATGTAAAGCTCATTTTATGCCAGTAGCAGTAATGTTAGAACGGGTGACAAATAATTTTGTGTGTCCTCTGGTCAACTGTCGATGTTTCTTGAACTTATGTGGGAATACTAACTTAAAACAGGGAGAGATGGACTGGGTAAGATTAAGAGTTTGTGGTAACTTGAGAGAGTGATAACTTGGTCCAAGAATTTGTCAACAATAGAATAGGTTAAAGCGACATGAAGAAGGAGTACATTGTGAAGCCAACATAATTAAAATTAGTGGAAGACGACCAAGTCAAATTTGTCGTAGATAGTAAATAACTGCAAGTAGATCAGGTCGTCGCTGTGGGTGATTTAGTTGGTTGAGACTGGTGCCAATTGCTACAGTTCGTCCAAGGCCATGGCTGAGGCAGAGGCAGACGCGACGCGATTTGTCTCCGTTACGCTGCCTTGGCACGGCCCTTCCGGTACGGAAGTGCGCGTCTGCGGAGACAATGGCCGGGAAGTTGCTGCCGCGCATAAGTAAGACAAGACGGGGAGTTCAACAAAAAGCCCTGCGCATTGGGCTTCGGCGCAGGCCCGGGTTCGACACCTGCTTGCCAACTAAACAGCCAGCTCACAACTACAGTACGCCAGGCACCTTTGCAGAACAATTTCTGTGTTGTGGTATTCAGTTCTAAGAATGGTCTGATGCAAGCCTTCATGCTAACCTGTGTTTCGCAAGCCTTTTCACTACCACATCCTACCTAATCTGCCAAGCGTATTCCATTCTTGGCCTCTCTCTTCTTTTCTTACCCCACACACTTCCTTCTAAAGCTAATTTAACAAGCCCTTCATGTCTTTAAACGACGCCTTCTCTCGGTCAACGTCCTCCATATTGTTCGCTCTTCCCCTATTCTGCTTAGAACTTCCTCGTTAGAGATTCTATCCAGCCAGCTGATTTTTAGCATTCTCCTATGGCACCACATTTCATAGAATTCTCCTATAGCACCACATTTCAAAGGCTTATATTCTTCTCCTTTCTGCAACTGCTACCGTCCACGTTTCGCACCCATATAACGTCACACTCCATACTAACTTCTTTAGCAACGATTTCCTAATATTCACACTTATATTACCCGTAAGAAAATTCCTCTTTTTCTCGAAATCCTTCCTTGCCTGTGCTATCCTACTATACTTCTACCATCCCTAGTTACTACGCTGCCCAAGTAGTAGAATTCCTTAACTTCCTTAAAATATCCCTTCCCTATCTAGCATCCTTTGTTATTCCACAGTTTCCCATTACCTTAGTTTTCCCTCTATTAATCCTCATATTGAACTCCTTTTCCAGGACCTCGTTTATGCCATTCATTATGGTTTCCAAGTCTTCTTGCAACTCAATATCATCGGCAAACCGTAGGGTTTTTATTTCATCTCCTTGCAGTATAATTCTTTTTCCATATTCAAATTAAATTTTCTTCATCGCCATTTTTAAAGGCTTTGAGATGAGATCCGACCTGGACAGAAATATAAGGGAGGATACTTTGCGCGCCCTACATGCGGAGAAATTAAAACTTCAGGGAAATTCGTTGTGAAGGGCAAACAACAGATGTGGACGCTGCCACTGGACATCCTCAAGGCAATTGTAAATAAATGAAATTTTAAATCAGAATAACCGGAGGGTGATTTAAATCGTACATATTGTCATTACGAGTCCCTGATATAGAATGAAGCCACTTTCTTCAGGGAGAGACACAGGATATTCAAGAGGGTTCTGTGAAGTGGCTCGTCCCCCTCCCCCCACCCCGCCTCCTAATTGACGTAATTTTTGGTTTGACGTCGGTAGAGGAAAGAAATCATAGCCCGTAAAGTTCCTCGGACCTCCATTTTAACTTCCTATCAGAGTCGTCGACAGTTTTTTTTTACCGCTGAGAAAAACCCAGAGATGACCGGTTTCAATCCGTGACCTTGGTATTGTAGTCAGCACACCAGCCTCCAGAAGCCATCAGGCTCATCAGGACCAATTATATGAAACCATTTCTCTGCTTTACTTTCACTCCCGTCATATCCTGTCCAATTATTTTTCTCCACTTTTCAGTCCTTCCGCTTATCAAATCAACCTACCATTAAATCTACGCATCCTGTTGGATCGTTTAATCATGTGAATTTTGTCCAGTAGATCTTAGAAATGGTTTTAGTCGTGCAGTAGTGATGTCATTATCATTAAACATTCTATAATCATGTTAACCAAGCTCCGATCCCGCACGATGTGTCTTGTCTCTTCGTCTAGTTAAAACATTTCGAAGATTTCTTGTTTCAATTGTTATTGTTGTGGTATTCAGTTCTAAACTGGTCTTACACAACCGTCAATGCTAACTTATCTTGCGCAAGCCTTTTCCTTTCCGCATTACTACCACATCCCATATCCTCCCAAACTGCATAGTGCATTTCCATCCTTGGCCTCCCTCTTGTGTTCTTACCCCACACATTTCCCTCTAAAGCTAATTTTATAAGACCCTCATGTTTTGAATGTGGCCTATTCATGTATCCCTTCTCTTGGGCAACGGCCTCCCTATTCTGCTTAGAACTACCTGTTAGAGGTTCTATCCACCCATCTGATTTTCAACATTCACCTATAGCACCACATTTCAAAGGCTTCTATTCTTTTCCTTTCTGCAACTCCTACCGTCCACCCATGTAACGCCACACTCCATACGAACATTTTTAGCAACGATCTTCTAATATTCACACTTATATTACCCGTAAGTAAATTCCTCGTTTTTTACGACAGCCTGTATATCCTACTCTTTATTTCTACTGTACTTCTACCATTCCTAGTTATTATGCTTCCCTAGTATCAAAGTTCCTAAACTTCCGTCAAATTATCGCTTCCCAATCTAACACCGTTTGTTATTCCACCGTTTCACATACTACATCCATTACCTTGGTTCTCCCTGTATTAATCCTCCAGGATCGCGTTCATGCCATTTATTTGTGATTTGACAATCATATTGTGACTCCGCTAATATCACAATATCATCGGTAGTGTTTTTATTTCTTCTGTTTAAATTAAGTTTTTTAAATCTCTTAATTTTTTCATTTGTAGGTCCATTTAATTTTTAACATCCTTCAAGAGATTGCAGTCGTCATCTGTCTCATCTTCCCACAGTCCATGTTTCACCTCCATATAGTGCAATGCTCCAAACATATACCTTTAAAGATTTATTTTTTTAATCCCAACTGATGCCAATTACGACTTTGGACGTCTTTCACAGTTCTATCATCTCTTGTAAATTTACTGCCTACATAGGAGAACTGTTGCAGTTCTACTTCTTCCTCTACAGATATTTTTAATGGGTCAGTAATTTCAATTTTAGTATTTGCAGTATACTTTTTTTTTATATACTAAATTTTCTTCTAATATTTTATTTATTCCCATAGGTTGTTTATTTTCTGACTAAATTGACGATGTCACCTGCAAGTCGTAACAACTAGATTGACGGGGGATTTGTTTATGGCTGGTATTGTGTGGCGCTGGCCGCGAGCCAGAGCGAGGTGCTTGTACGCAGGAAGTGAGCTAATATTAGCAGCAGCAGCAGCAGCGCAGGGCAGAGTAGTTCCCACACGGAGAGACTTGCTCGGCCAGGCAATTACTCACCGCAGTTGTTACCTGCAGGAAGGTGAAGGCAACCAGAGATAGCATCTCCTCCGGGCTTCACTGGCGCTCTCAGACCAATATCACCGACACCAAACAAAATATCGACATTTCGGCGCCTCCGTCTTCCGGCCACTGACACCGTCGAGTACCAAACAGCGACATCAGTATATTGTACAGTGTTAAAAAAAAAAACAAGATACCCCGAGATGAAAAGTTCTATTTTATAACGAACTATCCTCAGTTGCGAAAGCTAAATCGGGTGTGCCGCAGGGTTCCGTTATTGGTCCCTTATTATTTCTAGTCTACGTAAATGACTTAGCATCAGGCATTAATTCTCAGGTGCGTCTTTTTGCTGACGACTGCGTAATATATTGGAAAATAAAAACTGTGATCGATGAAGAACTTCTACAAAAAGATTTAGACACAATAATAGATTGGGCACTTGTTAATAAAATGAAAATAAATTGTAACAAGAGCAAGGCAATAAGCTTTTGTAGGCGTCGCGTAGAAATAGTACTTAATTATAAGCTCAGCGGTTATGAAATAGTACAAGAAAGTAACTGTATATTTGGGTATATACTTGAGCAGTAATACGGGTTGGGAATATCAAATAGACCCTGTGACTAGGAAAGCATGGAAGGCACTTCATTTCGTTATGCGGATTTTAAAAAAAGCAAACTGTGAAACACGGGAACTTGCATACAAATCTCTCGTGCGTCCAGTACTAGAATACGGCTGTATTTGTTGGGATCCGTTCCGAAAATATCAGGTCGAGGCACTGGAAAGGGCAAAATTTGTTAAGCGGTGTCCTGGTCACGGAGACGAGAAGGTTCGTCAATTAGGCTGGGATATGTTAGAAAAACGACGACAAAATTTACGTCTCGGGGCTCTTTTTAAAGCGTACGCAGGCCAACAATCCTGGGAAGATATTGCATCAAAGTTTTTAGAAGTAAATTATTTCAGTAGAGGGAATGATCATTGTAAAATTGGGCAGTGTAGCTTTAAAACTGACGTTGGGAAATTTTCATTTTTAAATCGGACTGTAAGGGATTGGAACAATTTACCTGCAGAAGTTTTCGAAACATTCCCTGCCAATAGTAACGTGTTTCAGGGAAGAATTAGGAAGTGTAGTGCGACGAAACAACATATGAATAATGGGTACTTTTTATCTTTTTTTGTTAGAATTTAATTTATATTATATTAGTGTAATTATTATTTGTAACATATTTTATTTTTAAGTTTATTTTTTGTAACTGCCACCGAGTGTGCTACTCAATTGCAGTATTAATAAATTCAAAATTCATAAATTAGCCCCATTCCACAAATCCTTCCGGGAGTAAATGAGATTTTAATTGGGAACCCCCAGTATCCTTTCCACATTCTGAAATTACGTTAAGATTGTAACTTTTAAATGAGTAAACAGCCTAGTCAGTCAGAAACAAAATTCACTTATTCGGGAAGAGGTTAAAAAAGCTATGGTGGATAAGACATTCAAGTAATCTAATCGGAGGTATCAAATTTAACCTTGACAAATTTGTTAACATCCTACAATTTAATTCTCATCATACATATTTTATTAACAAATAAGGAAATATACTGTAAGGAGAAGAAATAAAACTACAGTTTGCCGATGATATTGTAGTATTAGGGGAAACCAGAAGGCGTGGAAACCATAATATCTCCAAATTAAAATAAGTTTTTAATGACCATGACAACTGCCAACTTATGTCGACAGTTATGCAGAAGCCGTATTACATTAAAGTACTGCATACTGTTTATAAAACACATTATCCTAATAGATAAGTATTAATTCAAAAAGAGAACGATTTTTCAAAAATAGGAACTCACTTCGTTGACACCCTGAAAGGACGAATATAGTCTAGCAGAAAGAGTCAGAACATTAAACGGAACAATTGACAACAGTTTAAATTGTTGGTGCTCTTCTTTAACATGATCAGCTATAAGAACTTGATCTGTGGCCACATCTGGCAAGTGTTGACGGTGCCCCTTGTCACACTTTTCGAGCAACTAACACATTGTTGCACGAAGATTTTCCTGAAAGTAGGGAGTTATGGTGACGTGGAAATTTCACCCTTTTGTACTTCTTCCAGACTGAGTACGTTCACGAGAATAAGCCGCGAAAGATCCACGACCATCCAGAACCTCGAATTGGGTTCGAAGAAGAATGAGTATTATTTAATGTTTAATTATTACGGATCACGTCGTGAAGAAAATTGGCGTTTCTGTATTATTTTCCCCAATTCCTTGACACTTTCAGCCAGCCAGACTGTTGGCGCCTGCCCTGCCCTCTGGTCTCCAGACTTTTTATCTTCGTTTTCTGACGGGGAATAGCCGCTGGTCGTTATGAGAATCTCATTATCCATCGGTCGCAATTTTCCGGTCATGATTTGAGAAGACGGATTTCTTAACAGTGAAACGCAATGGGATTTCACGGCAAATATTAGGTTTAGATCAATAACGCCTTCATCTACTTCTGCAGACTTTTACATGTCATAAGTAAAAAGCAAATAACACCCACACACGTCATTTCTACTTGATTTAATTTCTATAAGCATTTGAATAAACCCATAAAACTATAAACCACCCGGCAGAAAGAATCCAAGCCGAATGTTACAGAAGTGATTTTTTTACCATCTCGGAAATAAGAAATACCTTTTTTCTTGGTGTATTCCTTTACGATTTGGTTGTTCAAAACTTTTTTTTTCCAATTAACATTTTATCAGGTTAATAAATGGCGGTAACTTTTGTTGCAGCAAATAGACTATATTGCATTAAGTACAATCTGGCCTACTAATCAAACCTCTCCTTACTTACCTAATATTATTTGTTCATGTACTCTATGTAACTCAACGTTATCAATTGCAAATGAAGGAATAACAGTTTGTGAGCCTCGACGGAGATGCTGGAGCACAAACTTTGAAAAAAAAAAATTCAAAAGCTAAAATTTATCGGAAATGGATGAAAGCAGGACCTGTTCAACACCAACTGCGAGTTTTGGCCTGAAACGATCATAAGTAAATGATACCGTACTTTTTATATATTCAATGAAATCGACTTTATCAAAATTTTGTACCTGTTGTTTTGTAAGAGATATTTGTCCAAATTCCGCGATAGTATGCAATAAAATTGGCCGCCATTCTTTAACCAGACACAAGGAAAGTTAAAAAAATTAATTTTGTACTATATAAAAAAATATACTATACAATATTAATTTTTTCTGAGATGGGATTGCTACCAATTAGTTTTCTTCTTTAGCACTGGGTATGAACAGTCCGATAGTGAAGTTTTGCCTCGTGAATCCTATTTTCAACATAATGTCCTCTTTTTTAGGCGCCATTGAATTCTGCATTCCACAATAGGTCTATTAATGATTTATTTGATATTCCCATTTGTCTACACCAGATACGACTCGAGTCTTTTCATCGGAATTGAAAGAGAGACAAGTTGAGGACAGTGATTAATGCCAGAGGAAATAAGTGGCGCCAGCGAAGAGATCCTTCCAGTAGCCTGAAGGGTCTTCCACATGGATCCAACACAACACGACCTGCTCTTCATATCACAAGAGGGTCTGATTACTATTGCAGACAGCATTGTGCCCAAGTGGGACAAGTCTTCCTCCATGCCGAGCACGTCTGGATTTCCTGTCAGCGCCTCCAGTTCCGCTGTCTCCTCCAAGCATTACGTGTCCTCATCTTCACATCAGCCCAACGGCTGCTTCCAGATGAGTCACGGTCGTCGAGGAAATTTCCTAGCGCTCAAAATAATTTCGCGAAGTCACCTTCCAACAAACGCGACTGTACGCGGGAGGATAGCAGCAGCTCTTCATTACAAAGAGATTCAGAAGCACTTCGGTTCAAGGACAGTTTCCTGACGTCGTCCGGCAGATGGGCTACGATGCTGACGTCTGCCTTCGTGATGGCGAAACGAACCATGAAAAAAATGGATACCATTCCATTTAGCTTGAAAGTTGTGATCGAAAGTGAAGTAATAAATTCACTTGAAAGTCGTTTTCCGTTGCCACGAGCAATGAAAGCTAAGACACCTCGGTAAATATATAACAAAAAAATTCACAAAGGGTTTCTGTCTTAGTAGTAGGAATAGTCTACATTAAAAAATTTCAATCCTGTAATAGTATATTTACTGTTTAGGTTTCAACACTCATAGCTTTTCTTTCCTTTCCTCACTTTTTGTATATTTAATAATTCTCTCTACTTTTCTAAAATGGAGAAAAATTTCTGTACTAATTGTGTTCATTTAAAACATTTAGACACACATGTTTCAAGACGTACAGCGCCGCCAACGTTTTTTGTGAATGTGCAGGGGGAAGGATGAGGTCAATTGGGAGTTTTCTTTTGAATCGACGGCAAGGTAGAGATGGGAGAGGATTGACATAGAGTTGTTGGATCGTGTTGTTTGGATGGTTGAGGTGCTTTTAATTAGGGAGGTTATGGGTTTGGTGATTACGGAGTTTACTTTGGGAAGTTTGATGTTATGGTTGATGACCGAATTTCTAAGGTACCGGGGAGATTTTGCAATGGTGCTTAGGATTATGTTTTAATTTTTGCCGAAGAAATAAAAAATGGTGAGAGTAATACTTCTTCAATGTGTATATATATAACTTTACAGGTGTGTTGACGAACAACAAACCAAACTTACATCAAAGCCATCATCAATTAAATCCGATATATATTATAACCTACTTTTTACTCAAAGTCAATTCTTAATAATATAATTATATGCTTTATTAAACTTATAAAGAATTTTGTTATAGGTCTTAAATGCAGATTACTCTTATGGATTATTATCAATTCTTTTATTCAGGAAAATATTTTTCTCTTCGTTTTTAATAAATTTATATTTCATTAACATATTTAACATTTATGGGATACATTATGATGTAGGGTTCAACCTGGGGGTTCTCTAACAACCCTATAAACATTCTTTTCCACGACTAATTTGACTATTTTTTTGCATAATATTTTTTATCCACAATGAAGAACTTTTGTTTTATCCGGTTTTATTATAGTCAACTCTCCATGTACCTAATTAAACCATCTTGCCATTATAGTATCAGTTATTTCACTACTTAAGGTGCTCACAGGAGCGAACGTTGGGTGCAGTGGGCTAGCAGAATGCTTTTAAGAACTATGACGGTGCACACGAAATAAAATTGAATATTTTAAAAATAACATTTAAGATAAATGAACTATTTTAGATGCACGTTTTATGGTGACAGGATACATGAAAGTATTAATGTGGTGCCTAATGTGTGTCCTAAAATCCTCAATACCGAATTTTGGCAGCATGAGAGAGAGAGAGATACAAACACTTGGGGGCCAGCACTCACTCCATCTATTGTTGCAGCAGGATTCGCGCCGTAATTAACCTAACGTTGGCGGAGAGCTAACTCCCTCAGAAATAATAAACTTCTTTGGATCGTCTATACGATTTCATTTGTCGCGTCAGGTAAATTTTAATATTTAGTAGTTGCTTATTTTTAAAACAAATCCGGAAAAAATAGATAAATGAAACTAAACAAATTGAACATTTCGTACGATTTGCAATTCTCGTATCCGCGGATCGCGAGGGAGTTTTGGTAGTTGCGTTACTTACATGACTCGTTTGGCCTTTAGAGCATAACGATTTAAGAGAATAATTCCAACCTATTCACAATTCAGGATAGCTATTTTTTTATAGACAAACTGTAATATTCAAGTGGAAAGAAGCTATAGTACGAAAGATATTTCCAAAATCTGATGATATCTATAGGTGTACAAGTGGATCGAGATGTGATGGAGCAGCATATGTTAGGGTTTCGTGACGTGTGGTTGAGAGCCCTGCACTGTATCTTGCAAATCTGCCTGGCGTCATGGTCCGTGAGCCAAGGAGTACAATAAGATTTACAACGATTGAAGCTCCTCCTTCGTACTTTGGACGGCTAAATAAATTTAGACGTCGCACAAAGTTATTATTGAGGTTCTTACCGCACATCCGGCTGCGGGCGTTTCTTTACGGCATTTATCATAATGGAGTCACGTTTGGCCGTTCGTTAGGCGACGTCGGCGAGATGCGATCTCCGGATTGGCCACGGCGGCCATCGTTGCATAATAGGCGCAGACTTCAACCCTACAAATTACGCCTAATCCGCGACGAGCACGAGCACGAGCGAGAGCTCTAGCGCGTGTGCTATTCCACATTCCTCGCGCGGTCACTCACTCGGCGTCTCCGCAAACAAAGCCGGCACCGGGGATCCCCCAATGGCGCCATTGCCGTAAGAATAGCTCCGCGCACGTGCGCCGACGCGGCAACGTGGCGCTCGACGGCCATTACGTAACCACGGTGCCGCGGCCGTCAACCACACGCGCGTACGCACAGCTTCGGCAAAATTAAAAAAAATATCAACTTCAATGGCAAGTGCAGATCAATCAAACACTGCAGCTTAGTAATCTTCATCAAGATCTTCGAATCATCATGAATTGCTACTAAAAGAAAAAAAAACATGCTAAATCACGTCAACGAACTCATCGCCGACCTCTACTCCAAACAAACTGTAGAGAAAGATCTGTTAATAGACCCCAGATCCTACAATGCAGAGATCATGCCAAAACATTTTATCTTCACTAGGAATAGATTGTCGCTAATAACCATTAACAATTAAAACGACTCTAAATAAATTTCATAGAAAAAAAAGATTGTAGATTGACAAACTGAATAAAAAAAGGTGCTGAACTCGCGGAAAACTGACACTATGCTTTCATTACAAATGAATAAAGAGTAATAAAGTGAATTATCAAAAGCAGCTGCCTCAAACATAGTTGCATAATAAGTCGTCTTACTTATAGTTCTCAAAAATGAGTGAAATATAGCGTATTACAACGGACATTTCAGATCTAGAAAGTTTATAAAGTTTGGATCTGTGAACCCGTTACCCCAATATAAATCCACTCAGCCTTCATGTTAGCTCATATAAGAAATGGCTAGAGCAGCCGACGAAAATAGGGAGAATAGTACAGACCTATAGGAAAGAATGGATATAACAAGAAATTAAAAAAATGATTGATGAAAGGCATAAATATAAAAACGCGAGAGATGACAATGGTACAGAGGCCTGAAGAGTGAGAAGATATCGGAAGTGCAAAACAGCCAAAGAGGCTTGGCTCCAAGAAAAATGCAAAGAGGTTGAAAATTTCATTGTCAAAAGGAAAATAGACGCAACTTATAGTAAAATAAAACAAACATTCGGAGAGTGGAAAAATATTAGCAGGAACCTCAGGAGTGAAGATGGGTTAGTAAATTCTGAATAAAGAAGAAAAAGCAAAAAGATGGAACGAATATCTAGAAGAGCTGTATCACGGTGGAAATCTAGATCAGTCAGTAATAGAAGAAAAAGAGATGGATGATGAAGAGTTGGGGGACAAAATTTTAAGGTCGGAGTTATACAGTGCGGTGTCAGACCTGAGCAATTGTAAAACACCAGGAATTGACAACATTCCAGCAGAGTTGATAAGATCTTCGGGTGAAGAAGAAATATTATGGCTGTTCAGGATAGTTTGCAAAATCTACTAAACAGGAAAAATACCAGATTTTTGTAAAAACACAATTATACCCACACCGAAGAAGACGGGCTGATAGATGCGAACCGCACAGTACAATAAGCTTAGTATCTCACGCATACAAAATATTAACGAATATAGTATATAGGAGGATGGAACGGCAAATGAAATTAGATTTAGGAAAAGATCAGTTTGGTGTTAGGAAGAATGTAGGGTCAAGAGAAGCAATATTAACTTTTGACTCTACTTTTAGAAGACATGATAAGAAAAAACAGGCCTACGTTCATGGCATTTGTAGATTTAGAAAAAGCGTTTGATAATGTGAACTATTGATCAGTTTGAAGAGAACAGAAATAAATTATCGACAAAGAAGGCTTATATATAACCTCTACATAAGACAGACAGAGGTAATTAGAATTGAAGGTCAAGAAATGAAAGCAGAAATCAAGAAATGAGTAAGGGAAGGATGCAGTCTTTCGCCAATGCTTTTTAACTTGTATACAGAACAGGCGATGAAGAAATTTAAAACGGAATATGTAAAAGAACTCATACTGCAAGGAGAAGATGATATTGTAGTATAAGGTAGTTTATTGGCATTTATGATGTGAAAAATACCATTGATTATATCCAAAGAAAAGGAACGAAATTAGAGGGTATAACGTGGACGCACAGCCGCGAATTTACAGCTCTGAAATGAATGGCACCGACAAGGCGCTATTCCTTGATCGGAAACAATTATATTGTTCCTTTAGAGAGAGTCCCGTTGGCCACTGCTGAGTTTGCAAACAAAACTGGTCAAACGGAATAAAATCTACAAAAGGATTATAACTGGTATTTTTACGAAACCCAATCGAATCCGGTACAAGTCACCATGTCTCACAGTTCTCCACTCTTGCTCTAATTTAACCTTCAGTATGACGTTGACCGAATTACGGGAGACATTTAATAATTTAAAAAAAGAAATTTATATAGAAAGAAATACAGTTTTTTTTACAAACAAACTTTTGACACTTCTCAACATAATTGCCAGGAATATTAATAAACTATCCCAGAATTGTAATTTTTATTTTAATTCTGATACTCAGAGAGAGGCCTCGTTGTTGCTCCAAGCAATGCCCGATTCAGTGGACCAAACAAACGGAGGGAGACAAATCTGGAGGTAGTTTCTCAGCTTGCACTTGCTCTGCAGTATCTTCAACAGTCAATGCGGGATTTAAGAGGAGTTGACACTAGCAGGACAGGACGATGATTTTACAGTCCGGAGAAAATTGTATGAATTTCAAAGCGATGTCATCTAAATTCCCACAGGGCATTCCAAAAGTATTGACTTCATTCACTTTAGACATTGATAAAGTGATTTATATTCCAATTTTTCTCGGTATTATATTGATGTAAGAAGGATATAAAATGTAAACCAGACAAACTGACCCATTTTTATAAGCAAATGGATTCACAGCAAAAGAACAAAGCAAAAACAAACAATTATAATCATAATCTACACCAATAAATAAAAATGAAGTGTCTATCTCACTGATTGTCTGTCCGTATGTTTGTCTCGAATAGGCTCCTAAACGGCTCAACGGGTTTTCAATGAACATTTGAGGGTTTCAAAGCAGAAATTTAATTTAAATTTTCGTGCATATTTCATTGCGATATATTGCAGAAGACATTGAGATAATATAAATATTAATTCTACGGGAAGGTTTCTTGGCATACACGCGTCTAAGACTCCAAAAAGTAGATGCGAGTTGCCTATCCTCTTGATCTGTTTGTGGTTCGCAACGGCTCGACCGTTTTCAATGAAAATTTCAGGGATTGAAACAGGAATTTTAACTTAAAATTTTGTGTATGTAACATTTCGATATCTTGCAGAGTTCAGAAGATACTAACGTAAATATTGAATTACCGCGCGAAAGGCCGCGAGAAAACCAACTGCGAGTTGTACGTTCTATTAGGCGTTCCTATACCATTCTCTTCACTGACTGTGTTATTATAAGCGTAATTTTGGAAGCATGAGAGATAGAGGGAGCGTGCATACTCACTCCATCTATTGTTGCAGCAGGATTAGCGCCGTAACTAACATATTTTTGGCTGATAGCTAACTGCACGAGAAATAAACTTATTTGGATACGATGTAAACGTTAATTGGTTTTATGCCACGTGAGGTAAATTTTAGTATTTAATAATTGATCATTTTTAAAAGCAAATAAAATCAATATACAATTTAAGATTCTGTCTTTCTGGATGTTTGTACCGAAACGTGTGAAAGTGAGACGTTTTCAAAACCCTACGAGTTACAAAGTTTTCCCTGTAGCAATTATAAATAAATACTACCGTAAACTTTATATATTTAATTAATTCAAGTTTATCAAATTTCTGTACGTGTTGTTTCGTTTTTAGGGAAAAATAAAAAGAGCTATTTCCGGGTGAACGAAGTCGTAGCTAGTGTAAAACAGAAGTTTTAGATTATGTACAGAAGTGTAAGGAAGTAATCATTATTGTACTACTTCATGTGTATTATTACATTAATTTCTGTTTGTACGACAGGCAGTCTGGTCCATTTTTTGGCTAATAAACCATTAAAAAATAAACCGTAGGGTTCGTCATAGGAGCTCTTAATTTTTTCTTTATTACTGAACGTCGAGATTTCAGGGAAATACTCAAGTTAAAGGTGGGGAAGCGTACAGCGTTCCCGATTCAAACTGTTCATAGTTCCTAAAAGTAGGAGGATAATTATCGAGATTGAGCTCCCCCGAGTCATCTTCTTTAAGAGGCGTTAATGGCCAGTAGTTGCCAACGTGGAAAAATCCAGGTGACAATGTCCTCCAGGACTGATGTCAACTGTCAGTCGTGTCCTCTACCTGCTCTTTCCAGAAAACAAGATTTTCGCATTACTCGTCAAATAGCCGACATGGCGATCCGCGTCCACCTTTTGAACCGCAAATTTATCTAAATCTTGGGCCAGGTTGGCTGCGTGACTTAGCCTGCTGAGCCATTTGCAAATGTTCCCTCAAGAGAGCTCCGTGGAATGCAGCGCGGCAGCATTTACTTCTACGAGTCTTGAAGGTGGTGTTGAGTCTACAGAAATAAAAACCAGTACACACATCCGGGAAATAAAAGCGGTGCGGTGCCCATAATTTCACATCCGTAGGTGTTACTTTACAGAGAACAGATTAGACATTTTTTCTTCACCTGAATCAAAGGAAAAACCCGAAACTCACAAACGACTCATTTATTCGTATTTTAGAACAGGAGTTCTTTAATCAATTTAAACATAAAAAACGAAGGCACCTGACACGAAAGATCCGCCAGTGTCTCATAGAGTTACAACTAAAAGAAGACTGGATTTGGATTTAACTCCTCACCTAAAATTTACCAAATAAAGTTGACTTCTTGCAGAACCTAAATTTACAGACTACTTCTTTTCAATAATGGGGCACTAAATATAGTCGTAGTAAGTTCAAATACTTAAAAAGATTCCGTTTTAAAGAGGGACAAACGCAGGGTATTTTTTTGTTAGTCTAGTAAAAACATCATGGCTCTGATGATTTTTTTGAGTGACTGGCTATATGACGGTGACCCAACAAATTACAACTCCCCTTTAATAGGAAAGGAAGGGATTTTGAACGAGTGGATGCGTATATCTTCGGATATTTTTTTGATAAACTTCAAATTATGGTACAGAGGTCGTCCAGAGGGGCCAAGTAACAAAGTCAAGCCCGACAAAGGCCTTGATAAAACGTGGTTGGTGTACCTCAGGGATCTGTGCTAACGCATTTACATAAATGACTAAATAAATATGGAAAATTTATAAAATTTGAAATAAAATTAAAGGATATCGTCTCAAATATAGTAAACAGTGTTATTGGTTGATATAACATAAACATATTATAAAAATAAATGTCGCCAACATGTGAAATAAATTTGAAACAGTTAAAATACAGAGAATAGTACCACCACACAAATAAATTGGAAACTTAATATGATGGTCAAATTAAGCGTAAACATCAAACCAGAATTAAAGAATATTTTGAAAATTTAAAATTTTTTAAATAAACAATCTGTTTTAACAAAACATGTTTACTAGAATAATTACAGGATTAACTGAATTAATAAAAAAATTTAGATGTTGAATATAATTGTTCTCGTTTGCTGCAATTATTGTTGGAATAATATAAATTTAATAAATGTAAATATATACTCAAATTTTAAATTTCATATATGATTAATTTTTAATGTAATTTAAATATATATATATATATTATATGTTATGTTATATATATATATATGTTAAAAAATCATTTCCAACAATTAAGTATTGTGATGTGGTTTCTCTCATTTTGGTCCAGGAAGTTGTTTTAAGACAAGAAAATGTGTTAAACGGTCTATGTACATTGAGATTATATTTTGTTAATTATGCAACCTCTTTATACAATTTTTTATTTGTTTCGCAGACAACTATTGTCTTTTTTATTATACTTATTAAATTTTAGACACAACTGAAGACGCCCCAGAACAGAGATGAAACGTATTGCAGTAAATGTAAATTGTTATAAATCGTGACTTTAATTTTAGCACATTTAATATCCAGTATTGTTAAGGAACTGGAGTATCGTTTATTTCGACACGTAATCAGTAGACGTGATATATACACCCACATTATATCAAGGCTGTTGTTTGTAGAGAAAACGTACTAATGTAAATTGCAATTAGTTGCTGCTGAAATACAATTTGTATAGTTAGAATTACTGTGCCAAACATAATGACGTACTATTCTGAACCCGTAACGATTTTCAAAAATACGCAAGTTATTAGAAACTGGATCTTTCCTTTCCAAAGCAGCTGCATCCTGGTCCCTGAATTAAGTGTATTACGAACGGTAGGAAACTGGTTTTCGGAGATGGGATGGAGGGTGGGTGTTGATGCCATAAATTTTGACCTAACAAGGTATTTAGAAAACCTCTGAAGGAATGGACCTATTTGGCTCATTCAGGCATTAAACACGAACCTATAGACTTTTACAAATTTCACATGATAATATTTCGAAGGGTGCTTCAATTCTTTGCTGTAGGAATTTGCGTGATCGAAGATTGAATTGATTTCCGTGTTCTTTTTTTCCAGAGACTTTAGCCGGTTTCTAAGAAGTATAATCTGCAGTTCTCAATGTTTATTTTTGGAGGTGCGTCACGCGTTTGAGGTTATTGGCTTTTATGCTAACTAGGAACTCAGAGCGACAAGCTTTACTAGAAAATAGCAGAGGTCATAAATTTTACGAAGGTTAAATGAATTTATACTGGGACCAATGATGAGTTGAGACATTACAAATTTGGTATTATACACGCCTTTGCTATTTCCTTTTCAACTACCATTGATAAAAATAATTCGACCAGAATGGGACGGACAGCCACGTCGAAAAGCTTCTTTTTCCCGATTTATTGTGTATGATAATATGGTTTCCAGCCTGTTGTGTATCGATACATGTAAAACTATCGACGCTGTGTGTCCCTGAAGGTGAAGGTTGGTGCCTTAAGTGTGTCGTAAAAGCTGCGACTGCTTGCATATTTGAGCGCTCGCTCCGAGAACTGCCATTTCCTCCCCGCCAATTATAATTATAAACGGTGACAGCGACACACGTCGGAATTATACATTCAAACTTAACAAAAATTAAGAAATGTAACCAAAATTGAAAAATTAATATGTCTAATACTCAGTTTAACTCGCTTAGCCACTGCATAAAATTCGCTGGGAGACGAATCAGCAATCACTTCAAGTCTACTGATTTTGCCCCTCTGAACTGATACTTCAATGTTACAGATCGTTCCGTATTTATGAAACTCCCTAAGTAGTATTTTTCAAGTTAGTATTGGCAAAAGATGAGAAATGATAAGTTTATCTGTGAAACGTTCCATACTTTAATACTCTACTTTCAAAAGATCGTCAACAAACTTATGTGAGGGGTAACATAGACTACAGAAAAATTCAACAGCAATCAGATGAATGGTATGGGGTAAACATTTAAGTCACAGTGTGTCCGAACGAAGCCTTGAATATAAAGCATCGGGGTCACAGACGTTGGGCATACAGAAAGAGGGTTGTTCGCTAAAAGCATTGTTGGACCATTCGGCCAGCTGCCCCCCCCTCCCCCCAAATCCAGTGGGGCATTATCTCCCGTTTTCGGAAGGGCGTCGAAGTGCCAGACATACCTGATGGATTTTACCACCAACGCGTAGACGTTCTTTCCAATAAAATAACAGCATGAATTGCGAGACATATAGAACTTGCAACAGGATAGGTTATGACCTCACGTGGCACTGTCAAACGTGTCGATTAAGTTGCTGTTAATTCATAAACTTAACTAACATTTTATTTAAGTAATTATACTACTTAATTAGTTAAGAAATATGCAAGATGTTTTAAAGTCGCAGTGCGAATGATTTAGGAACGTTCTATAGGGCAGATACGTTGTCACTAATCAGACCGAAGAGATGGTTTAACTTTCTTCTCCTTATAAACATATTTGACTGTTTCAGTGTATTTTTTCTGTACGTACGAATTTATTTAAGGTGCCCGCGGTGGCTATCATGAAATTCAACGCTCATATTGTTGGGGGCAAGAAAAGGTGACGCTCTAGCTGATGATTTAATCACGCGTTGACAAAGAGGTTACTGTCAAATAAAATACTGCAGTAGGCTGGTATATACGAATTCCCGGGCATCGTCGGGTACTCAGCTAGTGTATAATAAAAAAGAAGTGGTCGACTATTTTCCATTATTATCTTTCTTCCAATGGAAGCATTTCTACTTAATTTGACTTGACTTTCATGCACCTTTGACAATTTACACATTGTACATTCTTCACAAAATTCCTATAAATGTGATCCGTAAATTGTAGGCGAGCCTAGCTTAGGTTTACATGAGTGGAGGGATGTTGAATCCGTCCTTGTACGTCGGCTCCGATTAGCTCAGTGGTAGAGTGCCCGCTCGGAAAAGGGGAGGTCTAGGGTTCGAGTCCCTGGTCCGGTCGACATTTTTCCATTAGAGTCATTCTTCCAAACGAAGTGGTTAATTATAAAGGTTTTAACGTTGATATGCGATATATATGTACATAATATTTCGTAAATTGGAAAAGGATTCTCAAAGTGTATCCAGACTTTGTCGCATTATCTTACTGGATTTTCGTAAATTTGACAGGTTTTACTGAGGAATTTCTAGCTCTCGTAAAAACTTTTCGTAAAAATTCAGACAAAAAATTGAGGGTGTATGTTGTATTTTTTTTAATAAAAGGAAATTGATGCCGACCTCCTGTGGTGTAGTGGCTAGCGTTGCTGCCTCACAACCCAGAGATCCCGAGTTCGAATCCTGGCATGGGCTTGGATGTTTGTGTTGTCATGGTCGACAAGACCGGGATTAAGACTGTTGGAGGGTCGATACGCTGACCACGTGTCACTCCAAATTCGGAATGTGTCATGCAAGATGACAGTCCGCAGTAGACTCGGTAGGCCAAGGCCCTCAATGGCCTGTGAGCCACGGAGAAAAAAAAAGGAAATTGATTGTATTTATAATATAAAACGTTTTGACAACTTAATATATGATTCGATATATTTTGGAAAAATATTAGCGATATTAGTAAATATTCTTTATTCATGAATTGCAAAAAGTATGATAATTTCGTTTTGTAGATTATGGTTTCTAAATGATACATTTTAAAAAGAGTGATTATTTATCGGGAACGTCAGTGTAAATAGTAAAAGATTTGACCCCGTGGGACTTTGTCCCAATTCCGGCCTTGAAAAAAATGGCTGGCAGGAAAAAAAGTTTATGCCGAACGAGATCACCGCTGAAACAACTCCTATTTTGACGACCTTCCCAAAACTTTTAGGACTGACTGAAAAATTTGAAAGCAAACTGGCCCAAATGTTGAGAGCTGAAAAGAAAGATTGGACTGAGGAATAAAATTAAATCAAGCAAAATATTGTTTCTACTTAATTTTGGAAATTCGTATGGAGCCACCCTCGTACTGGCACCTCCAAGATGTGGACCAGAGGCACCTTTGTAAGGTGGTATTATGGCTTTGTGTGGAGGATTATACAGTAATCTGTTCCGGGAAGCGCAGCATCGCTCCGTGGCCGTGCCCCTCCCCCTCCCCCCTCGACGCACCCCCTCCCCCATTCCCAGGCGTGAGGGCACAAAACGCGGCGAGAAGCGCAGGCCAGGCCCAGTACTTCCAGAGGAGCCTGGACGCCACCATGATGCTTCCGGTGCTGCTCTTCGGCCTGCTCATTGCCGCCGCCTCAGGTACGTATGTTTCCCCCATTCGCCGGCCTCGGTAGCGCCTCGCGTGCGGACCCACACCATCCATTAAAACCAAATCACGACGAATACCATCACGCAGCCCTCCCTCGGCTCTAGTGGCTCTTGCAACACTTCTCAATCACGACCACTTTACTCTTCAATTTTATTAACGATATTTGCCCATATATAGCAAATAGTTCTGGACAACTTAATCCATCAGTGGCACTATCTACGTTGAATCCCGTAGCACCGCAGTTCCTTCAAATATTCTTCCACCATTCGCAAGGCGGTCGCTCAACACGTAATATTTACAAGAAAATAGTTCACATGCAGACGAATATTAACCGAGAAAAATTTTTGAATCTGACATTACAGTGTAAAATAAGTTTGCATTCCACTCGGGTTATATCTCGCCGAAACGTCCTCTTCCACACAACATATAACCCGGGTTGAAATACCTATATTCGCCAGATTCGCTGCGAAAATATATTACACTACAAGTTGATTAGTTCACAACACATTCCTGGCTGAAAAAAATAAATATTAGTCGTAATGCGTTACTGGATAAAACAGTGGTTAGTTCCCTGTCCGTGCTTCCTTTAAAAGAACACTTCTCAGTTTCGAACCAAGACGAATCAAAAAAAAAAGATCAACACAAAACACTGCGTTTTGTTATTAACACACAATAAAAAATAACATTATATAATAAGAAAAATTTAGTTCCGCGACGTCCGGTTTTAGTCAAAGTCATTCGGTGAAGTCCAAAAATCGAAGTTACCCTTCCGGTCCTTGACATACTCAAAAAATATAATTTTCACTTTATTTTTGAACAACAATATTCCAAACCGATAAAATTACTTTAAAAATGCAATCGCACACGTTCTATTTGAAACCGAGAAAGACTTCTTAAGGGGAGTCGGAAGGCCCTTTCTTGACAATGTTTTAGTAACGGCACCATAATTCACAGCTAATTTTAATCATTTGGTATGAAGCCGAATTTTAATTATTATTTTATTTATAAATAACTGTTTTATTGAAAATTTAGTGATTTTTTGTGTAAAAAATTAATAAAATAACTCATGCCATAGTTAAAAATTATCATCATAATAAATTAATTACCACTCTTTAAACAATTTTTTAATAAATTCCTTGAAGAAGTTAAAAATAATCTGTGAAAATTTTATTGTATTATCTGTAAGGGTTTCCGGGAAAAAAGGCCTTCCGACTCCCCTAATAAATGGAAGCTATTTGGTCTTACTGAACCAAAAATTAGACACTTAATTTCTTTTACGACACGCTGGTAGACATGCACCAATAAAAGAGTACCGAATCATAGCAAATGTTTGGAACTTCAGTTCTACGTAATTATGTTTCGACTGTTTTCATTAGACCGATTTCACACGTTATATAGACCAGAAAACTACGAACTACAGAACTGTAATCGGTCGCAAGGAACATGAGTCGTGTATTTATTCTGCTCGCGATACACTTTTATAATAGATCTTAATTTTGAGGTATGAATTCATAGAAATATTTCTTCCCTTACTTCGTCATATCATCATACTTATGCTACGTTGTAAAAATCGCACTCGTCAAACTTCAAAATTCTTTCGTTTGGATCAAAGTCTGTGGGAGCAACAGCCTCTATTCAGTACTTACGGTGAAGCTCTGTTCCCCTGTTAGGGTCTTCTTTTGTTTAACGGATAAAACAAGAAAACAACAGATTTAAAATTTAAGTAACAAGGGCTAAATGGGGGGAAACTTTCGCTTGAACCCTCTAATAATTAGCTGGAAGATTTCTCTGATCTTCATAAGATATCTTATTATTAATTTGGATTTGGAAATTGTAGACTGTTGTGGTTTCCGGCCGGATATAATTATTAGTTTTCTGTGAGAAAAAAACATGAAATAGACGCAGTTGAATAAAAATTTATCAAAAGAAACTTCTTCAGAGCGGTGCATTCAGGATATTTTGGCGGTGCCTGACCACTGATGAGGGTGTCTTTTTTTAAAATACAACCACGCATTCAATACCTCCCGGACACGGGAAACCTCAGCTAACAACATCACAGATCAATGCTGCACATGATTAAAGTATATTAGGTTGCAAATCCAATTTCATAAGACTATAGTTTAATTTAAAAATTGTCGCGAATGTATGGTGGGTTTAGACAGGGGATTTTTATTAAGACTGAATATGAAGGTGAAATAATTTTTTAAAGGCTACCAAATATCCCAAGTTTGAATCCGATTAATGAGGGTATTGTCCTGGACTATCGCGTTGTAGCTGTGCAAATTTATCAGACCGTTTGATCGCCGCGTGCAGCTGTTTCCGTTCCGTCCGCGCATTGTAGTCACTTGGAATGGCCGAGGACTTGGCGTTGTCTTCCACCTGAGACAAAGCCATCGCAACACCTGCCCTGGCACCAACATCGCGTGCGGAGTACATCTGCATTTTCCTCGGCATCCTCCCCTTCCCTCTTCCTGAATATTTTCGTCAAGCTCCGGCTGCCACCCTCGACGCCACATTATTGTTACGCCTTTTTCTTTTTCGGTCGTCACCGCACAAAATAACGATTAATTGCAGCGCTGCAATCGGGTGTTTGATTTATGAAGACTCCTTAAGCGGACAGGAAGGAATGCTGCGCGCTGAGTTTAACCACGGTCAAGTTCGCTGATTTACGACAGCGTTCAAATCCGTTATAGGCGAACTGATGGTCTCTCCAAAAGAAGTAGAGGAAGGACCGCAAACAAGTTCTGCCAAAAACGTATGGCATATACAACACAGAAAAGTGAAGAACTGCAAGTACAAATTTCACGCATTTACTAACGACGGGACATTACTAAATATAGTTAGTTACTTTATGAATAAAGTGAGACCTCGTTGATTCATTTACAACGTTCAGTGAAAAATTCTTTTCACGAAACTATTTTGGTAGCGAGATGATAAAAAAGGGATCTTCTTGGAATTTGGTTACTTCTACCTTCCGTGGTGAATTTTCCATATGAGACGGATATAGCTGTTTGGTATTTCTTTGTTTGTTGCCTCTGAAATAAACAGGAAAGACTTTTTTTACGATGAATATTTCAATTCAATTACGAAGCCGCCTTCCCAGGGAGTATACTTTTTTTTTGTATTCACCTTCCAACCACTCTACATGAATTACAAACAGATTTACATCACGATGGCAAACTGCGATAAGGAAAAAGTAAAATACTGCGCTAAAATTCCCTGGAAGAAGTCGTTTGTTACGGGTAGAGATCAGAGCTGAACTTGACAGACTCATTCATCATCGTACGCCAGACATTAATTTTTAAAGTGGCCGTACTTAATGTCAGGTTTTGTTTGTCTGTTAGGGTCTTCTTCTCTTTTAACGGGTGAAAATGTAAAACAAATTCAAACTAAAAGGGCTACGTCACGGGAAAATTTCGCTTGAACGTCTACTCCATGATAATTAGCAGCGAGATTGTTGGTTCTCTCTGATCCTCATAGATATTTTATTACTAGTTTTGATGTGTGGTGTGCGTTCCGGCAGGAGATTGTTATCAGAGCTTTCAGTTTTCTTTCTGAAGAAATAAGACATACCATAAATTGTTCATCTTTGAGCAAAGTCTGATCGGGTAAAGGCGGTGAACAAAGGTAACACTCGTAAATATGAAAACGGATAACTTAACAAGACCATTACTTAGGTTCCGAATCCGATAAGAAAAACTCGAGCGTGCAGGATTAGAACTAAACTGAGTAGAAACGTTTCCTCCTCCCTTCCAGGACCACAGAGCTCTTGCTGTTGGAAACGTGGGATATTTCTCTTCCTCTGGCACTTTCTTCTCTCCAGAAACATTCCCTTAACATATCGTTTACCTCGTTGAAAGTGTAGAAGCACTTTCTTCGAAAAACCGTAAGGTATTATATTACGAGTTAGTTATCTAATAGTAAGCTATTTCCACTAGAGGCATCAGTCACTTGAGAAGTTGATTGTGTTTCACACAAGTTGTGGCTATCGTTTGGCATTAATCGTCCTGTTCTGTGAACTTGCAGTTTTATGATTTGTAAAATGACTTCAATCAGCAAGTTTGGGAAGTTTTTAACTAAATTCTTCCATGACCCAACTGAAACTTCGAATCACCATGTATAAAACCTAAATCACACATTGAGGAATAAGTCTTATTGGCGAAAACTATAGAAATATTTCGTTTTAATAACAGCTTATTCGTATGGAAGTTGATGCAGTGCACACTGAATGCCATATATCTTTGGCTTTCGCAACCAGTTCCTCCGCATTTAAGCGGGGACTATTTATACCATCGGGAGCAAGAACCGTTCCGAGTCTTCCTTGTATTGAATGTGCTGTGGTTGACTTTGGTCTTGTGTCGTCGTGAGTCAGCCGAGACAATGGGCCCTGAGGAATGCTGCCTTCTTGGGCGCTCAGACGGCGAGGTGCAACCATGACGTCACCTCCAGAGTCAACACAGGCCAGGGACCTAGCGAGGTCAGCGGGAAGGAGTAAACAAAGTGCAGCCGCGGCACTCATGTAAGCTCATCGGCACGTACAAAGTCACAACGGACCACCATGAATCGTTCGCTTATTGCTGAAGAACCAGGTGTGCTTTTTCAGCACGACTGTGACCTTAAAAAGGTGATGTCAGCTGTAATGAGATGAAGACGGTCCCTGTTCTTTGTTCATCCTCCGAGCGTGTTATTGGCGAGCGAGCGAGCATATCTTCGGCGCGAAGGCCAAGGGACCTCTGGTGACGTCAGCGAGGTTCATCGGCCCAGGGAGCTGCGGACGTGAGCATAAATTGGCAGGTGCTTCAGGGACCCACTTGGAAGAAGACCAGAGCCCTCGCCTCGTAAATCTGTCTTCCTCTCCCCACCTCACCTTGTTGGAATGCACCGGCGTCCCTCCAGGCGAAAACAAAAAGAGCAAAGGCGCACGCTCCGCGCAAGACTCCTTCACGAACATGATACATATCTACAGAAGATATACGAATGTCGAAAAGAATCCATTTTCAGTGTCATGTCCCTTAGAAATACTTCTAGTTCTGCATTAATATTGATTATATATTCATTAAAAGTAACTTTTTACCCATCAAACAAAAGATTTATGTCTCCCGATGCCTCCAGTTAGAATTCAATATACTGCAGCTATGCCTTACAATATTTTCTCCAGCGCATGAACCGTAAAACGAAACAATGAAATAAAAAGGTCGTGGTTAATTACCAAATAGTTCCAGACTCGTCACATGCTGAAAATAACTTTTATGATAATGTCAGGCAGGAAAGCTATCTGTGACATGGTGAAATTCCCTTTCTACCACTTCATGCTTCATGTCAGTCACTTTCCTTCCTCTTCTCAATCTTTCCCAGCCGCTTACTTCCTCTTCTCTTCCTCCCTAATCTTACTGCCACATTTACAGTCTTGCTTACAATTTTTACTTCTAAGAAAAACTGCTTTTTGTAGTAAATTTAAATATTTCTCACTTAATAAAAATACAGAGACCTAATGTTTTAAAGAATTAGTTTATTTGAAAGCAAATTTACTCGATTGTCCCTGAATCCTTTGTCCTTATACTAAGTAATTTCAATATTTGTAAAGTTTTGTCTACACAGTAAGCAGAAGGCCAAATTGTAAAACATTAAGTTTAAACAATAAAATTACAGCACCTCCCAATAATTGAATATTTCTGATTGTGCTCAGGCCAGCGTATCACCACAATTCAGCTTGATGGGGTGCAATATTTCATCAGTCGCATGAACCCGTACTCGCCTGAGCTAAACTACTTCCTTGCCTACCAATACTGTCGCTCTTTAGGACTGCAGCTTGCATCATTTGAATCACAGGAAAAGGCAGACTCTCTTATGGAATACCTCAAGAATGCAGGTAACACTACTTCAAAAAATAGTAAATTAATAAGTAATTCAATGAAACAGAACTCTTTCTTGTGCGACAATCACATCTTAGGGAATTTCTATTATAAATTTTTATTGCAGTCATTTCCTGTGCAGCCATTGTGTTAAAAGTTTTTTAGCTGTTTAGATAAGCAGTTAACTCTGTAAATAATTTGTGGACTCGTCTCTAACATACCCAGCCATTTTTTACCAGCTTCTAAAGCAAAATTAAAAGTAATTCAACTTGACTGCATTTAATTATGATACAGGTTACAACAAGTATGACTATTGGACATCTGGTAACAGACTAGGAACTTCTGATATGCTACTGTGGATGAGCACTGGACTCCCATTCAACAGCACTTTCAACTATATGAGAAAAGTTGATGCCAATGAACTTCACCAAACATCAGAAGTTAAAGAAGAAGCAGCTGAGGGAAGAGGGCATAGGAGAAGGAGGTAATCCTCTTTAATTCTTAAGTAATTACCAGTATATATATATATATATATATATATATATATATAATAAGGAAAGGAAAGAGATAGAAAGTAGGTGACTTACCTGAGGATCATAGATGGTCATAGTTGTGAGGTTTGGAGTTCTTGAATGTTCTTCAGAAAGTTAGCAAGACATTTACAGTGATTGGCTAGCCGACAACAGTATATATATATATATATATCATATTGTTTGGCAGTATATATAGCCTAATTTTTTTAATTTAAATAAATGCAACTTCATTTTAACAGAAATAGAACTTGCCTGAATTGTTAAATAACCTCAATTTCTTAAATGTTACCCCTGGACCAAGTTAGTATGTACTTAAATTTCATATAAATATACATGGCTTCAAGCAAAATCAACAGAAACCAGATAGTATCCAAGTTTTTATCTTACAGCAGAGGAGAGTATATCAACCCTAATACAGGCTGTGTGAGCCTTAAGGCACCTGATCTAGAGTGGGAAACTGACAATTGCAATGATGTTAAAGATTTCATCTGTGAGCAGACGAGATGCTATTACTACAATTATGGATCAATTCCTGTATCCACATCACAGGGGTAAGCAGGTGAGGAACACAAGCCTATTCATCTCAAAACAAAAATTAGTCTTAGCTGCTGCACAGTTATAGCAAAAGATGGACACAGCAAGCCTTCGATTTCATCTAAATGCTACTCTGCTTCATCACAATTGTTTCACAAATTAAATATACATTCTATGCTTGTCTTTCAATGATGTTATTGTTACTATATTCTAACCACCTATTTCTTCTTTTTTCAGAACCTTATACATGCATGGTCTTGAATATGTATTAGTATATAATATGTATAACAGCACGTACAATAAATTTCTAGGGAATTATATTTAAATTTCAAGTAGAATGTTTCTCTGCATGTGTTTTTCCAAGTTTTATTTTTGTTGTTGTATAGTTCATAACATTTTACTTTAATTTTGTTCAGTGTAACACAATTTGTTTGTCTTAATGGTTTATTTAATTGGGTATATGCATGATGTAAACTTCTGTTTCTCTTTAATAGATTATTTAATGAAGCTATGTAAATATTAACCACCTTATATCAGTATTCAGTATCATTCAACTTCACTGTAACATACATTCACTAACCAGATGCTTTGTCCACAAAATATCCACCGAAGTTAGAATATTAGAAACAAACAACATTAATTAAAAATATGCAGTGGTGTATGGACTAAATTTTATTTTGATGTGGATAGGCGTGGTACTCACAGGAAATGTAGTTGGTGTAAGGATTTATGTACTTGTAGATATATAGGGTTCACTTAGCTAATGACAAGAAAATTTAGAATCAGCACAATATAATCAGGTTAAGTGCAATTTTTAACAATTTATATTTGCAGAAAAAGCAACTCTCACATCATTTAGCTAACTTTTTTCACAGGAAAAAATTTAAACGGGGCAAATTCTAACAAATTTCCAGGGGAAACAAATTTTCATCAACACTTACACCATACACAACTACGACGACATCCACAACTGAAGCTTCTACTACCACTACTGCTTCCACGACAGAAAATACACCACCAGAAGTGCAACAGCCAACAGCAAGTGGAAGAGCATCTGAAGTGAATCGCCGCATACCCAACAGGCCCTCGGCAGATAAACCATCTCTTCCTTCACTGTCATCAATATTCTCAGATCTACTACCATCAAGCCGATCCGTCTCTAACAAGTCCTTGCCCGGCCACCATAAGGATTCTGACAGTAATGTTGTTTACGTCACTGCTGTTGGAGTTGGTAATGGCCAGGAGAGACAATCAAGTGACTATGTAGAAAGTGCCAACACAGCTGTGCCGACCACAGTACAGGAAGAGCCAGTGGGAGACACGACTGTCAAGGTTGAAGGACCAAAGACCTTTGTTCGAGGAAAAGTAGTAGATCCTCCAATTGTGGAATAAACACCTTCTTTTTTAAAATATAATTAAGATTTGGATACTGAGATATTTTATAAGCTTAAAAGTAACTTGGAAGGATAAGACAATTGTGTCAATTTACCAGTGACAAAAAATGAAATACTATAAGTGAGTTTCTTGTGCTAGTTGTGCCTTCCAAGGAAATTACTTTTTTACAGACTGATACACAACATGCATGAATAATTCACTTGTATACATAAGGGCTTGTTGTTTTGGTAAAAATTTTGTAAACAAAAAAAAATTAAAAATAACCATTTTTAAGCCAAATAAAAGTATTCTTTTTAATTTCTTCTTATTAGCATAATTTTTATTATTTCCATAATCACCCATTTAAAATAATGAGAATTATAATTATACAAGTATTGTAACACTTACCACCCATTAATAACACCCTCCATATTAAGCATCGGAACAATCTTGAAGACATACTTGCTTCTAAGTTTCCCAGCAGCTGGTGCATCACTCAACAAGTACTTTAAGGTGCCATGCATAATCCAAGAAGCATTACTTTCACCAGGATGTACTCTTGCTGTCAGAAACACTATATCTCTCATCTGTAAGAAGAGTGTAATAATTTGAAATATGTTAAGTAGTATGCTAGTAATTTAAGTTTGTAAAAAATTCTAAAAACATTTATCAAAATGGCTAAAATGTATTTTATAAGTTATTATTTAATTTTTTGTGTTTTATACTGATAAATGTGCTCATAAACTTAAAGAATAACTTACAGCGACAGGATTGGCATCTGAATCTGGAGCTGTAATTGTCAGAAGAGGGGCCTCGTTATTGTTTAATGAAAGACAAAGTGTCTCTGCTCGGAAATATATACTTGAAGGCTTCACAGTTTCAGACCATTTCCATATTCTTGTCTGCCAAAACAACATATTATCCACATAACTGACTTAATATAAACTGTAGTCTATAAATATTGAAAATCTCTTGCAACAAAAACAATGAAATTAAAATGACAAATTAGTTTCCTGGATTAATAAGAATTTCATATTCATTCAATATTCTGTAATTGAAATTTATTTTTTTATGAAAAGCTTAATATTATAGTGTCCAAGAGCTTTTTTTACCTAAACACTTGTTTAGCCTACTAATACATTTTTAATTTTTATGATGGTTATGAGAAAGCAAGCAACACATTTATGAATTCAAAATTATTTTAAAAGATATTTTAGTGTGTCCAGAATAATAATGCTCATTTGGAAACAAAGAAACAAAAGATATTCCTGATTACCATTACAATTGAGTGATCTGATAAAAGATACAGAAGAAAATTGGGCTAAAGAGGAAAGTTAACCCCCAAACTTAATACATCACAATTAAGCCCCTCCTGACTTTGTAATTAATTTATAGCCTTTTTCATTGACACTTTTGTAATATAGTGAAAGTTTTCCCTTCATTTTATATAATTTTTAAAACCCATTAATTAAACTTTTGTAATTAAGTAGCACTTTTCCCTTCCTTTCATAGCGCCAATCAGAGGATGGGGGATAACTCTCCACCAGTTCCGAAATTTGTTTACTTGAACTATTATTTAATATTTCAAATAGATGTACTCCACATTACTAATAATGATGCAATTTAAAGAAATGTATGACATCCCATTTCAGTTGTAACTGACCCTGGATACAGTCAAAGTGGAAGAAAATTATAATTAGACCTTAAATGCTTAATTACATACTTCAAAATTTCAATACCCTGATCTAATGAAGTTCCAATGACGAGGATGAAACATAGTCATAATTAAATAAGTCTTCTTTATTTATTTCGAGAACTGGTCACTTTGATATGTGCTCATTTTGACAAAAATTTCAGGGTGAATGTATTGAATGGTAAGTATTCAAGATTCAAACATTTGTGAGATGATAATAGAATAATAGTTTCTACGAAAAAGAAAGATACACCAAATTTTGCTGTAAAATGCATCTGGAATTGCCAATGAAAGTGTGTTATAAAATGTTATGTAATTACATTGTGGGGGATAGTTAAAATATGATCAAAATTATGAACTTCCTGTGTTTTACATGATAACTAAGCTAGAAATTTACTGAGCATGTGGCTGATCTAATAATTATAAACAAAATTTAACAGTAATTGCACCCCCCTTTCCCTCCAAAAAGAAGAAATTATATTTAGTGAACTTACTATTAGCTGTGTATATGTATATGGAAAATGGTAAGCAAAATAGCATACATCATTTTCATGTGGAAATTTAACACTGAATGTAGTTGTTAGGTAACATCGACCTCTTCCTCCAGGGTTTTGATAACTATTTCGATAATAACAGACATCAGAACCCACACGAACCCATCCTGGCCTCCCATTCACAGCATCACAAACAGAGTACATAATAGGTTTCATACCTGTAAGCAGACAATTTTAATGTAGTTCAATACAAACCAAATATTACAACTGAAGTAATTTAAGTTACTACAAATTATTTTATACTTTTGATGTAAATAGTGATATAGTATTGAATCTTTTAAGGAAATGAATTTTATAAAGGAGACAATTCAGCATATATATTCTCATTTATCAGGTAGCATATTCAATTAAAGATTGTTATAACTTATGTATGCCAAGGAAAATAAAAAATTATTTTCAAAATGTTTTACTTGATTCAACATTTAAAATTTTCAATTACAGCATAATAACTTGGCCATAAAAAGTTGCTCGTTTTAAAAAAGAATTATCTTTAATTATAAAAAATAATATTATCATATTTCTATCTGAAAAAATTAGTTTGTTCTTCAATATTTCCTTAAAAAGCAAGCACAGAGAAAATTTCAAAAATAATCAAATATGAAATTGTAAATTTAGAATAAATAATGTAACTTTTAAATAATTAGTGTAATGATTAACTTAAACAACTTTCAATTTTGTAATAAATTTCAATAAAAAATTGTACCCACCATAATTAAATTGGCTATTTTGTTTTTCACAATTTATGATATTAAATATGTAAGTAGCATTAGTCTCCATCCCAGTAACCTCAAAGTAAAACCACTGATGATGCTTGCTTGCATTGACATCAGGCATAAGAATCAAGTCATACTCTCGTGTTCCAATCTGCAAAAGTTAGGATGTAAAATAATATACAAAAAACATTTACATAGTAGTTAAAGCAATCAGACAAAATGAAAATATTTATTTTCAATGCAAATATACATTTATAATTTTATAGACTAATATTAAAGTTAGATAGGAAAGAGAGGTTGATTAGATGGCTTACTGAAATTGAGTCAATGTCGCCATAATGGGCAGAACAAAGATCCACTAGCTTCCTCAGCAGAGAAATGCACTGAATGCTGGCCAACCAGATTGGGAGGTCAGCTAGCAAGACGTCTACACCACTCCTGAGGAAGGAGGCTAACGCCAAAAGTTTTGGCATTTAATTTCAGGTAAGCATTCCAATATCCCTCACTTTCCTATACATACCAATAATTTTGACACACATCTTTATTATTTATACAAAATCAAAATTTATACAGCCTCAGAATGAATCTGTAAAAAATAATTATTTCTGTACTTGGAGACTGATTTGCAAGTTAATCCACTTTTAAATGATAAAATATAAACTTATTATTTGTTTTCTTAATGAGTACTAAAGGAATGGAAACATATGACTTCAATAGCTGAAACAAAAATATATTCCAAATTAAAGTTGTGAAAACATTTTATGTATGAAAAAATTGAATAAAAAGTGACAACTGCTCCAAAATCCTCTTTTGCCACAGCTTATTATTAGCAGAAACAACTATCACTAAAGCCATTTTTGTCCAAGTGCTTTAAATACTACTTTATTTTATACAAAATTCAAAGCAAACATGATAAAAATGGACTCGTAAAATACTGTTTTTAAAATGTAGTCTTCATTGGTGTGGATTTATAATAATAAATGTGTCAATGGAAAGATTTGATTCATTCACAGAATCCAAGCAATATATATATATATTAATTTAAAATGAACAATTCGCAGGTTCTCACTTTATTCATATAAATATATGTCACAGTTAATTAGTTACCTGGATGGCTTTCCTAAGATTTCCACTTTCAAATCTAGATTCAAATGACAAGTGCCGTTTTCCAGAATCACTACATCCTATATGCCTTTCATCCATATTATATAGTAATCTGTTAAGCAAAACCACAAGGAAATGTGTTAAACTAACACGTCACTTGAATACAATATTTATTTCATCCACATCATGCATATTTACTTCATGACTTTCTTTATCGATGATCTCACTTTTCAGAGTTGTTTTGGGATCTTGACTGCTGTTGTGCAGCGACCAAGCTGTCCAAATCATACACAACCTTATTCATCATCTGGCTAGGGTGTAGGCCTCTCTCCACACATGTCAGCATTTTAAGCCTAAAATGCCAATTAACTGTTAGCTTACATTTGCGAGACATTAAAATTAAGACATTGATGAATTATTATGCAAAAATATTTTAAGATGTTATCAACAAATACTTTAAGATTGTATCATACAGAGCTAGAGAGAGAGAAAGACTATTGGGTACTCAAAGCATTTTCAAGAAATATAAGAACACAATAATAGAAACACATTCAACTATTTTTTAATTCTAGACACACAGTAGCACTTAATTTTATAACATATTTAATTTTTTTGGTAATTTTTACATTTACATTTTGTATGGTATGGTAATTTTTACATTTACATTTTGTATGGCCCCCTTGCAAGATAACATTTATAATGGAATACATGGTTCAATTGAATGAAAACCTGAAAAATCCTAACTAGTAGAACAAGTGAAGTATGTAGACTAACTAATTTTAATCTCATTAAAAAGAGACAGTATTGATATTTGATTTTAATATAAAATGTTGAGGTAATGTGTTAAAATAGATTTAAAACAAAAATATGTATGAATGCAACTCTTTACAAAACCATACAATTTTTGGAATGCTCGAGGAAATATTACTCTAAATGAATTCAACCACAAACTGTTAATCTTTGTGTGAGTATGATAAACAAGACAATTGTAAATTACTCATGAAAACAATGTACTACTGTAACAAAAACAAAATTCTACCTGCAGACTTTACGGTCCTTCACATTTAGTGGTTCCAGTCTTCCAATTCCATTACCACCCATTAAATCTGGATAAGCTACTTTCACAAAAGGTAAAACACTATGTACTCTTGATGCTATCATTGAGAATGCATAAGGAAAACTTGAATACTTTGGAATGTCATTTAGGATAGCCAAGTTTTTGTGAATTGAACTTTCTGACCTGAAATAAAGAAATCATAAGATGATATATTATTCATTTATAGTGTCTCCCATTTAATTTTATTAGAATTTTTCCTTGGCAGAGACAGTACAAGAGATGTTTCCAATTGACAGTAAATTTAAAAACTGCTTAAGAATGGGGACACTAACACACAGAATTTCCCCATGTTAACTTATAGGCTTTAACAGTGTAAGTCAGGTAAGTCACATCCCATCTTTTGCCCTCTTACCCATTCTTCAACTTTATAAGAATTTGAGAAATTATACTTTTGATATTAGAATATCTTTATTTATTGCAAAACTTTGTACTTCTTTATGCAAATCTAAAACATTAATTTTCACCATATGAATGCGCTGAACCCCATGTACAGCATTATTTTTAAATTCATCACATATGTAAGAAAATATATATTTTACAATTCACAGTCAGAGGCTTCTGAAAAATGAATAAACCCGAATATTTTACACACAATAAGAGTAATGAAATAAGAGTGTTATGGTTACAATATGGATGAATTTAATTTTTATTTGTAAATGGAGAGAGGTGATTTAAGTTACTAATGTAAATGCACAACTTTTGTTATCTAATCTCCTAACAACATAACATATATTACCGTATGACTGATGTATCTGAATTAGTCCTACTGTTGACGTCTTTTTGAGAAGTTAATGATGACTGGCTTCTGACTAACTTTCTTTCTGCATAAAGGTCACTGAAACTGTAGTTCCTACCATGTATTAAGTTTTTCTTGTTCTCTGGAAAGCTACAAAATGTTGACATATCTCTCTTAGTGAAGATAGACTCCATATCATTACACAGGTTTTGACAGCTCCCTTTATGATTGTTGTAATTACACTCTCTATTTGGCGTTTTTGATTCTCTCTCTTCACTTAATATGCTGTCAAAAGAATTGTTTTTATATTGCAAACCGAGTTTGCCTTGTGATCTGCTTCTAAAATCATAACAACCAATTTCTTGAAAATTTATTCCATACCTGTAATTAAAATAAGTAATTCATAAATTCAATTTTTAGGAAACTAAACAAATTATATTAATTTGGACTTCGAAATGCTAATGACTTTTAAAAGCTTAACTTATGCAATAAATGACAGTAATACAATATCTCCTAGTGGAGTTGTATAAAAATTATATAACACTGGAAAACAATTGGTAATTGAACTTTGATTCAAAATTTGCTTATTACTAATCCAGACAATGCTTGAATGGTAAATGGTTGAGCAACTTACTGTTTCAAATCTTCAGGATCACGTTGAACAGGATGTAAACTTGGAATGTATTGGCCATTTTCAGCAAAAGTTTCTTTCTTTTCCTCCTGGTTTACACCTTCTTCCTCCTCATCTTCATCATCAGGATCATCATCACCACTATCTTCATCTGAAGCTGGACTTGTTTCTCTTGATGAGGAGCTGCATCTAGCTGTAAAAGAATCACAAATTAGACCAAGAATTGCCTAAATTACAGACAAGATGGCTCCAATTACAATGCCATGTTTGCTCAAAGAAAAGTTAATAACATTTATTCAAAATATTACTGTTAGTGCCACAATTATTTCTTCAAAATGGTAAAATGAACATATACATTTGGTCTAACAGATAATTTGTCCCTTACCATGTACTATATGGATTACATATATATGTTTAGTACTATTCAGGACAAAGAAAAACTAACATGTTTCGTCATGGCTACATAAGGCCAATTTATAACAAACTTTATTTCCATTGTTAATAATTACCTTTCAAACCATCACTGGATGAATCGCAAGGTAAAATGAACACTGCTGGACTTGAACACGTCTCGACTGGTAATTGTTTCTTCTCTAGACACATATTTATAACATTGCACACACGAGTTAAGATTTGATCATAACTTTTATCCTCTGGACACATGATGCAAAACTTGTACAGCAACTGTAACCCATTATTTGTTCTGATAGACTTACGTCCGAGTTCTGAAATGTATAAAATATATAAAATTAATAATCTAACATTGGTTTCTAGGTAAATTCATAAAAATGTTTTTAAAAATTCAAATTTCTTTTAATTGAAAATAAATTAAATGGTGATAATGATTTAATTATTATGTAATGTACAGTTCTTTGTAAAGAATATTAACTTCTGATATGTTGTTACAATACTTTTATACTTACTGCAACAACATACATTTTGTAAGGTAACTAAAGTGTAATTACAAATTCTCAGTCTCATTTTTCCTTCATAGCGCTCCCATTTTTCCAGTATCTTCAGTAACACAGAAATTAAACTACTTTTAACAATGCGAGAAGATGCCATTTCTGAAATAAGAAATAAATATTCCATATGATTACAGTTAATGAGCTATATATGCATCAAAATAAACACATTAAAATATTATTAGTAATGTAATGGATATACATTGATATGCTTGCCATGTAAGGAACAGTGATAAGTACAGTTATCAAATACATCTAAAATGGTTGGGAACACACGACATCTCAAGTAGATTAAGTTGGTAAGAATATCTACTTTTCTATCAGTTGAACATACATTTTAACATATTATCTTTAATAAAAGTGTTCCTTTACAAACATCCTTACATATATTTTAATAGTCATTTACATATACAATTGAATCTATTTAATGAGTAAAATTAATCAATTGATCAGGCACAATTAAAACAACTTTATGCAAAGCACACCAGTAAAATTTTACCAGTGACACAATCTACAAGCTTTAAAAAATTGTATAAAACAAAAGGGAAATTTGAAAATATTTTGTATACATACTTACTGCTTTTACTTAAATAACGAAGAACATTAAGAGAAAGTCGTAGCTTTGGACTTGGAGAATATCCAATTGATATAATTGTCTTCTCTAATGTTGTAATAAAACCATCTTTCACTAATACTGATGTTGTACTTGCTAGAGACCAAGAAAAACAATAATGTAGTAGTAGGATGTTTAAAATATCGAAAAACAATAAGAATATGAAATAATAGTACTTACAGTTTCTAGATAATGACTTTATCACAAGGAGAAGAGGAAAGATTAATTTGGTATTACCATGATGAGCTCTTAATAAATAATGGAATGTCTTGACACCACCTAAAAGACGAGTCTTTAGGGAAAACTTGGAATCTGTAATTTTAAAAATGAAAAAACAATTACTGTAAACGAAGCAGAACACACTTCACATTTTTAGTGTGAGTGAGAAATCTATTTCAATACCTTTTTGAGCTAGTTGAGACAGTACCCACATAAGCTCCTGCAACAGCATATCAGGTATATGGGTTTCCTTGAGTTGCATCTGCAGAAGAATTTTCACCATAATCTGGGATCCATTCATAGCAACCAATTGAGCAATGGCTATATTTCTGTTTTTTCCTGGGAATCACAAGTAAATGTTTGTAATAAAGGAAGTACATTGTGAGAAATGGATGTGTGGACATTGTGTAATAATTAAATCTGAACAATACAATTAATTATATAATGACTGAAATTTGTACTTAAAAACAAAGAAAAAGATATTTTTCAATAATTAACCAAAAATTACCTGATCTTGGAGACACACATTCATGTAGAATTCCAGCCAGGCTGCAGGCTGTTAGATTGTCCCTCAAAGTCTACAAAAAATGACAAAGGTCAGTATGTTTTAAAGATTTGTAATTTGTAAGCAGTTATTAAATTGATAAACAAACGTCAGACAGCAAAAATGATATTATTACTGAAATAAGTTGTCATAATTGGCTTTGCAGAATCAATAGTTACGATGTTTCACTAATTTCTTATTTCACCATATGTTCCTGGTTGTGTTGTGGTAAACAGTTCTAAGACTGGTCTGATGCAACCCTCCATCCTAACCTATCATATGCAAACCCTTTCATTTATAGATAACTACCACATGTTCCACAATCTGCTAACCATATTCCATCTGTGGCTTCCTTCACTTGTTCTGACCCAACACACCTCCCTAATGATAATTTTACTAGACCCTCAAGTCTCAAAACATGGCCTATTAATCTCTCTTCTCTTGGTCAAAGTCCTTCAAATTGTTCGCTCTTCCCCTTTTCTACTAACACCTTCCTGGTTACTTACTCCATCTGATTTTCAGAATTCTCCTATAGCAGCATACTTCAAAAGCTTTGATTCTTTTCCTGTCTGAAACTCTCCATATTAATTTTTTTTTTTTTGGTTAACAGGCTACATGAGGGTGATCCTGAAACAGGCAACTCCCCTTTAATAGCATAGGAAGGGAATTGAAAAGGGGGGATGCGGAAGGCGGAGCAAGGTAGCCAAGGGTTGACTAGGGCCCCCGGGCTATTGTTTAAGGATCCTACCCGGTATTTCACCTAAAGAGATGCAGGGAAAACCCTAGAAAACCTGCATCAGGTAGGTCGGGCATTGGGTACTATTCTCACGCCCTTCCGAATGACGGGAGACGAGTCTGCTGTGGGGACGCAGCATTCCCTTCTCCGTGTCTCCACCAGTTTCAGGAGGCAGTTAGCCGACTGATCCAATGGGATCAGCGGACAGCTCTTGCCATATGCCCAAGGTCTTTGACCCCGGTACATATACCTCCTAAAATAGGTGAAGGTGTATGAGAACTTTGATAAAAAGTACCCAGAGAGAGTGCGAGGCATTCCCGACATGATCAGGTGAGCCCCACAGTCACTCTGGGCTGAAGCGCCTGCGAGAAAACTCCCGCAGCGCCCATGATGTCCTCTCCTCCATAAGAAATTTTTTAGTAAGAATTTCATAATTTTCATACATATACTACCTGTAAGTAAATTCCTCTTTTTCGTGAAAGCTTTCCTTGCCTGTGCTAGCCTACTCTTATGTCTTCTATGCTTCTACTAACCCTAGTTATTACACTGCCCAAGTAGCAGACTTCCTTAACTTCCTTCAAAATATCCCATCCCAGTCTAAAACTCTTTGTTATTTCCCAGACTACAATCATCACCTTAGTTTTCCTTCTATTAATCCTCTTGTTTTTCTCTTCCTCCATGACCATGTTCATGCCATTTATTGTTTTCTAAGCCTTTTTAATAATTCCATTAATACCACAATATTATCAGCAAACTTAGGGTTTATATTTCTTCTCCTTGCATTTTGATTCCCTTTCCATATTCATTTTTAACTTTCTTCATTCCCTGTTCTATATATAAGTTAAAGAGCATAGATGACAACGCTTCCCTGTATTACTACTTTCTTGATTTCTGCATTCTTTTCTTGCCCTTCAATTCTAATTACTGCTGACTGCCTTCTGTAGAGATATCCTGATTTTATATAGTCTCGACTAATAAATACTTGGGATGGAATGAAAAGAAACTATATTTAGACATATGCTAAACAATTGACATATATGTATATATACATAATTATAGAAATGTTTTTCATGAAATTAATGGAAAAACTATCGTGGCACCAAGTATTTTGGAGCAATACTTTTTCAGGCCACAGTAAATGAGCTGAGTAGCTTCACATGGCTGCCTTTCTGGCAAGGACTTCACATTGTCCAAAGGGACTCTTGTGTTTTCAGTTGCGTTTGGTACTCATCCAATACATGTTTTTGAAACCCGGAAAACACAACTGTGTCCTTACCAAACCCTGTTTCTGCCATCCATAAATACGTCTAAGCAAGGATTGCATTACACGTGACGAGCGAATAAAGATAGAAGTATGGAATGTGCCTCAAGGCATTTGCTCAAATAAATGCATGCGTTAAGTGTAGAGAAGAAAAACGGAAGAGAAAAGGACTGAAAATATTCGGCACTCGAGCCCGGAACGCTCCGGAACATATGTTGTAGCTGCGGACTAAACACCATGAAAGTATTTATTTAAAAGGTGCCATATGATTTAGAAATAATAATAAAAAAATCGGAGTAAAAGGGATTAATAAGTAATTAAGCTTTCCTGAAAGGAAGCATCATTTCAATAAACAAATTTTAAATCCTTGTGAATAGTAAAAATAATAACAAAATTTGGAGTGAAAATTAATTATTCGCTGCATATATTGGTAGCTGGAATAGAGCAGAACGACGAGGCAAAGATCCAAGTCCTTGCGACATACCTGGTCAGCTATCAGCACGTTCGTCAATGCCCATACATCATTGCGTCACGACATTGGCATCAAATAGCAAGCAATAAGCTGAATAGGCCTATCTATTCTGAAGCGAGGCTACAGCTGAAGCCAAGATTGAACTCACGCTCTTCAGAGTTTACTGATCCACGGTTTACGATCAGCGAACATATGGTAAACTTATTTTTGATCATCACGCCGTGCTTTTCAGTGTCAAAAAATTGAATAAGAATATAGAGCTCTTTGTTTTCATCCCGGCTTCAGATTTTGTGGAACACAACATTTCGACGACTAGCTTGACTGCCATCAAAAGCTGTAGCTCAACTTGAATTACGAGTACTGTACATTCATCACATTCACTGGGAATTCTTAGATTCGCTAATATCTTCAGCAAGTTTTACTGCTGAAGCAGTTGATCAGCCTCGTCATTTTACATATTTAGTTACACAGATTCGTTCAGGACACGGTTGGTAAATGTGGATGATATTCAAATATTTAGCCATTTCTCATTAGACGTAGTAACATCAGACAAACCATAAGATTTAGGCGAACGCCGGGGTTTCTAATTAGCTCTTGGGTACCTATCCAAACCATTCGTACGCAATCGAAGGGGAGAGGTTACCATGTAGTGTCACTCCTGCAGCGATACATAATATTAGACTAATTTCCCTTTAGATTCAGGTGAAGAGTCCTCAAGGCCTACAGAATTATAACAAATTGCAGATTATCACGCGTACGTCAATAAATTCATTCTTTCTTCTTTCTCGACGGTACAGGGCGAAGTAGGCCTTGACCTCTGGTAAACTGATTCGTCGTTCGAATCTTCCTCAAGTTCGAATGGTAGTGAATGTGTATTACGTGAGAGTCCATAGCACATTCTCCATTTTCGTCCTGGGACTAGTTCAAAAAGAGAGAACCGAGAAGGTCAAACGAGAAACCCACGGCAGAAATAATGGTGGGAAACCTGGCTCCTTCTCACGAGAAGAAATGTTTCACAGTGACATGTTTGGGAACAGTGGAAAGACAAAACTGATTTGAAAAATAGGAAACACTGCACGAGTTATCACGAATTTGTAGGGGAGTAAGGCACAATAATTATTTCTAAGACGTCTACTTGGTCTCCGACTCACCTCATCATTGGGGTTAAGTAAAACAAAATCAACGGAACTTTAAGACTAAACATTCCCTTTGAAAAAGGTTGCACATTAGGAAGATTAAGTGATCTTGGGTTGGTATGAATTTGAACCATTGACCAACTTATTGCCAAAACGTTTGTTCCATACGCACAGACCGATAACAATGGAAGTAAAATGCGTTCGTAGGGGCAAAGTCCCAGAACTCCTGGAATGAACTTTCTGCTGCGCCGAGATGAAGTGTATCTTGTGTTGCATTGTTTGCAGTGTAAGAGATTGCTTTTGAGGATCGCCTGATTCGCTGAAATATCGGCAAAGTTTCCGACCGCGCTTTTCATGTGCAATGAAATATCTGTCGATCACGGGACAGGCGCTCTTTGTGCCAGATACCGTACCCAAACTAAAAACATCCGATTGATTTCTTCGCAAGGGGGCAATAACCTCTACTACAGCGCAACAGTCTCTCAACATACTCGTCGTAAGGGGAAATTTTATTTTAAATAATAAAAAGCTTTAGCTAAATCTGTATGCGTGTCATCAAATTTTTATTTAGTTCATGTAAGGTAAATTGAGTATAGCAGACTAAATTTGTATCAATGTTTCCCTTGTGTATAATTACATGTTGATATATTGAAAAAGCATGGCAATATAAAACTTTATTTAAAAGTTACTAGACTCAAAAAATCTTTCATATTGTGTTTATTATAGAAATGGGTTTAAAATGGGAAACAAAAGATTTTAAAATGGTTACAAATGCATCTTGCAAATAGAAGGTTAAATTCTTGCATTTAGAGACTAACAAAAATAATTTAGAAAAATTTGTAAAAACAAATTTAAAATTCTTAATTAAGACAGGTGGCAAACTATCAGGCCCCACAATATACTGCATATCGTTGGCTCTACTGCCCATTGAGGACCTTTGCCTACCGGGCCGACTGCGGTCTGTCCTTTTACATGACACATTCTGAATTTGCAGTGACGCGTGGTCGGGGCATCGATCCTCCAGCAGTCTTAATCCCAGTCTCCGTGACCATGCCAGGATTCGAACCCGGGACCTCATCAGTGTTCTGATGCAGCGACATTAGCGACTGGATCACACTTAAGCGTAAATCCAAATTGTTGAAACTTATAAAGAAGTCATACACAGAAACGGATTTTTGCTGTCTTAAAAATATTTACTTTTTTAATTGAAGCAGGACTTTTAACAAAATTGCTTGAAATAAGATGCAAGAGACTTTATATTTCTGAATCTCCAAAAAAGAGTGAAAAAGTATTAAAAAGTTGAGAAGCGACGGAACCGAGCAAGAAAAGCTCAGTGCGGAGATGAAACAGTTTCGAGCATCAAAAGCATTGTTTGTGTTGTTCGCGAGTTTCATAACATGAGCAAGTTCGAACTAAAACTCCTATTCAGATATTCAACTAATAAAAAGCATTCCTGCTCCTCGTAAAAGGCTTTCATATTTTACATTTCAAACTTCCCGTGAGAAAGATTTCGTATGTTAATTTAAAAAGCCACGAAGCAAAATAATAGGCTGGAATGTATTAAAAGTACGTGACTCATTTTTTGTCTGTGTGTGGCTTCGCTTTCATCCGAAATTCCTTCGGACAATGAAGATGATCCTTTTTATGCAGAACAGAATAAATGATTCTTTCACGAATCCTTCGGAAAGGATTTTCCTCCGTCAAGTCGGAAGTTGGCGTGAATAATTTGTAATAGCTACTGGCTTGTTTACGAACTGAAACTGAAAATTTTCCTATTGTCTGGAATTGTTGAAATGAAAGCCAATGGAAGCTGCAACCGATTGGCTGCTGGAATTGTAACTTCGCATTCGTACCGAGGTGACGTGTAAGCTGATTTTGAGGCGGAGACAGAAAATGGTGAGCCGTCGGCAAGAGTTGATCTAAAAGCAGAAAAGCAAGAGAGAATAAAATCAAGAGCTGGTCATGAGATTCGCGACTCATTGGTAGGAGTCTCTGCTAATTTTGGCCCAAGGCGTCCACGATACGGCGAAATCAGCCCCGTGCAGTCAACGAGGATCGACTGCAGGTGCCTCCAGACCATCAGCACAAAGCAGACCACAGCCAAACCCCACCAGACCATGTAGCAGCAGACTTCGTCGGTATAGTTCATTTTAATTTTATAGATTTCACCTATTGCCATAAATTCTTTCGATCCACCCCACAGGCAACCCTGATTTTTAATGTCTCAACATAATTTATTTATTGCTAACGTTTTTCATTTATGTATCATTTAATTCAAATTCTCTTGTTTTAAATTTGATTAAATTCAGAATTTTTCTCCTACTTGAAACCTTTTGTTAATTGGTCCCTTATGTCTAATAAATAAACCTTTTTTTATCACCTAACTGTGTAGCTCAATAATTAGTAATAATAATAATTAATCGTTATTAATAAAATTAAGCTCTCGTCCCCAGTTAATCTTTACAATGTTACAAGTTACAATAAAAGGATACTCACATTGTAAGCATTAAACCTTGCATGTTACCTAATGCACACGGACACGGAAATTGTAGTAGGAAAGAGGAAACCGCAGCAGTGGAATCGTGAGCTTCTTTCGTTTCCAAAATTATCGTGGATAGTTTCTCGAACTTTCTAGTTATTTAGATGTATACCATTAAATTCAGATAAATATATCATCTGTCGAGAGATGAACGGAGTGCAATTGATGTAAAAAGGATTACAAAACGATCAAAGACATTTACTGCCCGTGGATCAATCCAGTTAGTAATTAGGTTTAAAAAATTCCCTTAGTTTCGTTGCTAGATGCTATTTGAGCTCTGGCGACTATTGAGATGAGGGCCGTGGTGGGACGCACACCTGTTCCTTGGGAAGACGCCAGCGCTCGAAGCCTGTGTTTACTAACACGTCTGCGCTACAGACGAGATTATTAACTGTTCGCACAATACACTATACCAAAAGTAATATGCGTTTCGAGATCGACAGTGGAGTCAGAATACGGAAAAACCGCGGTCACAACATCATGTAATAATTAACCAAAATTCAAAAGAAAATAATTTTTCTCCACTGACTTATTTCGTATTCCGTCGGTGGCGGGGCTCGATATTGCACAGTAAAAAGTGTTGTCTGTCCTCTCTGGGAGGAGCCGTTTGCACCCCCCCCCCTAAATGACGATGTTGGGGGAATAAACAACAACCTCATTACCACCCGATGTTGCCAAATTTTACGAGATTTTTATTACCCCTGTCTGTACCCTTCACGTAGCTTGCCTTTGATTCTGTACCGCCAAATTCCGAGTAGCTGTGGTTTATCGTTACACACTGCTGGTCCCGTCCTTCATTATAAGCATTCTGATTGGTTTCAAGGAAAATAACAGCCGAGGACCATCTAGTTTTAATCACACTATAAACTGTTCCTTCATACTGAAGTTTAACAAGTGATTAAGCAAAAACGCAAACAGCACTGTTATGGACGTGAACAATAAGGCCTTGTCTTCGATATTCCGAAATGGGTGTCAGATCGGGAAATTAAGTTTAATTTCTATAAACAATTTTTGTGAATAAAATAACATCACTTTAATTGACCTCGGTCGATGTGAGTAGTGAGTAAAGATTCTCAACAATATCAAACATTCAGTAACGAACTATTAATTCTCGATTCCGAAGGCTTTCTACGCTCAATATTACCAGTGTAAAGTATAAAATGGGTCTTCACTTTGACAAAGGCTCCCCGAGGTTTATTGTCTTCCATTGTAGTGAGGATGAATAGACGTCTTATGTCACATCTAACACATTGTAAGGCGCTTTCAGCAAGCTCGTACATTTACTTACTCAGTCGAAATACGTCTGGAAACTTCTCGTTCTATAGGAAGGTTTAACCGGGACACCTAAAACAATCTGTCATCAGATTATATTCACTCGGAGTTCCAAACTGCACTCGGGAAGTTATGCTTCTCCATCATCATGTCGTGCGTACAAACTCCAACAATCGCCTTGCGTTTCTGTTCGCTCGGTACACTACTACTTGCAATTGAAACTAGTTCCCATTACAGTATGTGCATGCTTTTTTCACCAGGATATACGAAGATAGTAAAGCGAGAACAAAGAAGAATTTTGTACACAACGGAAGGCATACAAAATATCAAAATTGTCAACATTATGCAAAGCAAGACAAATCTTCGAAATCTTTATAGGAAACCAAGTAATAGACCTCCATAGATATTTTAAAACATATTCGCAATTAATGGCTGGAAGGGGGAATGACGCAACCCGTTCGAAAATTGTGTAATGTGGGCTTCATAACTTTAAGGGGCAACAACGACAAGAGGCGATCTTCATTAGGGCTATTAGCTGATAAATGCCAACTTAAGATATTGAAACTATATTACATTCTCTGCACGAAAATAATAATGAAAGAAATAAGCTACTAACTACTTGAAAATAGAACCTTAATTAGGCCTTTTCCTTTATATAAAGAAAGTTTGACACTAATATTTTTATTCAATTATTTTTTTACGTCGCGTAATGTCACAATTATCTAGTTAACATAAAATCCAAAAATTCATTAACTGGGAGCTTTCAGCAAATTAAAAAGCGAACTAAAAGCAATGTAATAAAATCAGGCGCCACAAAGTCGGCAAGATCCGCATTGTCGGGAGACTATGGAGCTGAGTAAGGAAAAATTTCAAAAATATTAATTTCATTAATTTTTTTGTTTTATTTAAAAGCTTCATCCCTTCAGTGGCGCCCAAGATTCAATCGTTAAAATTAATAATTCAATTGAAGACAATTAAACAGAAAAAAAACTTTAAAAATGACAAAATAAATAGAGAGGTCTAAAGAATGGAAGGAATCGCACATTAAAAGAATGAGAAATGGCACACCACTCTTACGTAGTCTTGATGGGGTTATTCGCAAATAAAAACATAATAATTGCAGTTGCACGTATAAAACTATCAGTAGTAGTTGAATCGGATTTTTTAAACCACGTAACAATAATCCTATTTTGTCATTTTAAAAATAAATAATTAGATATGAATATTTAGTAATGAGGTGCAAGTTTCTGCTGCAAATAGATTTCCTAAATTAGCGACATTCGAGTCCTTGGAGTACATCGCGGAATAATGTCCAGAACTGGCATCGCCTTGATGGATACGGTCACGAACAGAGCCGATTGATTTTAAGCATTTCGCCCAGACATTGCGATTTCCATAACATGCTTTCATTTATATACCAATATCTCCGAAGCTAAAGTTAAACCTTTCGTCTGGAGGACAGCCATCAGTTGCCGCGAACATACGAAAAGTCTATCGTTGCTAAACTTCGCACGCTTTACCGTGACCTTACACCTCGTAATGAATTCAGAATAGACGAAGGGCCATGAATATCTCAACGGACAGCCTACATTTTAAGCAAGGTTAGGTCACAGTCACCTTAGAATAGATATAACAAAAATAAATATAGCCGTAAATCCTTCTCTTTGTGGCAAATTTAATTTCCTACGCCTTATTATGAGGATAAATCACGACGTCGCAGGTACGACTTAAACCTGGGTATATTGAATATTAATACTGAACCAAAGAGCTCGTGGTATGTTCTAGAGTTGGTTTGGGGACAGGAATTCGAATTTGAAGATTAGGAAGGACTCTAGAAGTGGGCCAAGGTGAGCGAAAAGGACTGTATTTTATTAAACTCTGGTGATATAGAGATGATAGGATAAGGGTAAACCCAACAGCTGACACGCCCACAAGACTGACAGATTTGGCAACGTTTTCTGGCAACTTCAAGTCCCCCAACAATCGCACAACAATGCAGGACACGGGCCAGTTTCGGTGTGTAAAGAAAGCTGCAGCAAAATATATTTACAGCAACTGTGTATTGGTCACAGACACCACTCACTAATGAAGACGCTCAACTGTGCTTGCCAAACAAACAAAAATCTTTGGCTCATCTAATTTTCAACACATTTTCGTAAGCGGACATTTGAAATCCACGTGGCACAAAATATTACGTCTTTGCGACACTTTTCATGTCAGACATAAACTATGTGAATTCTCATCATTTTCATTTCATCCATTAAATGGTTTGTAATGTGAATTTGTCACGATTTTCGTACTTTTGACATTTTGGCACTTTCAGCGTTTCCCATTTCCAGCCTTAATTTGTTACGGTATTCTGGTAACTGACAAAGAAATTAAATTGTCATCTCTTATTCTATTTTTGCACTTCGTTGGTAAAAATACTTGAGGCATTTATTGGATATATTTTGACGAAGGTACGGAGGTGATTACTAAGGAAAGAAACTTGATTTCCATATGGCGCGGAATTTACAAAAATGTTGATAAGTACGCATTTGTTCGCAGATCTGATAATTAGTTAACATTACTGAGACGACAGGCAAGTCGTGCAGGAAGAGGGTAATTAGCTGCTGGATAAACTGTTACGAGGCACGAAACGGAAGAGCAATTACCACCCGCGAAGAGCAGCTGTTCGCTGTTTATTTACTCTCATTGAGCTGCATAATCAACGCTCTACTGCGGCTACACAAACGTTCACTGAGTATATTTCAAAATAAATTGAAATAGGGTCTGGATGGTATACCATTGACTTTGTCCAAACGTTTCAAGGAATTAAGGTACGAGGTCTTTCCCGGTGAATGGCATGTATAAATACCTCTCGGGTTTCCAACCGAGTCAAAGATTTTAACAGTGACGTTTCGATGGTTTGCTCTGCCATCATCTTCAGACTGAAGATGATGGAAGAGCAAGCCATCGAAACGTCACTGTTAAAATCTTTGACCCGGTTGGAAACCCGAGAGGAATTTATACGTTTCAAGGAATCATTGAAGGTTACATAGCAGAAAAATAAACTTTGTGAAAGAAGCAACTTGAAAGTCCCGAGGTACTTTAAACAAATTCACATTCCCCTGTAAAAACCTTACTGAGGATTGTAACAAACGAATACTCTTAATCTGTTCCTACTATTAATAAATTTCATTTAAATAATACCGACAGAACAATAAACCGTTAAGGATTACTTATTAATTTAATTTTATATGAAAATATTATTATAACCGTCGGATTGCCAGCGCTCTTACTTTTCAGGGTTGTTGGTGAGAACTGAAAGAGAACTGTATTTTTAATAATAGCAGCCAATGAATTATTATACGAGAGTTTTAGCTAGTTATGTGTCAGTGGACAACTCCACCTATATTGTAGTGGGGTTAGACAGGGGCTTCGTAGTGAAAAAGCAATTCTGAAAACATTGGGGCTAGTGAATATATTTCTGTCAGTTCAGGGTATGTTGTACATTAAGAAACTCACCCGTAAAATGCAATAGATAATAGTATAGGGTGTGTTGTTGAGCGATAGTTATTTGATTATTTCTTAATATAAAGTTAGTAAGTTTTGAAAAGTTGGAATTGGCGTCAGCATGTCGGGGTCTGGTGCCGTCTCTAATCCTTAGGGATGACTTTTGGGCACCGAGGAATATGATCTACGGAATTCCCGCAAACAACTTGCGTGGAAATCGGGGACCCACGAAGGCAACGGAATGTTTAAATACCACGCAGTTGCCTCAACCAAAGAAGTTTCATAGTCTAAAAGTAGATTATCAAATATCGACTTGGATGCTTCTTCACACAGCGGTGACGGTCTTGAATGGGATCCGACGCCCGGACGTATATGAAGAAGGCGCCCTTACAGAGAAGCTGGCGAAGAGACGACGCCTCACTACAAATGAGGTACGCTGTAAGGTTTCCAATCCTTGACGTTTAGGAAGATTAATAAGAGATCAAATTGCTTCGCCAAACCTCCAAAATTTGTACATATTTCCTTCATTAATGTTTTTTCCTCGTTAAGTTATTTTGTAAATAAATTTCCCTTATTTTTTACTTACCCTTTTAATTTTAAACCAACCCGTCCTACAGTGTGTTCAAAAGACGAGGACGCAGTTTCCATATCCTATTCGTATGATTACAATTAATGTTTTTAGCAATTCTAGTAGTATTCCGTTGAAGCGTAAGTTCCTCCTCAAACGACAATACCCCCTTCCCCTTTCCCTATTGCGCATGTAAACATGCCATGTAGAATCTCACGAACTGTACACTTAATGATAAATGGAAAAATCGTATACTTGTATCATGCGATCGTCTATTTAGTAGAACTCAGCACAACATTTTAACTATGGCGATGGTCACGCCGGTTTCTTGGAATGCACAAAAGGCAACATAGTTGTCCCTTAGTGTCTTAAAATTCGATTTCAGTAGACCCACTTTTGTTTCCACTTGAATCCAAGTTTCCCCCAAGAGATGCCGAATTCAGCTGCAATGAAACTCACGGTTGGATGGTCTATCGGGAAAGAGTGTAACTCTATTTTTCTTTGATTCACTTTTATTAGCCAATAAACCGGAGTCGTCTAGCTATAACTAGGTTCTAAAATAACTTATACTGGGTTCCATGCGTCACGTAGATTTGCTAACGCACTAATCGTGGAACATGGGATCTTCTGCAGCTCATGTGAAAGGCAGACATTTATTTAGCGTGGATTTGTTCTAGTTCTGGTGGAAAGGATTCAAGTGTTACGTGGCGTGTCGCGGCATCGCGTGTCTAGGCATTGCATTGAACAGCCTCGCTCTGGAGTACGAACGACTCAATCTTACGCGCCCATGAAGTGAATCTTTTTTCAGTAAAAATTACACTCAAATGAATCGCATCTAATCACACACACACACACACAAGCAAACGAGGATTCGCATACCAATAGCCCTATTATTGAAATTAGAAAATTAATTCAAAATCAAGTAACCAAAAAAAAATCGATAGATGAGAAGATTGTACAGTAAGAACGCGTGCTTGATCATTTTGAAATTTGTTTTAGCGAAAAATACGAATTTTTCTCCACGGGGAAATGCTTCCAAAAGTAGACAGTAGTAATAATGGAGTTGCACGCAACATGCACAAAACATAAAGACGTCGAAGTAGTTCCCCTTCTCTTCGATAGAGATCGCGTTGACTCACAGGAGTACAATCTACGTTTGACAGATGTCGCGTCCAAGACTGTCGTGTAACGTAATACAGATTTTAGATTGACGTCAGGCCAAAAATATGTTCCTGTACATACTCGTTTGTGAACAGTAAGTCACAAAAGACAGACTTCACATCAAGATGCATCACATCCTTCCATAATATCTTAACAGGTTGCACAAAAGAAATCCTAGTCAGTTTTAAAAGTGCTTTTCAAAACACTGAAACTAAAACTCTGAAATTGCAAAAAGTCGCAACCAATAAATATTCATCACCTCTATATTTTCGACGTCTTAAGCTCATCTAAGTAGTAGTTTAGTTACTATGATAAAAAAAACAGCGTTTCCCTATTCCCCTGGGGACGTTGTAACACGTTTATGGTAGCAATTCTCCATAATGACCCTGGACTTGGCAAACAGATTAGATTAGATTGTTGCGTGTCGTCGACTGATGACTTCGTACGAGGTGACGCTGTCACAGGAGAACATAAAAAACACGCACGAAGCGTAAGCAATCACACGCCAAATAAAACAAAACCGTCCCTCCAGACTGCACCTAGAGACTGCCATCGTATTATAGTGCAGTTAATAATAACAGAAAAATTGTCACTCCTTACATATTATAATACAGTACGGGGTTACATTCACAAATATTATAGCAATCTCCACTACTAATGATGATTTTGGAATTATATATACTGTATGTAGCGGACGGAATAGTCATTGCGTATCAAGTGTTCTCGCAGCCTCTGCATATTTTTCGACATTTCCCAACGTTATACCCCAATTTTAAGAGTTCAAGCATCCTTCAAAGCTTACCATAGCTCAAATCTAGTTAAATTTGCCTTAATTTAAATTTTTTATTATGTTATTGTTGTGGTATTCAATCCTAAGAATGGTCTGATGCGGCCCTTCATGCTAATCTATACCAATAAATAAAATTGAAGTTCTGTCTATCGGTATGTTTTTCACGAATAGGCTCCGAAACGGCTTAACAGATTTCAATGTAAACTTGAGGGCATTAAAACAGGAAATTTAACTTTAAACTTTGGGCACATTACATTTCCATAATGACATTAATATAATAAAAAATTAATTATACGGGACGGTATTTTGGCAAACGTGCATTCGAATATCTAAAAAGTGCATGCGGTTGCTTATATTATTGATCTTATTGAAATGGAACACTTCTAGTTTTGTTTTCTCATCCTTTGCATAACGCATCGTAATAACCCTCTCCCTACATCTACTAAATTTAAATTTATTCATATAATAAAGTCCATAATCAAACTTCCAACGCAGTTTTATTAGCAGATATTTAAAAAAAATTATACATGGTTAATGTACACCGGGTCCAGAAGTTTCCTTACAAATTTTGGCCCGTATTGGGATATACTGGAATCGGGGGCGGGAGATAATTATTGTCGTAAAATTCGCAAAAGCCACTCGTACGAAGTGTAATAATTACGCGGACATTTGTAACAATGGGTACAAGTACAATGGGCGAAGCGTGACGGGCAGATACAATAAACAAACGATTCTAAAATAAGCGCAGGTGTCGCCACAGATCATTAATCAAGTACGAAGGTCGTAAAACTACTTTGGCATACTTTAGTAACGCTCTACAGCTCCTCTACGAATACGAACTTTAAATTTTCGTTCTTAATAACATTGCCCATAGGAATACGACTTTTCATTGTTAGAAGGAAGCAATCAACCATTTATTATTCTCTTGCTAAATAAATGGTTGGGCAATTGTGACACACAAGGGCAAACGTAATAATAACAGAGTTGACTAATGAGTTTTTTGTTAATAACCAGTGGAAATATATATATATATATATATATATATATATATATAACCACGTTTACTGTTATCTATACAATGATACCTTGAGAGCCCATCTTGATATCACATATTTTGGTATGTAAAAGATTGAGTGGAGTATGGTTTTAGCAGTATGTAATAGTCAGGCGAGTGTAAGCCGTTTCTTCCCTTTCCTGGACTGTAGGTCAACTTTCTATCCTGATCTCCCGCTAACTCGGTCGCCCTCCAGGATTTCCGGGTGAGGTGGCTGCTTACACTCCACAGACACAACATGCCAAAATTAATTTCATCCTTCCCTGACATGGAATAAAATCGTTCTGTTCGCTATTCGTGAACGAGAAGCAGGTCGAGCTGCAGAGAGACTGGTGGTGGTTGCTAGGTGGTAGAAAATGATGCTCCTCGGCAAATGTCATCGCCTGAAACTCGATTCGGGTCGATGAGGAGACGTCAGCGATTCCATCTCGGTGCCAGCCTGTTCACGATATATGGTTCTCGTTAGTGACGGGGCGACAAACTGGAAGAGCGTGGGTTTCGTCACCAACGACTCTCCATTCAACGGAGGAATAGATCAATACAGCCCAATCAGATCCCTGTTCAAAAGTGATCGAGGAATAGATCGGAGACTGAAGAATAAGTTGACTCGTACTTCAGAAAGTGAAGGAAGCAAAAAATTCGTGGAAAACGGACTGTTGCGGGATGGGGGAATAGTGTCTTAAAAGTGATTTTTTTCGTTTTGAGAAGAGAAATTAATGAAATGATGCCAACTAAAATCCAGCCGTAGCAAGAAGTGTTCTCAACTGAGATAAAAGAGAGGCAACGAGAATCTTCTATCAAGCCACAAGAATGCAGACAGTGTTTCTTAGAGAAATTGTAATCAAATATATTTACTTTTCCCCAAAATTTTTATTACTAAACATATGTAAATCAGATTATTTCACCCTGAAATCGAGAATCAACTTAGTATCTTATGAAAAATGGCGAATCTTACCTCCAGAAGGTTGACTATCAGGCTCAAAACTCCAGAGTTCTTGCGCCATATGCGTTCTACAGTTTTCTCGCGAATGGTCTTATCTGAAACGAAACAGCAAATGTTAGGTACTCTTAGAAGTAAAAATAAAAATTTGACAAATAAGTGCTAATAAAAAACATGGAGCTCAAGTATAAATACTTTCATTGCTATTATCTTAGAAAAATCTGCTTAGCATTGTGTTCAAAATCTTAGGTATGAGGAAATGTACTACGTTTTGGTTAAATTTATTTAGCGAGGGAATTATTCTGATATGACATTTTATTTTGAGAGTCAAGAAGTAGTAAGTCGGCGAGGACGTGCGAACTATAGGGGTATTTCTCGAAAGCGCCTAAGAGTCGATTAGGGTGAGTAAGTGTTATGGAATGAAGCCATAATTATACAAAAATTATGTTTTCATACGAAAAACAATAAAAATAAAAAACTCGGCCTTTGAGATGGGTTTTCAGAAATTCGGTCTTATAGACGTGGACCAAACTGGTTGGGTTTAATAAGCTTTAGATCTTATTAAGCGCTCCCATTGAACATAAATTTTATAGAGTTTCTTGTTCGACTTCAGATGAGGTCTTCATTAAATACAGTAATCTAGGTACTCTTCCATTAAAAAAATATGAACCGCTTAATGTTGCGGAATATTATATATTTTGGGCTCGTGGATGCCAGTAATCTACAAATGTCAGAATTTTTTCTGAGTAGAACAACCAATTTCGTACCGTGCGATCGGGTGCAGTGGATTTAGCACAAGACTGAAGGACGCCGCTGAGTGCATTTCGTGTCAGCGTTTACATGGAGATTGTTAGGCCGCGGTCCCGAGTTCATTAGCCCTGGAGGGGCTGACCCACTTGGGGAGGCGCTAATTCTGTGGCGTGACTCTTGAGACGCCCTTCCGCCTGGTACAGGGTGGCGACGGACCTTTTACCCGCACTTACCCCCAGTAATGCTCCGGAAATCGACCCGACGTTCATCGTTCTGTCTGTACCACTCCATTTCTAACCTACACTTCCACTCTAGCTCAAGTATTCATTCTACAAAAAACGACTCGCCCAAAAAGATGAAAACATGTGTTACTTTGGTTAAAATCTTAAATGTAACAACGGTCTCAGTACAACGTTAAGTTAATTATTTTACAGTAGTATGGTTGAAAATTGCCAAACGCAAATCATTTTTCGAGAAAAAAATAATTTAAATCTACAGTTTTCATAGCTTTTATTTTCACGTGTTAAAATATACACGAGAAAAAATTTAAAAGAAGAGTAATTTTCTCTATATTTAAACCATATTGTAACGAGAGGCACTGAGCAGACAAAAACGTAACATCAACAATGTGAGTTGTGGTATTAGTCCTAAGACTGGTCTGATGCAACCCTCCACGCTAATCTGTCTTGCGAAAACTTTTGCATTTCCGCATAACTACCACATCCCACATCCTCCCTAATCTACTTATCGTTGGCCTCCCTCTTCTGTTTACTAATTCCTACTGTACCTAACTTTAACCTTTACCTTTTTAATCTACTAGCACGATTTAAACTTTTGACATTCGACGCTCCCATTCGTAGAACGTCATTCTTTGTATTTCTGATGACATCCTCCAAAGTAGTCCCCGCCCGGAGATCCGAATGGGGGACTATTTTACCTCCGGAATATTTTAGCCGAGAGGCTGCCATCATATTGTTATGCATTGAGACTTGCATGTACGGGGGAAATTAAAGACGCGGCTTTCAGCCGTGCAACAGTAACACAACCATTAAAGCTGTTCCAGCCATGCTTGTGCTTGTCCAACACTGAGTCATTCCTGGATGACCATCCTCGTGCCTCAAGTAAGTAATAGTGAGGCCTCTCCATGCTAGTTTTGTCCGCCCGAAAAATCGGTTCCACCCACCAAGGGGAGACGTTTCCTCTTTCATCAACAATATGATATGAGAGAAATATTGATGCACCTGCTACAAACACAGTCGGCAACGGAAAGCTAAGTACAATGGAGGCATCACATTTAGGAGAGTGAGCCTAATCCAGTTTAGTATAGTTACTAGTAAGTCAAGTTCACACTCAATTATTTACAGCGGTATTATTTTTAGATTTAGTGATAATGTACCAACCCAAGTCTATATAATTTACATGAATTTAATCATTCATTTACAATTTTTAAAAAGAGGGAAACTAGAGCAAGCAGAAAAAAATTATCTATCCGACAAATTCAACCAAAAAATTTATATGCATATGATATAAATAGCCTACTGCAACCAAGAATTCAATGAAAGGTTCGCAGAAAGTTTTATGAAAGGCAGAATAAGAGGATTGAATTTTAAAACGAATTACTGGATTAAAAGCGGGAAAAATGACATTCGGCGGAATGAGTAAAGTAATTGAAATGGCAGTGTGCCAAGCAGTTCGCAAGCCGCGTCAAGAAAGACAAGTTGGAAGAATACATCAAACCACAAATCTTACTGGTTACGTAAGAAGTCGGCTTCTAAACGAACTATAAATTATCAACTTAGCCTTATGTTTCAGAAGTGGACAGAACAGTTCTAATTTTGTCGGCAAGACGCGTGAATAGCTATTTTCTGGAGGAAGTGCGGATTAATCTAAGAGTGGCGTGTTCTCCAAGTTCTGACGAGGGCTTTTGCGGCCGGAGAGGAACGCGTGCGGGTGAAAGGGATTCACGCCACGAGCAAAAGTAGCCATTAACGGATTAATTTTATCGAACCACAGCCACAACCGTGCGTGCAAGGCACCGTACGAAATATTTCTGCCGACAAAAAGATAAACGGATTCGCGCTTTCCAACACGAAACCCGACCGAACAAATAACACGCAGCCGACACGGAAACTACCTAATAACTCGCACAGAAAGGCTTCCGAAATGCGATATAAAAGTTAGAAATCATATTTCGTGGCGAGTCTGACTGCACGCGGGAATTCAGGAAGGGATATAATAATGTTCTGACAATCTGAAGAGGACAAAACAAAAAATCAAAAATATGTATGAAAGAAAGCAAAGTATCAGTGAATGCTGAAGGCTTTCCAGGGAATTGTCAAACTCTTCACAATGATCATCCACATTTTTTACTTTTAAGGCCAATTAAAAAATGCTTACCATTGCCCTTGTATGATCTATGAATCCTTGATGACACTATCCCATAATTTTCGATCTCCTGCCTTCCTCCATTTTCTGAGACCAATACAACGAAGGTCCTGCTTACACATCAACTTCCTCGGTGTCCCTCTCCTTCTACGTCCTTTTGATTTCCATAGATCTATGTTCAATAGATTTCACCAGATTTCTGTCCCCCATGCGCTGTACTTGTCTCGCGATTTTCAATCAACCTTTTTTCGTAACGAGATCTGGTTCTCCATAAAGAATCTGGATTTATGAATTTGTTATAATTCCCAATCCTTCATTCTGCTTCACTTTACTTTACGTAATATTTTCCTTTTCCATATTCTTGTCAAATCTACTTTTCTCAACGACCAACCAACAAGTGCAGTAACGGTAAGTGGAGGATAGCGTGGTGAACAACTCGTATCATAGCTGACATTATCATCCTCTAATATATCACATTTTCTGAATAACAGACGCACTGTAATTCCTTTTATACAGCAAAATTCGTAATGTTTCTATTTTCTATTTTATTATACTGGGGGTTTCTTTGCAGCTTAATCAGGAATATTCGTCTAACAAGGTTATGAGACAGGAGAAATTAATACTATGTAAGAATGTAACCTTCATGTAGTCTTTTGAGATATTTCTTCTGCGTCATCAAAGCCTTTTATCGTTTACCAATATGGCTTATTGTCCGCCATTTTCAAGACTCGTAGCGATTTTCTTTTGCTTTATCAGGTTGACAAACGGCATCTTAGGTGACCGTATGTTATGTTGATACCAACTGTATTTGCAGTGAAGTGACCACCAGAATGCCGACTTGGCAAGATTCGGCAAACATAGACAAACTGTTTGAGGCCTGTGATCGCACAGTCTCAAGGCGAAGACGATGTTCGAGTTAAATTTACAAACTACAGAAAGACGATAATTCGGGCCGTGTCGTACGCAACTGGCCCTGAGCCACGGCGTGCATCTGTCCGCGGATATTGTGCATTATTAATAACGACGTCTGCGAAGTTGCTCAGCCAAAGAGAGAGAACTTGATCTACGGCGGTCTGGCACAAACAAACTCGAGCGCTCTTACTCGCAGATAAGTGAAGCGGCGCAAACCACTGCGAGATTCTGCGTTTATGATGGAACCTAGCCGTGATCAAAGGGGAATGCGACGTCGATTATTACAGGGGAAATTCATCTAGGTCAGTGAACCGTTTCTCATAAAACTTACGTAATTCCTTTCAGATTTGAGTTGAATACATGATTTTAGAAAACAAGTCAGGCCATAGTTACAAACTAAAAAGTAGAATGAGCATCAAGTTTGAGTAATATCTACAGATATCTCGAGAAGTTACTTACGTACAAGGCTATGCCTGCGACTTCGTACACGCGGAAATAGCTCTTTTTATTTTGCCCTAAAAACGAAAGTATCATTTAATTATGATCGCTTCACGGGAAACCTTATAACTCGCAGTTGGTTTTGAACAAGTCCCGCTTTCACACGTTTTCAACAATAGATGAAGTGAGAATGCTCGTCCCCCCTCCCTCTCTTTCTCTTATGCTGCCAAAATTACGCTTATAACAACACAGTAAGTGAGATGAAAGATATAGGAACTTCTAATAAGACTTTTAACTTGCAGGTCGTTTACACGCCGCCTTTCGCGCGGCAATTCAATAAATTTATAATTATTCACATTAATATCTTCTGAATTCTGCAAAGACACCGAAATGAAACATACACGAAAATTCCTGTTTCAATCCCTGAAATTTTCATTGAATTCCGTTGAGCCCTTTCGTAGCCTATTCGAGACAAACATACGGACAGATTTTTTGCTATAGATTCATATGAATACCTGACGTTTTACCTGCGGTCAACCGAGCAAACTTCTGTGCTGAGAAAATCGCTAGAATAGCGTTGCGTCAAAAAGGACTTAGATATAGGTGTGAAAGAACTAGACAAACAGAAAAAGTCTCCAATTATTAACAATATTTCTTTTGGAAGCTTTCAACCATTTCGCTTAATTTCATCCTATGTGAAGAATATTATATTTAACCTTTTTATAGACGAATCAAGTTGACGCATTGAAGAACATCATACCTCATCAATGAATGGCTGAAAATATTTCTCCCACTAAATTGAACATCAAATACTGATCGAAAGAAGCACAACCCGAGTAACTACTGTGGTCACTATTCTGGAATGGACGTAGCAGATTACACCCTGAAACTATATTCTAGTGTAGCGCAATTATGTTCTCAATATTGAAATATTTTGTTTCTCCAAACATTATATGATGGTGTCATGTCGAATATTACTAAAGAGACGTACTTGCTAAAAGTCATTTTCCAAAGTTACCAACTTGGCTGTTCAACTTTCAGACATCATTAGCATAGTCGAAAACGAGGATGATCCAAAAGTACATTCGTCATGCGTCTAATAATTACATCAGAATTACCTTACCTGAAAAGGAGGGAACTTTTCCGATCGAACGGCCTAAAACCTGTTACAATCAAAGGCAGCCGACAGGATATAGACTGAATTTCGATCCAGTAATGACGATTTTCATTATTTCTTTGGGTGGTGCTGGAGTGGTCCACGCCGATAATGGGCCAAGCTTGGCACTATAGATAGCACGGGGCGTTAACTTTAATAGCGCAGGAGTTAATCAAGATGTGGACAAAAGCGGTAGCTACAAAGGATCTGGGCTGCTAATGCTTGGCTTTGGGCCGATAGCAATCATCTTTGGCGACCTACATTCAACTTCAAGCATTTCCTCCTTCCCAGCTCTACAAGTCCAGTCTCTTACTACCAGAGGGTAATTAATCTTGTACGTTTCTATCAAGACTGCTTCTCACTCTATACATTATTTTAAAATGTTTTTCAAAGAATCAGAGAAAGTCAATACGACTGTCAGAGGTTTTAGAACCTCAAACGTGCGGTTAAAACCATGTGGGTCCTATTGGGGTTTACGTATTGAGAATAGTTTTTCAGATAATCTATCTGGAAAGGGCCCTTCGTTCTGGTCATAAGCTCTCAAAACAATCTAGCCGGGAGACATGCCAGAACACAAAGACGAACGCGAACAATACAGATGAACAATGGTCCAATGAGTTGCCGTTGGTCAGTAGTTAGGGATAACGAAGGCGAACAACGGCCAACATTAACTCCGATAAAAATAACGATATTTCAATTGGCAGTGGTCTTCCTACATTTTTATTTTGCAGCCGCTCGAGGAGTTGCGAAATTAGGGGGACTGAAAACTGTGCCAGACTCCATATGTCTTTGTGAGCAGACTTAATCGCAGTAGAACCTGGCATGGACACTCGCCTTTATCTCGTAACCTGTTAGTACTTACGTCAACTACACATCCGCTTACTGATAACATGTCGCTTAAGTCACGAAATTTACTCAGGTATTTTCTCGTACTCGACAGCAAAAATCGAGGCTTAAAATGGTTTTACAGATGTAACATTAAATAATATTCAAAGTAAAATCGTCAGCAGGAGATAAAGAACAACTTACAGCAAGTACCCACCGGAATACGGAGATAAAACACACACAAAAATAAAAAAACCATTAAAATAGGGAAGGGGGACACTAATTATCGAATTATATAGCCTCATAATTAAACCGTAAAGTCGGTTGTCTAAAAGTTTGAAGGAAAATGGGTAACTCATCGACGCTCTTATAAATATGGTGGGGGTGAAAAGTGGACGTAGTAGGATTGAGGTAATTTGATTGATACCTACTGAATATCTGTTAGAAGATTTTATAGCTTTGAAGCTGGATTCTGTTGGTATTTTGCCTTTTCTTTATTTTTTGTACTACAGAAAAATCGACTATTTCGTGTTACGGAAAAGGGAAGAATGAGTATTAACTGAAGTAGCTGCAATTATACTGAACGTAGCAGAGCCTAGTTTAAAGCGACGTTAAATTTTGTGATGTTTCCGAAGCTAAGTCAGGCGTATTCAAGGCTGTTTCTCGGAATTTAGTTTGATAATAAAGCAGATAACAAACAGACAAAATTAAGTGATAAAATAAATACCAAAAATTATTTTCGTAATCGTTGTTGTCGTCAGGAGTAAAAAATTGTTAAACGAAATCAACAATATTAACAAACCTTTTTTGGAATTAATTTAATATATTAATTTTATCGTGTTATTATCTATTTAATTTTTATCTAGTAAAACGTTTCACAACATAGTCATTTGAAGATTCTCTTGCTTCTTACAAAATTAAAACTGAGAATATAAAATAACATTTGGATGTGGGTAAATTAAAAAGAATTTTTACTGTTTTTTTATATTTGAAAATTTTTTCTTCTCTCAGCGCAAATTGAAGACGTTTATGCTTTTTAGTTGAACAGTAATCATCAGTATAGACTGACGTAATACAGGTTTCATGAATTTATTTCAAGCAGCTACTACTAATGGGAAAAATTTGTAAAGAAAAAATAAAAAATTTCATCCATGTCGTGATTATTTACTACAGATACAAGCGACCAAGATAAGATGACACAAAACATTCAGCTAAGGAAATATCTACTTAAAACTCGGAAACACAATAAAGAGTGCTGGATCCTATCACTTTTCATTTCGTTCCTTAATTTCATTTTTTCGCCTTTAATTTAATGGTACCTTAGTATTGGGTTCTTTCGAAATAATGTTGGATTGGCCTAGTTTGATACCCAGAAACTAAGAACAATTTCGGTTATCACGCATTCATTTCAAATATCGAACGATCATCGCTGACCTTTATTCAAGCCCTGAGAAGTATTATACCCGGGGATTCTTCTTTAACGCCCTATAAAACAATGCCATGAAGTTTTAATTTAAGCAACAACCATACCTGCTTCTACTCTCAAACAGACCTGACCGTGTTTAGTGAGATTTTAGAGTCGGGGCTTCCCCGGCTAGGCTCACTTCGGATTAGACAAGCTCGGTGCTCAATAATCCTCCAAAGGTTTCTTCTTCCCCTACAGAAGCGCAGGAACACTCGTAAAGTTTGTCTAACTTGGTTCACTACAGTTATATTATACACGAGATCTATAGTTTTAATCGTGTTAACTATGGTTTCTACTTTCTTTAGCAGCACCGAGTACAGAGGAAAAGTACTAAAAAGGTAGACAGGAGTGATAAATCGTGACCGTGACCGGGAAAGCGTCACGATAGTACATTTCGAAGAGTACGCCTGATCATAGACTTCTTGCTGGTTTGTGTGGTTACTCTGTGATCAGTGACCGCGTATAATTACGATTTGTATACGTTAAACTACATGTGGATAAAGTAACAAAACCGAGAAGCAATTAATTATCACCAAAAATTTTCACTATATTTTTTAATTCTCCCGAGGCTCCGCCACAAATTAACACTTGCACAGTTTTCTTGATACGATTTTGCTGCTAAGTAATTTTTGTAAAATGTTTTCATGATTAACACGATGCCCATCAATATTTCGCACAGAATAAAAACCTGAATAAGGTACTAATACTTACTGAAACGTCGTTATTCAAATTGAATTAAAAATAAAGTCTGAAATACGTCATAAGAATTACTTTAAAATTCATTCTTCGACGTATCAGTTTACATTTAAGAAGACCTGTATGTGGATATCTTTTACAGTATAGGTTTTGAACAGAGACTAAATAAACTTTCGTCATGAACATTTTATTGTTAAATTTGGTAAAATAATTATCAGAGTTATAGAATTTATTGTTATTAAGCTTAAAGTGATGTATTTTATAATACTTAACCAATAAAATAATACATTTTAGCTAGAAAAACTCTTTCTGCAATTAGGTCCATTTATCTCAAGAACAATATAAGATACAAATTTAAAAATGTTTAAGGTATAGTGGTATGTCATGTTGCACTTCTGTAGCCGTTTTAATTTATTATTAACAAAACGTTTTAAAGTGTAGGTCATGTTCTTGAAAAATGTGATATTTTCAACGACACAGTAAACAATGACTGGAACCAATTATTTGTCTCCAACTTAGGTGATAATTTAAAAACAAAGTAAACCAAACGTCTGATTTTTCACAATAATTTTTAATAGAACTAATAACGAACAATTCGACAGATTTTATTTAATTGAACTGACGTTTCGTCACCATATTTGGGGCTACCTCGGGTAATTTCTTCAAAATTAAAATTTTGATGTACAAAAATCTGAACTTTACTTCCTACAAGGGCAGCTTCAACCTATATGTGGCATCAAGTTGAAGCTGCCCTTGAAGGCAGCCCAGCTTAGATTTCACAATTTAAAAGTTAAATAAATTACCCGACGAAGTCCCAAAAATGGTGACGAAATGTCAGTTCAATTGAATAAAAAAAGTTGGCCGTAATTGATCGTCAATTAATTTGATTTATAAACATGCACTTAAACGGTGCCGTTTAATTTTGTTTGTGGTTTTTTAGGTGAAAAAAATGTGTTAGTGTGAAAAAGGGTATCACTTTAATCATCGTAACTATAAAATTTTATGACTTTTATGTTTACCAAAAATTCACAACAAAATGTTATACAGTTCCCAAGAAGTTTATTTAAAGTCTCTTTTGCAAAACCTGTATTGCCCCTTAAAGTTCATAGTTTTTTGCTCTTCTTCTGCACAAAATTAAATTGATTCTCAGTGATACGAATAAAGGGTAAAATTTTAGTATTTGCAGAGGTTTAGCCCCAGACCCTACCGAACAATTGGCTACTAGACTTCTAAAGAGAGTTTGACACTTTAGGATTTTTGGAGAGGTGAAGCGTTGTATGCCTTATCTCTATTAAATGTCCAGTAAGCCTGTGCATCTGTGATATCAAGACTATCGTGTAAAAAGGCTTTGCAGTCGATCGGCGGAACGTTAATTTGAAGGTCAAGTGTTATGTGCTGTCAAAGAGCCACATAATTGCAGACAACGCAGACCTCAGCTAGGCAATAAACAGAGAACTACTGTCACAACACACCGTGTAATCGGTTGTGTGTAGGGCTTCGTGTCGTAGCTGGCAGCGTGCAAGAGATAATTAGGACGAAAAGTCGGACCTGAGAAGAGCTTTTAATTGGAGGACCTCGGACAACAGCTGTGCGGTTGTCAAAATACGAGGCAACGGGCCACAGCAAATTTCACTCTCCGAGCCAAGGCCGCCTTAATTTAAGCTTTGGCAGTAAGGGAAATCCAGATATATTTTAATATCCGCAGTTTTATTTAGGGCAAATTGCTCCCTCTGGCAGACTTCGCCGAGGTCTGTGCGTAAAGACGCGGAACATTCATCCGCAATTACGAGGGGAGTGCCAAGTAAACTCGAGACATCATCACCTCTGACGCAACTCACGGCGATAAATAATCCTGCGGGAAAGCCGGGGAACGGACTCACGGACGGTTATAAACATTTCAATATTTATCAAACTGTCCGACTTATGACACGTCTGACGCGGCTTCTATCTGCACGTATTCTTCACCTTCCCTTTCTATAACATACGGACGGAACCAATCTTACCCCCCAAATAAGACGTACGCTACAGCAAACAGGGTCTTTCCTAAAGATGTTCCTACGAAACATGACATGAAAATGGATATTGTAGTTGTATATGTGAAGTGACTTTCATCTGGCCAAAAGTTTATTACAGACATCAGAGTACATTTAAATTTATGTGCGTTTTTTAAAACATGATTGATATTTTTTCATATTATACTGTAATAGAACCCACCCTTAAATGTTTAAAACGCAAAAATTTGACCAATCTTTAGATCAAAGGTCACCGAAATAAAATTTAAAAAAAGTTAATAGGCACTGAAAATACGGTTTAGTCCAACTTTTACTAAACAGAATTCTTTATCTATACCGATAAATAAAATTGAAGTGTCTGTTTGTCCGTATATTTGTTCTCGAATAGGCCCCGAAACGGCTCAACGGATTACAATGAAAATTTGTGTTTTTTAAAACAGGAGATTTAACTTAAATTTTCGTGTTTGTTTCTCTTCGATATCTTGCAGACTTCAGAAGATATTATGTAAATATTTATAAAGCCATTGAAATGCCGCGCGAAAGACGGCGTGAAAACTAACTGCGAGTTAATAGTCCTATTAGCAGTTCCTACACCATTCATCTCACTTATTGTGTTGTCATAAGTCTAATTTTGGCAGCATAAGAGAGAGGGGGAGGGAGGGGAAGCATTCTAACTCCATCTATTGTTGCGAACGTGTGAAAGCGGGACGTGTTCAAAACCAACTGCGAGTTATAAGGTTTATCGTGAAGCGATCATAAATAAATAATACCGTACTTTCGTTTTTAGGGCGAAATAAAAAGAGATATTTCCGGGCGAACAAAGACGCGGGTATATATTGTTGTGATACTTGTATTGTTAAGTGGGAAAGAATATATAAACGTTTAATCATACAAGATAGGAAATTTATGAACAAAAATTACGGTAGAAACGAAAATCAACATATAAATCATTTAAATTATTTGACATCCTAATGAAACCCACAGACAATTTCAAATTTATAAATAAGACCATGGGTGTTAAAATAATTATTTATTTGGATCCAGGTAAACTTTTTTCGTTTCAGTAACAATTAAGAATTATTTATTTCTAATGAAATGGGTGGGAATATACAAGGCGTCCACGCTCCATTGTCACTTGTCTGTACACTTTCGGTACTCCAAGGGCAAATCCTGTTAAGGATTATCGGAGGTGCGTCACCCAACTGCGAAGACCGCTTCGTTAAAGTTTTCTCTCTTGGCGAGGTTGCATGGAATCAGTATAAGAAAAGATGATAATTTTTACTGGCTTGCTTTAAGCACCCCACGACAGATTTGCAGTATCGTACGATGTATGAATTTTCCAGTCAGAATTCGAGAAGACACACACAGTAACGATGAAAAAATGCGAATATATAAACTTAATTAAAAACTGTGAAGTCATACGGAGATTTCCGTGGCGACGCAGAGATGACAATTTATGGCCAGAGACACCAGTAAAAAACAGATGTGATGACAGCAGTGTGGCAGACTCAAAAAGAAGCCAAAGTAACTCTAGGGTGCCTGAGCGGAGTCAGGGGGTGAGATTAGATAATTTATTAACTGTTTTTCTGATCGAAGCAGCAGCAGCGATAAGCTACTGTGGCTGTCGTCATGTACTGACGTAACGTAAGTTATATTTATTTACTCAGAAGTTTGCGCAGCTTCTGGGAGACTGCAATAAAACCAAAAGTGATTTTGTCAAAAAGGCACAGCTAATTTTCTTTTCAAGAAAGATAAGTAAACTTGTCCAGATAAAGTTTGCGAGGAAGATGATGGCAGAGCAAGCACGCCATCGAAACGTCACTGTTAAAATCTATGACCCGGTTGGAAACTCGAGAGGAATTTATACATCAATTTGAACGTTTAGAGTGACGTGTACGTGGCTTAAAGAACAAACACGTGGAATGAAGGCAAAGGATATGTGGGTTTAGACTAGGCTTCGAGAGTTGGTCAGCGGGTAAATGAGGAGGGAAGGTATCAGTGAAATGATCGTCGACGCTCCCGAGTCAAGATCAGGGACTCTGGCAAAGAGCCACGACAAAATTCTCATTAGCTGTGGGTGGGCGCCAACATTGGCCAAGGGCAAGAGCCACAATAACTCTCCTATTATTTACCTTTTCGTCTTTCTGCTTTCCTTGATTACCATCTGCAGCCATATTGAAGTGTTCAACAGACAGACTGGGTGTTTTTCAACTCAATCCTATATTACGATGCTATTGTTACGCAATCACGCTAGACAACATAATTGAATTAATTAAACTCATTTTTCCCATGCAAATTACTTATGCGTCACCGTACTTAAATACTGCCCGTTTTTTACAGGGAATGGTTTCACATATTTAACCTCTACCATCTTATTAACGTCACTGTTAAACCCCTCAAATCATAGACCTCATGGTCTCTTCCATTTAGAGCCTTCTTAATAATAATGACCATAATTTAATGCGAAGCAATTCCTTAAATTGTTTCTTCTGTTCTTTCCTAATGCGAGTTCTCTACGAAACGTGCAATTTATAGAACACGACTTTGAGAGTTTGTTGATAACACTTTTTCACAAATTCCGATAGCATTTTCGACACACATTTCAGCATTCATACAAATGATTTCATTTTCCCTGACCTCTGGTAAAAAAAATCTATTAGCTACTCTATTCTAATAATCTACGTAATACGATCAAAATCTCCTGATCATTTCTGAATTAATCTTGCCCATTAACCAATTATGTGCGTTTTAAATTAAATATTACTCAAGATCGTAGGTTTTTCCAGGGAATCTGTTGGATAAACAATTCTTTGGGCCTCCACCCGAATCATCATAGAATTAAACGACGACTTTTCGGTGAAAAGCTCACCCATATTTACCAAGTGACTGAATTGTTTATCCTGAACTAGTCAATAGATAGTTCAGATAGTTTTGTATATGTAACACTTCCTTCAGTCATCATATGAATAATTTCAGCTTAAGTCACCATGTTTGATTTAACAAAGACCAGACGTTGTCGATATATTCCGTTTACATATAATAAGGGACTAGTTCGATTTTCCAGCAGATGTACTTTTTAGAAATGAACAGAAAAGATACTGACACAGTATTGTCAAAAAAGAAGTAACTTTTTATTTAAAACGATTCATAATTTTTTAAGCGTGTATTTTCTTTTTTGAACGTTATTTTCTTTTATAGTTTATGTGTTATTAATCATTAATCAATCAAATAAATCATGGGCAGAACTCAATCTACAAAAATTTAAACGTCTATCCGTATGCTTGTCTCGAATAGGCTCCAAAACGGCTAAACGGATTTCAATGAAATTTGAGGGTTTAAAAACAGGAGATTTAACTTAATTATTCGTGCATATTTCATTTCGATATATATCAGAAGATATTCATACAATATAAATATTAATTCTACGGGAAGGTAAATGGCATAGGTGCGTTCGAATCTCCAAAAAATGCATGCAGGATGTCTATACTCTTGTTTATACTCCGAAACGACTAAACGGATTTCAATGAAAATTTCAAGGATTGAAACAGAAATTTCAAATTTTTGAGAATGTTTCATTTCGCTACCTTTGCAGAGTTTATAAGATATTAATGTAAATATTTATAAATCCATTGAATTGCAGCGGGAAAGGAGGCGTGAAAACCGACTGCCAGTTATAAGTCCTATTAGGCGTTCCTATACCATTCATCCCTCTTACTGTGTTGTTATAAGCGTAATTTTGGCAGTAAGAGAGGGGGAGGGCAAGTATTGTTGGCAGAGAGATAACTCCCTGAGAATTTTAATATTTAAGTAATTGCTAATTTTTAAAAGCAAATAAAATCAATATATAATTGAAGTTTCTGTCTGGAAGTTTGTATTGAATTGGCTCCGCAACGTGTGAAAGCAGGACCTGTTCAAAACCAACTGCGAATTACAAAGTTTGCCCCGAAGTGATCATAAATAAATGATAACGTACTTTTTATATATTCAATGAATTAAACTTAATCAAAATTCTGTACCTGTTGTTTCGTTTTTAGGGGAAAACAAAAAGAGCTATTTCCCCGCGAACGAAGTCGCGGCCATTGCTTGTTGTTAATAATTTAACAATAAACATTAACCAGCAAACTATGGTAACAAAAATTTACTAGAACAGGCTGTTGGCAATTGCGCTTTTTGTTATTAAATGTGTACGATATAATGAGAGGGATATCGCGAAATAATACGGAACGTCGTCAGACGACGCCCCACAAGCATAAAAGTATTAATTTTTAAAAATATTCAATAACAAAGAACATCTAAGAACGATTAAGTAATTATAAATGAAATAGTTAACAGCAAATATACTGAATTTTAGAAGTGCTTCAGGTTGAATTAAGTATTTTGAAGACTAAAACACCTGTTCATCTTTGGACATGGAGGAACCATTCAGTGTTACACGACATTAGAGCCACCTAACAAGCACTGGCAAACTAGATTGTCGCTCTTCTGAATTTCTTCTTCGGCCAGCTAGTTAGTGGACACTGTGAAGAGATCTTCAACAGACTATTCGCAAGACATTGCCTACATATTTACTTTCACTTTCCATCAACCGTCCAGTTTCGTCGATCGAGATGAAACTGTCACGAGTCTTTCCCTCCAGAGTATTTCACTTGTAAACGTTGAACAATAACATGACAATTTTCTCGCCCATCTAAATCAGCCCCCACACCTCTGGATGCGTAATCGACTCGAGGGGGGCAGAAAATAGTTAGCGTGCTAAAAGCTCGTAACCGTTATCCGCAGAGTGAATCGTGTAACGCGGAGAGCATCGCCAAGTATAAAGAGATGATACTCGTAGGTCAACAAGATTTTAGGCGTAGAATTAGGGGCGAAAAATCGGGTCATACTTACCCCAAGATTTGGTCCCTCAAGTGTCGTGATAAGATGGAGTATTGATATAAGCAAGAGAAGCGTAAATTACTATCATCAAATGATCTATCTAGGGAGAAAATTAATGATGTTTAAGTTCAATGGTCACAGCACCCTTCAGTATTCTGATTGTAATGATGGCACAAATTGTAATCTCATTTTGATGGTGTTTGGTTGTCTGTATGGGATTACACGCAAGTCTGTAAATGTGCTAATTACAACCACGTGTTTTTTTATATTACCTGACTAATTTTAATATTTGTATACTCCATTACCTGAATGGCTTTCTGGGCTTTTCAGCACGAGAGGAATTCCAACAATGTGACATTTTTTGTCAGGTGAAGAACTCTATTAATTGTTCACGTCAGTCTACACTACCTCATGTCATATTAACCCTTCACATACAATAATACCAAAATAGGCTTAAAAACTTTTGTATTTTGATCTACTTTTGGAAATGTAGATTTTTAATTTGATTCCCACCTTGGTCTATCTGAAAACATACTTCCACACAATTTTTAAATATTGCTTATTACTTTCCTTGGTTCTGCAGCATGTTAAGGACCTTAGCCTACCGGGGCAACTGCGGATTGTCATATTGCATGGCACATCCCGAATTTGGAGTGATGTGCAGTTATCGACTCTCCATCAGTCTTAACCCCAGTCTCCGTGACCATGACACACAACCATCCAAGCCAATGACAGGATTCGAACCCTGAACCTCTGGGTTATGAGGCCGGCTTGCTTATTATTACTTCTGTAAATTCCTGACTCACTCAATGACCCTTTAATCCCCGTTTATCCATAGGGATTATTGAAAGTAAATTAACACAAGTACTAATATTATTTATAATTTTATCCAAACAAATTAAGCATATATTAAGAATTTAATTTTTTTTTTGGAGGTTCAAAAATGTCTTTATTTAAGAGGAAAATAATTATGCATAATATTAAAGACTAAAATCACATATATTGCATATATATTATCTTAATAGGCTAAAGAATTTTTAATAATTTACACATGTGCAATTAAGAGGTTTAAATGTATCTTGCTTAAGAAACATTCAGATAATAGGCAGGCGATTAAAGGAAATTAAAATCAACTATAATTAAAATTTGTCTTGTAAAAATTTTGTATTTTTTTAACAGTTGTGGTAAAAATAAATAAAAAAGTTTCATACCTTGTGAAGCTGTGCGACTATGTAGCCTGGCTGCGACTGACCTAATATTGTCTATATTCTCAGCTGTCTTAGCAGAATACAGCTTCAATCGTTCTATGAGACTGTCATTGAGCATATCTTCTGACATGTTTGGTAGTTATTGAGCACTATTACAACAGGAATATCTAAAACAAAAATTATTATAATAAAAAATTGCTGTCGATTGTATTTAAAGATACAGATATTGATCTTAGTAATGACAACAATCCTCAGGAATTCAAATTAGGGTAGCAAAATACCTAAATACACATCATTTCCAGAATTAGTAAGGGCACTGTAGCAAGTGGGTGTGTGAGCTGTCCAACCAACAGCTGGACTTCAAACAACTGTCTTGGCAGCAGTCTGCTTAAATACACCAAGCAGGAGCTACTTCTGCCTGGCACCAGATGGCAGTAGTAGTCAATAGAGGGAGTGGCCACTTGTTGCAAGATACCGACACTTCAATGTCGCAAAATTATTACAATATTTATATGCCAGATCAATATGTTTAGCAAAAATAAACCACTAATTAAATACTTGATATTTCCATCATTATATACATTTTAAACCCATCAGGTTAATATTTAAACTAAATACTTAGAATTATATTTTTAGGCTAGAAAAAATCATATGTCCAGTGGTAAGCAAATAAATTAAAATTAAATTGTCTCCAAATACGAGATTTTCTTAATTATTCTACAATGATTCTTATATCTTAAAAAATTATTTAGCTGATTTGTTTATTGAGATAATTAGAATAAAGGGTCGTCTTTGTTAAGTTATAGCGCCCACCAATGTAAATTTACATTTCTTAAATCACTTCCCGTGGCTATTGTTGACAAACGTACCTCAAAATAGCAGAGGAATGGAATGAATTATCAGACTTTTTGTTACTTGGCACATTTTGTGAGATGCTTGAATTAACAATACATTTTTGGCTACGAACTACAATTCACGACGATTATTTCTTTCACATTAGCAAAGAAGTCGCTTGTTCAAAATTTTGACATTTTCAGCTGTTTTAATCAACAAAGTTTGTGGGAGCCGCCAGTCATTTATTTAGTTGCTACCAAACATAGAATACTAAAGTATTCGCGTTTAGCTTGTCTGAATCTAAACTGCGCCTTGTACTTTCCAGCGATAGTAGTGTTAATATCATCTGATTTTTTTTAGGAAAAACGTATTGTATACAGTATATGTCATGTAATCACTGACTTTTCCGTTCAATAACATGTGAAATAAATATGCGATATTTTTATCTCAGTTCGTTCAACAATTTTACTCAGTGCTGTGTTTGAATACGAAGTAATGAATTGCTTTAAAGTAAGGCATATTTTATTATCAGGACAAGCATTTAAACTACGCTTTTATTGCAGCGTAACCTGGGCTGACACATTACAAAATAGAATGCTAGAATTCTTAAGGTCGGACGCGAAATATGAAGGTTACGTTGTACCAAAAACTTGTGTTGACGTTAAAGACAAAGATATAATCGAACTAAATGACCCTTGCGTATTAAGAACTGTCACAACAAAGGAGATGTTAGAATCAATATACTACATTAATTATTATAAAGGGAAAACATCTAGTTTAATTAGGTCTGTAGATAAAATGTGCTGCTTAAGGTTTCCCAATTTGTGTGATAAGGAAATAATGAAATCACTAGATGCTTGGATGAGTGTAATTCCAAGTAAAATAATGAAATTAAAATTTTATCAATGTGCAGTAAGTGTAATGGAGGAACGGTTGTATGCAGATACCATTTCTGATCAGTTACTAGTACTTTCCTTATTTTACATTGGACTTCAAAAAGGAAACTATTCTCCTCAAAATAATTTCAGCAAAATAGAGGCAAATATTAGTAAAATTTTTGAGAATTTAACTTTACTAGAAATGTGCATAGTTTTGAATTCACTTTTCAAAATTCGTCAGAAAATAAAATCTGAAAAAATATTGCAAACAGTTACTAAAATGATTAAAGAAAAGTTACCAGAACTTGCAACGGATTCAGCACTGTTGGTTACGTTAGTGAAATGTTTAAGACATGCTAAGTGTCATGACTACCAATTACTAACATGTATGTCACATTACTTTGTTTCTAACTCAGAAGTGACAAAAATTAATTTCACAACTAAAGTTCATATTCTTACACTGTATGGTGATGCCTTATATAATTTTTCTACAAATAATAATGTTGTTTGGCTCATAAATGAATGTTTAAGTGATCTGGAAAATTCGGTCAGGAACAGAAGTGAAGATGTTTCAATAAGACAAAAGGATATATATGGGTTTCTGTGGGTGCTAAGTTACCTTGGATATGATGTGCACATAACTAGTTTTGAAAAAACTATCACAAAACTAGTGAAACACTTTATTTCCAACAATGCATATGATGGAAAACCTGAACAGTTGTCAGGAAGCTTGCTATACATGTGGATGTTAGGATGTAAATCAATTGACCTAATAAAAGAAATTATAGGAAAAGATTTGTTATTAAATTTGAAAGGTAAACTTCTTTTTCACACTTGACTTTTCTCACTATATTTTTAAAGCACTGAAATCAAAATTTCTGATCATAATGACACCAATATCTGCTCTTAAAAGTGGCAGACACTTTTGTGAGTGCAAGAAATAGATACTATCCATTTGAAAAATATTTTATTAAATAAGGTAATTTGAGGAATAAATCTTAATAGATAAAAAAACTTGTTTTCCTTTGTACTAGAAATACATAAATGATTACACAAATACTCATAATAATGTTGATTATTTCACATAGAACACAATCAGTAGTCCTCAAAAGAATGAAGTCCAGGTGTTGAAATGCACATCCTCTGCATATGATCAAATAATGTGAGCCCATATTGAATTGGAGCTAGATGATTCAGTACATAATTACTACCAATACAGTCTTATATTTCATCTTACAATCAGGAACTTTGAAAAGCTGCTGTCATATTCATCCTATTACTTCCGATTTCTTCATATGAAATACAGTGCCTTGTCATTTGCACACTTCAGCCTGAAGCTCAATGAGAGCTCGTATAACACTATATTAAAAAAAAAAGAAAAAAGAAATTGTCTGGCCCATATTATCTGTAAGAATGTGACTTATAAGACTTAAAATTATGAAACAAAAGTATCATTATTTGAATAAGATAGGTGTTAGTTAAATTTAAACATATAATTGACTGATTCTGTATTTGTTTGTGAATATTTGTATATTACACATACAAATCTAAATATGTGGAGCAATTTTGACCAAAAATTTTAAATGGCCCAGAAATACAATATTGGTAATACAACTATAACCTCTAAGGGCAGAATCAGAATTTTTCTCCCTATTATGTAGCAAGAACCTTTAATTAGTATAGCCACGTGTTCAGACAAAGGGAAGGAGTAATTTTTATCAAGTTTCTGGTCTGAAACAAATTGGTGAGATCTTGGGTTTGTCTTATAATCCTATACTCTGTGTGATATATTAACTGTTTATTCAGTGTGTTCACTGAACTGCTAAAGGTTACATACACAACTATTTTCAACCCTTGCAAATTGAAAGTACCTCCTCACAATAGGTGTATAGATACATCAGATTAAAATTATTATAGCCCATGGTAGTCGACAGTTATTTTACCTATGTCTCATGTAAAACTGTAACCTGCCATGGATCTACTTGCAATTCTAAATGAGTGTAACCATTAATAATAATTCCTCATCTATTTCAGCCAAAAATAAAATAAGGTTTAATTCTCGTTTCTGCCTGTTATTATCTGCAATTAAAATTGAAAAGCCAGATCTTTTACCATCATCAGATATATGGATACAGAAGGATAATCTAATTATTGTAACTCCCAACAATAGGATTCACATAAGTGATAGGAAAGAACTTTTGAAGGTATATTTTGTGGTACAATGTTTGTCCAACAAGTTAGGATATACTGATGTCCTATGCAACTTCATCATCCCTCATTTGTACATTGCAGGGATAACTGTAAGGTCTGAAAGCGGGTAAATTATTTGTAGCCATACAGTATACAATAGATAGGTTTAGTTATATATCATTTAGGTATATATTTTTTCTTCAGGGCAACACTCAGTATTGAAATCTTAGATTCAACAGTTTGTCTTCACAATTCTCAAATACCTCATGGTCTAATGAAACTCAAATTAAGGTTATTGCACACTATGAAGTACCAATCTTTAGTTGTAAGTATTCATTTTTTCATTTTTTTTGGTAATTTATAATTATATTGTTTACAAATTCCTTGATAAGCCTCTTTAAAGGAAAAGAAAAATAAGGAAACTATAAAAAAATGATAATTTTACAGAGTATTTTTCTCTTGTGATTTCATTGTGTAACAAACTAAAATTGTTAAAATATTTAAAAAAAATGCTTTTTGTTTTCAGATATCTCAAAAGGATGTATTGGAATATGATGGATCTGAAAATTTATTTCCATTCATTGAAGATAAACTAATGAAAATTGCTGAACAATAATGTTATGTAATTTATTTTAATTATTAAGTAAATGTGAAGCTTTAAAAATAATTTGCAATCTATTAAAATGAAGCTTCTTTCTTAACTTATAAAAATTCTATAATTATTTTTGATGATTGAAGACAGTCTTTAAGTAGACTTATAATCATTTGTGTGTCCCAGATGGTATTTGCTAAAAGGATATAACTGACAAAATATTTTACAAAATTGGTTCATTATTGGTTTTATTTTAAAAACAATTTAATAAATATAATAAAATAATTTTATATAGTATTTATATGTACAGTGACCCATCATCAGGTCCCAAGTAGTGCAGCGAAATGAGAATGACGTCAATTAATGTCCACACTCCAAGTCCGCCAAAACTAAACAATTTTCCAATTCCCTCTTGCCAGTGACCAAGATAGAACCTAAAACTCACAATATTTCAAGTTCATAATTAGAAAGCTTAAACTTTAATGTTACTCCTATGCAGAATGGCTTAGTGAATTTTTCAAATAAGGACAACGAGAGTTTAAAAAATTATAGAATTATATGAACAACTTTTAAAGATAGTGCAGAATCTTAGAATTAAAAGGAAGGTATTAAAAATAATTTGTCCATAATGTCAGTTAAACAATTATAAATAAAGTTCCTTTCTGCCAAATTATGAAAAATGTGATGTTGGAAATCATAGAAGGAATTTAAATATTCAATGCTATTATTAAAAGGAGAAAATGATTCTTGTTTTAGTTGATAGCGTCACAGGAAAAACTTTTTGGTAACGATTTTGTATATAACTCTTTTGAAATGGAAGTTTTACCTGTCTGCACCAAATCCTCCCAATGTAATGCTTAAAAGCAGAGCAGTTGACCAGCGGTAACCTCCAGTCCAATTACAAGGTACATTTTTCTGGAATGTTCTTCTTCCCAAGCATACTATATCGCTATTTACTGTACAATTTGTTCTGCAAAGCATTATAAATACTTCATCATAATATTAATAGTTAAACTTATCTGAGATCAGTGAAATTTATTCTGCATTGAATTAAAAAAATTTAATTTACAAGATAAATCACAAGTATAGATACAAATATTTCATATAGTTGTATTATTAGTTTTGTGTGTAGAGCCTTTTTTATTTTTCTTAATAATTGAATAATTTTTTTGCCTGATTAGGCTCAAAAGAAATTTATTATTTTAATTAAAATATAATTCTGACAAAATTGGCTGAGTTATTCATTTGTCATTCAAAAGAATAGAAAATGTATCAAGAATTTCCAATAACAAGATAAATGATTATTTCTTTAAATTACTAAACCAGCATTTTCTGAAGGTCAGATTAAACTTCTATGTTTAATTCAATGCAAGCATGAATGGTAAGCTGTGTATAACAACACTAACGTACCTGTAATAGGATCGGAAACGAGGGGCGCCAATAGATTTGCAATTGGCTTTATATATACATTTATGTTCCCAGTGCTCTGTTTGATAACAGTATTGACAAGTTACAGTACGTTCAAATGATTTACTGGGATCCTAGAAAATAATTTTGATATCACATATCCATTTAGTTATCTTACAGACTTACTATTATCTTATACAGTTTTATTGAAAACTTACATTTGAAATACAGGATGATGCACTTTCCTTGGGAGTGCAAGTAACATTTAATTTTGCTCCATAGATGCAAGAATTATTAAAATCACAGGTAATACATTCAGCGCTTAGCTTTGAACACTCTACATTCTTAGGACATACATTCTGTAACAAAATTAGCTGAATAAATTGATGGCAATTAGTTTCATGATACAAAATACACTGATACATAGCATTCGAAATTAACCGAGTAAATAGCCTATAGTAACAATTATTCAAATAAATGCATACTAACCACATCTGTTGGTTGTTCATGAAGAACCTCGTTATCTAGAAACAAAAAGAAAAGTTGCTTTTAGAGTTGAACAATTGAATGTTTATTTAACCTTACTGTGCAAGGAAAAACATATGTTGAATTGCTCCATCTCATCTTAACTGTTTGTATTTGCAAATGTTAGTATATTATTTTACATTATTAGGAAGACATGCTTAGAAAGGACTGCTTCAAATACAGTCTATATGAGAACCAAGTTAAATTAAGATAAATTCAATATCAGATAATATGCTAATTACCTGTTTGAGATTGTTTAACACCCTTCAATACAAGTGAAAGTAAAATTAGTACAACAACTTTGGTATTTAAAGCTATGCAGCGCATTATTTTATATGTTCCAAATATTTACCTAACCTACTACTCATCGCTCTAGAACATGACAACAAAACGTATTCACTTTGGCCAAAGATATTTCTGATTAAATAAGAAATATTACTGATTTTCAAAAATAATTTTTTAATGATCCAAGTAAGTAACCCGAGTTAAAAGATGACAAAATGCAATGTAAGTTAGGTGTTATTTCAAAATTTTCCGTTTCGCTGAAACCTGACCGTGACGTGAATGGATACGTGGCAAGTATTTCTGCTGAAAGAAAAATAATTTTATTTATTCATGAAATTATTGATAGCTAGTTTCATTAACAAATCATAATCGAAGGAACCAATGCATTACAATAAGATGGAAGGCAGGAAATAGAATTATCAGCATAAATGTTACTCTTTATTTATGTACTTACAAAGGGTCGATGTATTGCAGTATTTAAAATGTGAGTGTTTAAGAAGCTGTTAGTTTGGTTTTAGGAAGTTCTATTCTACTTTAGACTAATATACTAATATTTTTACTGAGGTTCATGTCGTTCGATAAGCTTGATAGATCACAGCTGATTCATTGTTTGTAAAATCGATCTTTAAATTCATGAGAAATTTTAAAACTTAAAGCAGAAAAATTCAAGTTTGAAAGAATTTGGGATTTTAAATGTTTGGGGAGTTTAAGGGCTAGTTGAAATTAGCCAATTTTTATTTTATTTAAAGAACTTATATATTTTAAAAATAAATAGGACGACATCCAGAATCTAACAAATATGAAGCTCTGGAACATTATAAAATTATTTTGACATCGGCGAAGGACTGTTACAAGGATTGTAATAATTATAAAGTCAACTTAAATTCATGGTAATCTCATATAGTTTTATACCCCCAAATCATACACATTAACAGTGGAGTACAGAGTTTCCATTTTGACTATTTCTATATCACAGTTTTTCTTTAAAAAAAAATCTGATAGTTGATAGGTATAATGAAAAGCATGCAATCTTTTTTTGCAACTATTCTTGAAGATTGTTTATTGCCTTGTATTCAATCATAAATGTCTTACCACAAAAACTATTTTTTGATTATCTCTCTTTTATTCAAATCAGCTATTTACAGACATAGTCTTTTTATTTTATTTCTTGTATAAAGTACTTAATAATATAAATTTTCAGTCCACTGTGGAATGAAAGAAAATATCTATCTGAATTAAAAGCAGGACATTTGTAACACAATGGATGTGAAGGAAATTAAATCTGCATTGAAAGAAGCAAGGGAAGCAATAAAAAGCAAGGATTACAAAAGTTCTTTAAAGTTATGTAAGGTAAGTGTCTGCTGTTGCCATCATATTTATCCACAAATATGAAAGAGAGATAGAGTGCAGTTAGTTTATCTTAAATAATTGTAGGTGTTGCAAGGCTGGGAAGTAGTAATATAATTTTTGGCTAAGGTACTGTTTAGTATTACCAACCCCCCACATCAGCCAAACTCATTCTGTTGTTTACATGACATCACAAGCCCTGCCCTGGTGTATCCTCTCTCTCTAAAGGAAAGGCCATGGCAATGGAAAAATAATGGAAGGAAACTGAATAATGCATACATATTGCGTATCACATTCACAAATGAGATGGCAAGTAAAAAGTAAATTAAGTTATTGGAGGATGTTGAGTCCAATACTTTACCTGGACTGGAGGGTGTTTTGGTAAGAAAGTTCCCAAAGATGCAATTCAGCATCTCATGAATAGGGAGACTTTTAGTTATTGGCATTTGGTTTTAGAGAGTTTGACAGTGCTGCAGTGTTAATAAATGTATTCAGGAAGAGACTATTGTGTTTGGCTGATATAATGTGGGAAGTGAATTCTACTTACAAGACCATGGAGCAATTGAATATAACAAATAGCATTTATTTTAAACATTCAGCTGATGTAAAATTACCAGGAATAAAAACAATCCCTACCCCCATCCAGAAAACACCCCTTTAGTGATGCAAAGGGCCTACTAGGGACGTGAGGAATTTGCAGAGTTTGTGATGGAGCCTGAAGGCAACCCTTGTGCAGTTGGGGTTGTATTACAGTCCAGTGTAGGTCAGGAAGAGTATGGAATTAAGCTTTCGTAGTTATGGAAACAAGATTGTGATTAGAGGTGCACTACGGTTTTTATATTGGTCAAGGGTTTGAATAGGTTGATATTTATTTCTGGAGAAGGCCTGTAGGATATGGTGGGTGTGGGTGGGAGCAAATATGAACTCTCCAATGGTTAAACTGTATGGGAAGGAGTGTTTAGTACGTTCAGGATGACTAGTGAAGTGAAAGTATTGTTTTTAAAGTATTGGTGACTGTTGTGGTGATTGGGCCAGAATTGGCATATATAACAAGTTCAAGGAAGGTGATGTTAGTTGTGGACTAGTTTTAAGAGAAAATAATGGGGAGTTTATTGTTTAGGTTTCACAGAAAATTGAACAGAAAAGAAACTTAACTACTTGTCCAGTAAACGTGGTGAAGCTTAAATCATGATTCAGTCTTCAATAATTTCTCTCTTTCTCTATACACATCAGTTATATATATGAGTCAGGAAATGACATTTTCATGTTAATTAAAACAATTAATGGGGAAAGGACAGAGAGATAGAAAGAAGATGACTTACCTGAGGTTCATAGATGGTAGACACCTTGTGAGGTTTAGAGTACTTGAATTTTCGGAGGCATCGCCCCCTTCATCAGAAAGTTAGGAAGACATTTCCAGTGATCGGCTAGCCGACGACATATATATATATGCATCAACCTGTCTGCTTCACATAAGATCAAAAATCAAGTGATATAAAGATAATGTGATATGTCAAAAAAAAATACAAATTAAACTTTTCATGATGTTATCCTACCTTCTGAAACAGAATGAATTATCATTTTGCTTGTTAACATCAGTTTTTTTCCTAACATTAAAATTTGTTATTAAATCTAAAAATAAATATCATTTATAGGGAATACTAAAGGCAGATCGGAATAATTACATGGCATTAGTTTTATTTGGTGTGGCTCTTCAAGAAACAGAACAAAAAGACCAAGCTCCAAATGCATTTCGGAAGGCCATTGAAGTGTCTCCTAAACAGATTCTAGCTTGGCAAGGGTTGGCCAGCTATTATGAGAAAGAATCTTCAGATTCAAATACTGATCTCTTTGAAGTGTATCAAGAACTTCTGCTGCTTGAAAGGTGTGTAATAGATTTTTTATAGTTTCATATATGGTGTCACCTATGACTAATTCAGTTTTACTTCAAATTGTCTTCATTTTCAGTGATACTTCAAAATATAAAGATATTTGTAATAAGTTAGCAGACTTGACATTAAGAACAAAAAAGGATGATTTATTTGCTGATATTTTGGGGTACCAAGAAGAACATGTTGCAGATAATGAAAAGAAAGGCATTGCATGGCGAATTATTGCCACTGTAATATCACAAGTCAATGACCCTAGCACTAAAGCTTTGACACTGGTATGATCTGCATTTTGCTTTACATACAACTGACCCCCTATTAATAAACAATAATCTCATAAAAAGAATATTAGAACCAATCTTAAATGTTACACGAATATTAATTATTATAAAGTGTGTTAATAAATTTAAAGAGTAGGTAAAATAAATTATTATTTTGATTCTTGGTTTATCAACTGGATCAATTGATTGCTAAAACAGCAATTTGGCAAAATTAATCTTCACTGTTGCGAGATGCACCTGACGGTGGGGAGGAATTTCGCCAAAATGTGTTTAAACTATTAATTGAACTAGTTGTTAGACTGAGAATTGTTTATGTTATATTCCAGTAAACTTAAACACATTTGGGATCATCTTTGTAGGGTAAATTCATGATGGAATATTAAGTTTTACTGTACAGATTATTAAATTTCTTTGCCTTCTCATATTGAATATGTTTTAAGCTAATATGGTGTCATGTTTACAATTGTGTTTTAGATGGAGAAGGCTTTGCAAAATATTATAAAGGAGGATGTCACTGAAGAAACTATGGAATTTTATAAGAAGTATCTAAAGCTTCTTTACAAAATTAGTAAATACAAAGAACTTATAAATGAAGCAATAAATATGCACTTTCAATATCCTCAGATGGAATATCCTCTGGAATGGATTTGTAAAGTATACAGTGAAGAGGTCACAAAAGACAAATCTGCATTCTCATCTTTCCAAGACAAAATTGATGACTATGTGGTGAAGCTGCAAAATTTAAATGAAAGTTCTGGTCTTGCCCTTTTAGCCAAAGCAGCTCTCCTCTACCAATTATCACAATACATTGAAGCTCTTGACCATCTAAGAAATGGTAAGTTAGTAATAACTTTTCCATAAAATGTGTTTTCCTTAAATTAATTTATTTATTATTAAAGAAAAAGTAGTGTGTTCAGAATAACTGTAAACGAATCTGACCATATCAATCTGGTAGTAACAAAAATTAAATTAAAGAAAATTTAATTTACTTTTAAAATTACAATATAGTTTAGTGTCTCATTATTATTTATTTGACTTATTGCAATCGTTTTGCCATAATTGATGTTTTACTTTAGAAATGTATAAACTCTATTTAGAATGGTATAACCTTAATTTGTATGACACATTTCTGTATCAGATTATAATTTTGTATGTGTGTTTATTTCTTTTAGTTTTAGGACTTATGCCAAATTCATGCTATGTGTATGCACTTCTAAGTTTCTGCTATTCTGCGACATATTCGTGGGTTGATTCTGAGTTTTGTGCTAAGGAAGCATTGACCAAATTGTCTAAACTTAGCAGACCCCAGCCTAACCTGGAAAGAACATTAACTGTCTATCTGGCAAAATCATTGTGCATGCAAAGTTATGAATCAAAATGGCAGGAAGCAATTGATTTGTGCAAAATGGTAAGAGAGGTTATTCAATCTTTCTTTTATTACTGAATTTAGTCAGCAGTCTGAAAATATAATTAAAGGATCAAAATTGCTTATTCAACAATTAAAAGGATATTTTGTCCTATTTGAGAAGTAAAGAATTGTCATACACATGGACTTCTAATAATTACTCTCATAGATCACAAAATATATTATTTTTCATTTTTTAGAAAAGAAACAAAACTGCTGAGATTAGATTTGCTAAATCAACTACAAATTATACTTATAATTATATCAAAAGTGTATTTTGGTTATCAAACCACCCAATCAGCAATTCCAGAACAATTTTATGCAATCAATATTTTCATTCAGTTTAAATGAGCAGCATTATTTATATATACATATATGATTTATATTGATTACGTGATAAAACTTGAATTGGCTGACTGATTTCTTTGGTGCAAGTATACAGTCAGTTGAATAGTACATACTAATGCAGGATGATGGCAATATCTTGCACATAAATTTCTCCAAAATCTCTGATCTCTGAATGTCACCTTTTGCATTTAGTTGTTGTTACTTAAAATGCTCTTCCTTATCTCCTGACGAAGGGGGTAGTTGCATATATATGTGTCAGGAAATGACATTATCAGGTTAATTAAAACAATTAATAAGGACAGGTCATCAGACAGTTGGGAAGACATTTCCAGTGATCGGCTAGCCGAATACACCTTGTCCCTATTTAAATCTATAACATGACTGTAAAATTATCCTTAATTTCATTTATAAGATTTACTTTCACTTGTTTTTAATAATTTGTTTAATTTCAGAATACATTATCCAGTCCAAATTCTGAAATCCTAAACATTTTGGGGAAGTGTAATGTTCTGCTACAAAACTATCAAGAGGCAGAAAAGTGTGCTAATGACTTGGAACAGGATGGTCACAAAGCATTGTCAATTTTAATTTTGTCACTCACATTGAAATCCCAAGGAAAGTTTGAGGATGCAGCCAAACTGCTAAATGAAGCAATTTCTATAGATCCAACCACACCAGAATTGTGGTTTGAACTAGGAAAGATTCAGTGGGAAGGAGGGCATTATGATGAAAGTCTTGTTTCTATGCTTAAGGTAAAAGGTTTTTAGTTTTATTCTGTAAGAATGAAATGTGAAATTGCAACTATTTCAAATGTTAAATTATAATATTTTAATTAATAAAACACTGTTGAATGGTGATTTTGCCTTTTATTAATAAATCATTATCAATTTGATTATGTCACTATTGGTTCAGTGTAGGGTTCTCAATTTATTATCCTAATAGTAATTTCTATTTTCTTTCAAAACCTCATATCACAATTTATAAGAAATAAAATGAAATTCCTAATTATGTTGGTTCTCTACTGATTTCACAAATAAATGCTAGGAAGCTGAGAATGCATCATTGTCTTTTGTTTGTATTTACAATTTTTTTAATTCTTTGAGAAATTATAATTTTAATAGCTTATTGAATATATTATCTCTGTCTATAAAATTGAACACAATACATCTGGTTATTTATTTATTTAATTGTTTCCCTATTCACTTGAACTTATTCATCATCACAGGCAACAAAATTAGATCCCAGTAACTACTACTGCTTTGTTTACTTGGGTAACTACTACAGCATGGATGGAAGAGACATGGATAAGGCTCGACGTTGTTACCAGAAAGCTTTCCAAATTAATCCAAAAGGGGAGGAAGCTGGAATTGGCCTCAGTGATACTTATAGATGTCAAGGATTTGTGGTAAATTTCTTTATTGTGAATACATTTATATTTACCTGAATATATTTGTGCTCATATGAAATGGGAAAAAATAACTTCCTGGGCTTTAAACACCTATTATAATCAGGTGACTTGTACCCTTTCCTATTCAATAATTATATTTTAATTTATAAAGAATGATTAGAAAAAGAGGTTGTAGTTTTACAAATAATATTAAGTTGATGCATAGATTTTGAAGTATATTACTTTCTGAGTAACATTAATCTTTTTCAATTAATCAATTATCTGGCAATCATACATTTATGAATAAACAGCAATATGACACATTTTTTAACACAATGCACTAAATGCTACAAGGTGTTTTTTCCCAGAATTTTTGGACTTCCACAGGTACATAATCAATTTCTGGTGAAAGTTAAATTTTGAATAGTATTCTGTTTATTTCTGAGCTAACCAGTTTTTTTCTGAACATAAAATTTATTTAAATATGCAATATGCTTTCATATTACAACTTAACTTTTTGCTTCCGTGGTATTTTAAAATATCAAGTTAATATGATACTCATAAATTAATTGTTTACTTATTTGTAGGATTTGAATCTTCAAATATTGAAATATGTAACTGAAAAGGCTGGATGTGGCAGTGCCAAGTGGGCGTGGTTACGGCTGGGCCTCCTATTGGAACAACAAAACAAAATTGAGGAAGCTATCAACTGCTTGCGTGTTGCCATTAGGATAGACCCAAGTGACAGGTAGATCTTTGTGTCAAATACAATTATATGTTTAAAATATTTAAAACATTAATGTAGCAAACAAAGTTTTTTGCACTTAGTGCAAAGTAAAATTCAATAACATACTTTTATAAATTGTGCTATAAATGTAATATATGAAAGTAGTATAGTTTCCCTAACAGAAAGACTTGTGTCTGCCTTTGTATTAAAGTATCATCTCAATATAAGTATCATAATTCACTTAAGCACTGGAAGTTTAGAAGCATTATATACTAATTCATGTATGTTTAATTTTCATGTGACTGTATTAAAATATTTTACATAATTTAACTAAAAACTATTTTTATAATTATTATTTTTCTGGCCTAGCAAGATAACTGTGAACTGTTGTCTTCTATGGCACTTTCTGATTTGTGTTATAAATGTAATGGATATTTTTCCTCAGTCTTAACCTTGGTTTCCCCTGACCATGATGAACACAAATATCCATGCCACTGCCAGGACTCCAACCTGGGATCTCAGAGACACAAGACAGCAGCACTAATCACATTTCCACAAGAGGCTGGCAATTAACTATAAACAACTTAAGTTGTAACAAACATAATTTTTCTGACATGAAGTTTAATATTAAATAATTTAAAATATGGCCAAATAAGTCAACAAATAAATTTAGTTAATATAAAAGTTTCATCCATTTTAAAATTTATCTGAAGAAATCTACAAAGTTGGATGAAATATTTTATATTAATTAAATACTAATTAAATTTATTTGCTGACCTATTTGGCCATCTTTAGTAACTTAAATTTGATCGCCTCTGTGGCATAGTGGTTAGCATCACAGTCTCACATCACAGAAATCCCAGGTTCGATTCCTAGCATGGTCTTGGGCATTTCTATTATTTTTTCACTTGGCAAACTGGACTAAAATCAGCAATTCAGATACTCTATTAGTCACTAATGACTTTCGATGTTAGTGTGACTACAAACACAAAATAAAAAAATAAAATCTTAAATTATTAATTTCAAATTATTATTTAATCCCTGTTCTTATTAAACAACATAATATTTTAAGTAATGATGTAAATAATGACTGGTTCGCCAGAATTCAGTGTTATCTTGGTTATTCATAATTGTTATGGAACAAACTATTTTTTAATTTTCTCATACATTTGACATGCCCAAATCCTGCTATATATTATATGTAAAGATTACTTTATTATAATCAGGTTCCAGCAATCTTTATCAGCAATAATTTTAGGTACAATATTAATGGAGGTAATCTTACATGTTTTTAAAATCTAATATTTATTATACATGTTTAATTCTCCCAATCATCATTATGAAGTTTTTCACTTTCAAGCTCATTTCTATGTAATAGATATCTATTGTTTCAGTAATATTTTTATTCTTTTATAAATAATAAGTAATAAAAATTCCACCTCTCATTATTATAGTAATTGCTGGGAGAGCTTAGCAGATGCATATCAAAACAGAGGGTCATTTAATTCAGCCCTTAAATGCTATGAACGAGTGCTTGAATTGTGTCCAGACGCTCTTTATCCTGCTTACCAGATAGCTGCTGTTAAAAGGGTGTGTTTGCAAATATATGAGCTTTATATGTTGTTTGTAGTAAATTTATTGATACAGATTCTGTTGCTCAAAACTATTTTCTATAGATTAATATATAAATATCAGTTAAACAAATTGATGCTCCTGATGAAATCTACTGACAAGGAGAAGAAACATTAAACTGGTTCTATATTAATATTATTTTTAGTTGGACATTTCTGTTTATAATAATTGAACAGCAGATTGTCTATTTGTCACATAGCTGTTATGATTTATTCAATCCTTTTACTATTCAAATTCTATATTTGTTTAAACTTTATTTTTATACCTTCATTTTGCAGTAATCTGGAACAATGTTATTTTTCTGTTTGTGTAACATAAAAAAATTCTTATTACAGATTGTTGGTCTGTACACGGAATCTGTGGAACAGTATAAGGCTGTGTTATCTGCTAATCCAACATATGTACCTGCTTTGCACGGACTTGGTGAAACGTCAGTTCATCTTGCACGAACGTATCTTTCAAATCAACTTCTGGGCCGATGCAGAGATACTTGTCAGGAAGCTGTTGACTGTCTGATAAAGTAAATTAGTAATATCATAATTTTTATTAATTACAACAATGAAGCTAATATTTCTTTTAAAAAAATTGAGCAAAATGTGTTACATACGTTTCAGTTTAATTTCATTATGTTTAAATAATGTTACAAGTACTAATAAATTGTTAACTATACTCTATATTTCAAGTTAGTTTTTTGTAATGAATTATGTTTGTATTACTGGGATACAAGAAGAAATATATCTTAATTTTCTTTGATTAATCTACTACTAGAAGAATTTTCCACAAATATTTAGTATTTGATTTCTTTTATAAATATATGACTCAGTGTTAACTAAATGGGTCCAAATTAAGTTTGGAATGTTGATTTTGAATATAATGCAATGCCATTCAGACACTGTTCTGAAGAAGGTGGCCCAGACACTTGAATATTTGACATGTTACTGCAACCCAGCAAGGTGGTGCCTACTGTCAAATTATATTAAGTCATCAGCTCTATCCTTCTTTCCTGTCCAAATGAATTAATTGTATATATTATTTGAATTTAAAAATTTGACATAATCCTTACTATCTGACATAATGCAATTCTAAATTAAAATGTCAGTATCCTTATGTGCATCATCATGATGTTTCTGAGCTATTGTAACTGTTGCTTGGATTATACATTGTTCTTCTGATGAAAACAACTTCATTTTTTTCTGAATATCAGGGTGATGCTTGATTCTATCTAATATGAGTCTAGCTGTCTTTCTGTCCCACAAAAATAGTTATCAATTTGAAACCACTTGAAGTTTATTAATATAGTTATGATTATCCATTATGTTTCCAGAGCAGCTGAAGAATATAAGAATCTTGCTTGTTTGTGGAAGTTAATAGGAGATGCCTGCAACATATTTTCATCACTGCCAACAGAATTGTGTAATTTGAATGTCAAATCATGGTTAGTTAATTCAGATCCAGCATTAGGCCATTTGGATGAATCATCTATAACTTTGGATAAAGAAGGAATTCTTCAGCTTGGAGCTCGGCAAGTACAGCATGTTATCAAGTAAAATTAGAAAATTTAGTGTTATGTATGTCATTGAGTTTGATTTAATATTAGTTTCATTATTTAACACAATTCTTTCTTTAGAATATGTGTACCTAGAAATTGGGTCATTTATGTACTCTAAACTTTGAAATATTTTCTGTAATATGTTTATGTTTGGAACAAGTTTTATTGTAAAATTTACTCTCCTTGAAGAATGAATAATATCTTTTGTTATCACGGAAAACATAATAATTCTCTGAAGTATTCAAATACCTCTATGATTCAATTTTTTGTGTGTTTTTATGCAAGGGGATGTTTTACTATTGCAATCTGACCTCCTCTCCCAATTTTTCATGTAAATTAGTTTGGTAGAAGATTGGAATAATATAATTTTGTCCTTGTTTAACCATATTACAATAAACAAATTATTACTACTGTGGTGGTTGATTTTATAGATGTTACTGTTGCTATTTTTGGCACTAAACCAGTGTCTGTCCATTAGTTAGACTGTTCTTTATAGAGTCTTAAAAAAAGAAGTACATAGTATTAAATCAATGTGATATTCTTGTAAATGTGTTTTCCTAAGATTTGTGCCTTGTCTCCTCATTCAGACATGCTCTTGTGAAATTTATTTTAAATTTCAGCAATTTTACTCGGCGCAAATGCAAATGGCACCATTCATACTACACAACGAAAAAATTATTTTTGGTACTGTTACTGTTTAATGGTCAAGACCAAGAACTTTTCTGAGTGAACTTATAACACAAAATTTTAGATTACAAATGAACAAACAAGCACCGTTTTGGCTGTAACTGTTGCAGGAGATAGTTTGTGACACCAAATTACTCACAATGTAATTAGTTTTTCAATTTAAAAATTTACCTGAAGTCCATAAAGTTGGATGAAACATTGAATTCATATTAATTAAATTATTTGCTGACATATTTTGATTTATTTTTATTTATTACTTTACGTGATGTCAGAAAAATGTTCGAACAAACAAGGACAATGAAATTTTATTTATGGCATTGGAATTTTGATAATTGGAGCCCATTTAATTTTACTGTCATAAGGAATATAATCCAATAAATAGCTGTAACCTTATAAAGTGCTTTTGATTCAACCATTGAATTATGATGGTTTTTATAATTTATGCTCAGTAGAAAGTGAAAAAGACATTAATGTCTTCAACTTCTTTACAGCTGTTTTTGTCGTGCTCTCAGTCTGTCATCGGGTAGTAGCTTGATGTGGCATGATCTTGCAGCTAATTATTCCTGCCAGGCAGACAATGCAAGCTCTAAGACTGCAAAGAAAGACCTGAGGAATTGGGCACTGACTGCAGTCAAGAAAGCTGTCACAATTAATCCTCAAAGTTGGCAACATTGGAATCTTTTGGGAGTAATTGCAGCCTCTCAAGGTCAGATTACATATATTATGTTGGTTCAAATTAGTTTCAATTTTCTGGATACAATCACCAACCATATACTTATGAAATTAATTGAGATTTTATATAAACATAATAAATGGGTTATATTACCCAAAATTTTAACAGAATACATAATTGTAAGTGGTGTTTTTCTATTTAATTCAGAAAGAAATCTACAGTTTCCATTCAAAATTAATTATTCTCTTTATAGAAATCAACAATTTAAAACTAGCACAGCATTCTTTTATTAAATCAATTGAAGTGGACAGAAATAATGCCATTCCTTGGACCAATTTAGGGACTCTATATTTGTGTCTTAATGAGCTGAGACTTGCAAATAAAGCCTTTGGCCAAGCACAGAGAGTAGATCCAGATTACATGGAATGTTGGATAGGTCAGGTAGGTGTAATCCTCTATTAGGAATTAAATAAGCTAACATTCAGTCCTTTTTTGTTTTATTCAAGCATATAATTTGCTCACATCATTTGTAAACACACACAAGCTTTCAGATTTTGTTTTTCACACATTGAAATTAATGTATGATGAGATATTTTTAAAGAAATTTGTTAATTATTATATACCTGTTGTGCCAAACCCACCCTACAAAGTTATCACAGAAATTTGTATCAAAATGTCATGTGCTTAATACTTGGATAATGTATTTTTAAAGATAGAAATACGTATGTAATAATTTAGATTTTTTTTTTGTGGTGTCATTACAATTTTATTGTTCAAGTTGTCTTTGAATTGAGAAATAAAAATTTGAGGAATGGTTATAAACCATATATTGTTAGTAAATTTTAGTTTGGGAGACAATGACAATAAATAATATGATAAAAAAGTGGAAAGAAGAAGGAACTATGTTCAACAGAAAAATTAAACTCTGTAAACAGATTTCAGAGTGGAACATTCATATAAGCAGAAAATGGTCTGGCAATCAAACCATCTACTTGTTTCAGCTAAACTCTAATTTACAGTTTTCTTAACCTTTGTAATTCAGTATAAATATTTGTCTGCTACAAATCAAGTACGGTGCCACAATTGTGTAATCTGCTCACCAAACGTAGAATAGAAAATGTTTCATTTCAAGTACTTATTTGTGTATGAATTTTAGTAGAATTTATAATATGAATTTTTTTTTGAAATTATGTAAATTATTCTTAAAGCATCTGGTTTTTAGGCTCTGGTGGCAGAAAAAATTGGCCACTATGATGCTATGGACTTATTTCGACATACCACTGTTCTTGGTGTCCATCCAGAAAGCTGTATTGGATACAGTCATTGGGTTTGTTCCAGCCTTGTGGACACCAAAACTTCTAAAGATGCTAATTATATTTATAATATAGAGAAAATGCATGCTGTACCTGTTGCTGGTGACGCCATGACATGGTACACAGGTAAGATCTATTGATAAAATAATGAAATTACTCTGACTGGTGTAAAAACTATTGCCAATGGAGTTCTTTTATTTGAATTTGTGTATAACAATGAATTGTTTGCAATGCTTCCTTTATTTGAGAAGATTTATAAACAGAAAACATTCTACAGAGTGCTCAAAAAATTACCATACAACCTTTTTGGACTTGGAGTAGATTATGGTTTGTACAGGAACCCATTTTCAAACACAGTCTGCAGATCATAGATATAAGGAAATATACAATTGATGAACACTAAATTACTTTAATATCTGTCATATCATCCAAATAGTTACTTTTGCTATACACATTGATTTGTATGATGATAATTTGGTTGGTTCCAAGATTTCACTATACTTGTAACATAGTTTGTTATTCTTTTACTATATTTTGTCTTGTTTACTTATATTTTTTGACAAAAGTCATTTTATGTATATGCTAACAACCATTCAACATTAACCAAATTTTGGGTGATAAAATTGGGTTGTTTTAGTAATCCAACCCATTTTAAATTACTGGTTTCATTATGTAAAAATTTATGTGTGTTTGCAAACGAATTTCCAGGTGTTACTAAAAACAATGCTTGTGCTTATAATATGTTGGGTCTGTTAATGGAGAGACGTCAGATTTATAACTTGTCAAAGCAAGCATTCAAGAATGCGTATGAGTTACTGTTTCACTGCGAAGACTCTGAGGAACGTGATTTGATATGCAACAATTATGGCCGTTTACTTGTTCAACTCCAGGATTATGACAGAGCCATTGAAGTGTACAAACAAATCAAGAAAGCCACATTTAAGAGCCAGAGTGGTCTTGCTGTTGCATACTTCAAAGGTTAGAATTTGAATACAACAAATGTAGCTAAAATTCATATATCACAAGCTATTATGATTATTTTCTTTATGTTATTTGCAATTTCTCAGTCTGTTTGATGTTATTATTTATTGTATATTTTTGGCTGTGATATTAATGATTGTGGAATGTATGTGTATAATTTAAACTGTTCTTGTTACTATATTCTCTAAGATAAATTCACGGGAACATCTTAGTTTAACCAACATTACTATTTTACAGCTGAGAAATATGAGGAATCCTATGAAACATATGAAAGCATTCTACATTGGCTGGCTCCAGATGATGGTTTGAAATCACACATTCTAGTTGCTATGGCTGCTATGCAATATAAACTAGGGATGCTTAAAGAATCAAAGGATCTGTTGATGCAGTGGTATGCTATAATTGTATGACTCAATAAATTCCTTTATAATAAATAAAAATATGGCCAAAAAGTTAGCATTAAACATATCACTATTTATTCACAAAAGCGACGTTTCATCTCCATTTTGAAACTTTCTCAGGCTCAAATGTTAGCAATACATCATATTTACTCCTTGACTTCCTCGGCCGAAAAGATTATTGAATTTGGTGTCGCTCATGGACCATCTCCGTAACTGTCACTGGAGTTTGTCCATGAGCGACATCAAAATATTTACATGTAAATTCAATAATCCTTTCAACTGAGGAAGTCAAGGAGTAAATATGATGTATTGCTAAATTTTAAGCCTGAGGTAGCTCAAAATGGAGATGAAACGTGGCTTTTGTGAATAAATAGTGATATATTTAATGCTGTCTTTTTGGCAGTCTTTTATTTATTGTAAATTTTAAAGTCAGAAAAATATGTTGTAAATTCCTTTATGTTAACATTTTATGCTCTTGAACAGTTAATGGAAGAAATATTAGTTAATATCATTCATAACCGTTTCTACACAGTATTTTTAATGTGGAAGAGTAATAAATTTTCAGTATGAACATTATTTACATAATTATTAATTTATTATTTGACAAAATTTATAGTGATTCATAAATTCTGAATAACCAAAAATTAAAATGATTTTTATTACATTATTTAACACTGCATTAAACTAATACACTGAACACTTCTTTGTAATATTTAGCTTAAATTGGATTATTACCCTGACTGTTACTACGTTAAGCCTTTGATAAAAATTTGATAACCTATGAACATCAAGTTAATTTGTCATAAGTAAAATTACATGAAGCAATTAAGTTAAATGTAGACACTAATTACCATGGTAGTAATTAGTGACTCAATATAAAGATTAATAATAAATAAATTAATATTCCACTGTATACAAACTATTTAAGCAGGGAATAACAATTTTCTCCTGCCTATTCTCCATACTTTTTTCAAGAATCCTCTTAAAATGTAATTGGCCTCAACAATGAAATTATTTAAGAAATTTTCCAATTAGTTAAATATGAAAATAAACACAAACAGTTATTTATTGATTCCCCAAGTGGGATAGTGCAGTTCTTTTTATCTTATAACTCAAATCATTAAAACTGTTAAATATGTTTTCAGTCTGCATGTAATGCAAATCTATTATTAAAATTTCAGGTACACATAATCTATATGCAGTATGAATATTTCCTTCAGTTTATTAAAGTAGGTACACTTTTTTCATTTTTCAGTGTAAGTCTTAAACCACCCTCTGTGTACGGTCTGTTTGCCTTGTGCTCATTTGGAATGCTCAATAATGACCTTAGTTTATCAGAAGCTGTTATTAAAGAACTTTTACCTTACAAAGACAATGAAGAATATATGACTCATATTGCAGTTTTCAATGCATATTTGCGTTTTATACAGGTAAGGTCTGCAATTCAGTGTTTATTTGTTTATGCTTAACAAAATTACAAACTTGTTTAATAATTTTTATAAAGACCTTTCAGCAATAATTTAAATGCAGTTTTATCTACTGTTAAGTAATTAAAAAAGTAAGAATACCTTTAAAACTTGACACTGATATGTAATGCTGTAGAAGAGTATTAGAGAACAAAATAAACATTTTTAAAGGTTCTAGTTGATTAGGTTAAGTCTAGCTAGAAATAGTGATTTAGAATATTAGCAAAATGATTAATAAAGAGGTAGTGAGTGAAAAAACTTTATAAAATATTATAAACCTACTGGACTATATATTTGTGAGATCCTTTAAAATAATTTATATTAATTATTTAAAACTGAAAAATAAAGTATTTTATAATATTATAGTTCACAAAATTTGACAGTAAGTTTTATTTTGATATATATTAATTATTTAAAATTGGGAAATTATATTTTATAATATTTTTCTTCCCTAAAATTGGCAGTAAATTTTGCTTTTCTTTATTTAGAAGCGAAGTGTGGAATCAGTGCGTAGTCTGACAAGTATGGTGCACAGGCATCCATCGCAGCCCTCATTGTGGCTCTCTCTTGCACTGTTGCTGCTTAATATGTATTCTGTGGGCAACACTGAAGGAGCTGCACACTGCGCGCAGGTAGCAATGTACCTAGGTCGCAGTACCATGGATGTCTCCAAGGTAATTGTTACACATCATTCATTAACATGAATTATTGCTGTGATTAATGAAGCTCTAAAAACTTTGAAATTCCATAATATTCTTAACAGACTATTCAATTATGGGAAATAAAATCACTATTCACATTAATACAAGAAATGATGAATATATTTACTTGTATTATAAAGTCTAACAATAGTGTGTTTTTTTGTACTCGTGTGGGTAGTTAAACTTTCCCAAAAGAACCATCTACTCGATTATTAAATTCTATTATCTATTATTAATATGAGCTTTGAAATGTTTTATGCTGTTACAATTGTTCCATTGTATCGCAGGTCATGTCGCTGGTGAGTCTGGGCCGTCTACTGTCTGGCCAGGCGCTGTCCAGTCTAAGAAGCTCCCAGAAGGCTGTGCACATGTTCCCTGACATTCCTGAGAATTGGGTTGTCCTTATTGCTTCCTTCTTGCCCTATTGCCTTGATAGCTCCTCCATGGCCAACTCTGTCTTGTTGAACAATCTCATCGGTCATGTTCGCAGAAAGATGGAATCGTCCCGTCAGATGACAAAGTGGCTCAGCAACTACAACAGGAAAGTTGCTCTTCTTGCTGAACAATATGAAGAACAGTGCTAATGTTATGTATGTTTTGTATTGTTGGTTTTGAAATTAAAATTTTGCCACTTGAACTGTATATATTGTATTTATTTTAACACATTAAAAGAGAAAAAAAGGTCTAATTGAAAATAATACCCATTTTTGACAGTATATACACATTGAACTACCTAGTTCTGCATGGACTCTTATTATGTCTTCTATATTTCTCCATTGACCTAGAAACTATATTATTATGCTACTACAAGAAAATATCAATTCATTTTTGAGACCAGTAATTTAATAATTAAATGAAGAGACAAATTCATAGTCAACCCTTGGCTACCTTGCTCTCTTATGCATCCCGCCTTTTCAATTCCCTTCCTATGCTATTAAAGATGACTTGCCTGTTTCAGGATCACCCTCATATAGTCTGTTAACCCCAAAAAATAAAAACAAATAGAACGCGAGTTAGGAGAAGATCAATTTGGTTTTAGGAAGATTGTAGGGACAAGAGAAGCAATATTGACTTTGCGTCTAATTTTGGAAGACATGCCATTGTTCACGATATTTGTAGATTTAGAAAAAGCGTTTGATATTATGAACTGGAACACAGTAGTATGGATTTTGAAGAGCACAGGAATAAAGTTTCGAGAAAGAAGGCTTATGGATAACCTCTACAGATGGCGGTCAGCAGAAATTGTCAAGAAAAGAAAGCAGAAATCAAGAAAGGATTAAGACAAGAATGCAGTCTGTCGCGCATGGTTTAACTTATATATATATATATATATATATAGAACAGGCGATGAATAAATTTAAAACTGAATATGAAAATGGAATCATACTGCAAGGAGAATAAATAAAAATACTACGCTTTGCCGATTAGTAGTATTAAGCGAGCCAGAAGAAGACTTGGAAGCCATAACAAACGGCATAGATACGGTCTTGGAAGATTAATAGTGGGAAAACCAAGGTAATGGAGTGTGTATACGAAACAGCGGAGTAACAGGGTGTTATGTTGGGAAGGGATATTTTGACGGAACTTAAGGAATTAGCGTAAATACTAAGGATGGTAGAAGTATAGTAGACATAAAGAGTAGGATAGCACAGGCAAGGAAGGTTTTCGCGAAATTGAGGAATTTACTAACGGGTAATATAAGTGTGAATATTAGGAATTCGTTGCTAAAAATTTTCGTATGGAGTGTGGCGTTATATTGATGCGAAACGTAGACAGTAGGAGGTGCGGAAAGGAAAAGAATAGATTAAAGAAACGGATGAGTAAAGAGGAGTTGTTCCCAATATCATGACATACCTCATAGGAATTAATTAAATAAACAAAAATAAATTGACTTAAAATTTCGTATAATACAAATTAAATTAAGCGGCCAGTGACCTGCGCTGCCACGTTTCCAGATCCCGTTGCTGTTTCGCTATGAGTGTGAATAGTATAAGCTGAAGAGTAATAAATTTTAAGAAGATAACGTTTTAAGTTTATTTTAAAATTTCATATTTTCACAATTTTTCGAAATTTGACCAATTTTTAAATTATCGAAGAATTCTGACGAGAAAAAAGAAAGTAGACAGCAGAGAAAATATATCTTGGGAAACTCGACGAAATCATAGAATCGTCAACGTACCAAATAGACATTATAAAATTTGTATTAAATCATTTGTTGGATATATAAAAATAAATTGTCCAATGAAATCCACTCCAGCAAGAAATAAAAAGTGGTATGTATGCGAATTAGATAACGTAATTACACGTAATGTTAATGTACAGTCGCTAAAGACCTGGAGGTTAAAATAAAATTCAAATAAAAAATGCCATTGGCGAACCATTTTGTATTGCTGTTACAGAAAAATATGAAATATCATAGAGACAGAGAGGGCTTCTGTAAAGTTTAATTACATAATTTCAAGTAATTAAATGTCTTCCTTGTTTAAAGGCAACGACCGGCCATTACAGCACGAGTCGTGAGAGCACGTGTTAGTCCGACTTCCCTCAATCCAAAGACGTAAGGAAACCTAGAAGGTGCAGGTGGCCTGACTTAAATAATCACTCCCGCCGGACTACAATGCTAACATACGGTAATAAAGTAGACGATTATATACTTTATTTATCGGCGTTATTATTCTAAAATATCAATAAACAGATAACCATTAACTGTCGCATAAAGTGATAGAATAATTTCCACTCAACGTTTGCTTTTAAAGTAAAATCGTGAGAGCCAGGATCAGCAGACTGTATATATATTTCAATGGGAACTACTGCGACCAAACTTTCGTGTCATGTATAAAATAACAACAAAAAGCAACTCGTCAAAGACTCGATTTGAATACAAACTTGAGGAAATATCAAAGTAAGATTAAAGAAAAATAGGTAAGATTTTTTTAATGATATATTTCAATAGACTTGTCGTCAGTTGCGAATAATGACGTAATAATTTCGTTATAAATTAACTATAAAGAATGAACAAAAGTCACTAACGGAGTCAATAAAAATACTCCCTCAATCTTACCAAAGTAAAAGATGCAACCTTTGCTTATTCCCTCAAAATTTTCAAGACTGTCACAAATCGTCCGGTGTAAAGGCGTTTCTGAAGAACAAGACATTTAGCGTCGTCGCGTCAATTTATTTAAAACAGATTGCGTTACGTGAAATTTAAAACATAGCGCGAGGAGAATAAAAACTGAAGGTTAAAAGGTACGAATTTTAATTCACTGCATCATTAAAAAAATGTAAAAACGAATGAAATCGCCAACTCTTCAATAGAAAAAATATTAAATATGTGTAACGTCGTTGGTTCTTGTAAATTCTCATTTTAAATTATTTCTTGAGTTTTACGTATCTTTAATCGAATATTTTAAATTAATATTAAATGTGTGTTGTGGTATTAAGTCCTGAGCATAATCTGCTTAGCGGATTCCATCAGTGTCCTCCCTCTTCTGTCTTATTATCCCACACATATCCCTCTAATGCTAATTTTACAAGACCCTCATGTCTCAAAACGTAGCCGATTAATCTATCCCTTTTCACGATCAACGTCCTCCATTTTGTTGGAACGTCCCGTTTTCTGTTTATAACTTCCTCGTTAGTGATTCTATCCACCTATCTCATTATCCTATACCACTACATTTCAAAGGCTTCTATTCTTTTCCTTTCTAGAAGTCCTATCGACCACGTTTCGCACCCATACAACGCCACACTCATACGAAAAATATTAGCAATGATTTCTTAATATTTACACTTATATTACCCGTAAGTAAATTCCTCTTTATTGCGAAAGCCTTCCTGGCCTGTGCTATCCTAATCTTTATGTCTACTATACTTCTACCATCCCTAGTTATTACGCTTCCGAAGTAGCAGAATTCTTTAACTTCCTTCAAAATATCCTTTCCCAATCTAACATCCTATGTTATTCCACTGTTTCCCATACTACACTCCATTACCTTGGTTTTCCCTCTATTAATCATCATATTGAACTCTTTCTCCAGGACTCGGTTCATGCCATTTATTATGGTTCCCAAGTCTTCTGCTAACTGCCCTAGTACTGCAAAGCGTAGGGTTTTCATTTCTTCTCCTTGCAGTATGATTCCTTTTCCATATTTAGTTTTGACTTTCTTCATCGCCTGTTGTATATATAAGTTACATATTAAATACAGAAAGTTTAAACAATTTATGAATCTCAAGTGAATAGATTTAACTGACTTAATGTTATAAATAAAATACAAAGAATGGGCAAAAGTCGGAAATGGAATTATTTATTTTGAAAAGGTATCATCGTCCAACTTTACGGACCTCCCCTGATCTTTAACTCAAATATTATAAAATTTCTTGTTTTTTTTCCCCGGCCCGGACATTTCAGCAGCAAATATGTTTAATTTTCTAACAATCATGTTATGATAGGATAAGAATCAATTATCTTTTGTTGATGCCGTGAAAACGTTTAATGGACAGTTAATGATTCCGTCCTGACATTTTTGTGTTATATCAATAAAAGGTCCGGTCGAGATTTTTTAATTCTTGTCCTTTTTCTAAAATATCTATACGCTCCTGCTTGAGCTTTCGGTGAAAGTAATTCTACTTCCTTAGACTAAACGGAATTTGATAAGTTGTTTGGAAGTGGTAGTTTTTACAGTTTTCCATCGCCGGGTGCTTGATTGTCGGGTTCAGTTCTCCTCCATTGAGACTTCATGCTTTCATTGAGGCGCAGCGTCCAATCAAATCGGCAATGACTCGCCTCGCGCGTAATGGGATCGTCGCGACGCCGCGCTGTGTCATATGATGTGGTAATCGCGTTTGGACAACCCAATTAGCGAAGGACAAGTAGGTTAGTCCCGTGAGGAGATGACGTCAATGCGGACGTTCACGCGACATGGTTCAGCCTGTTAGCTAGCTCCTAAATATAGATGCTCAAACGTCCAGCTTGGTTTACTGACCCCGTCCCTTTGTCAAGTAATTAGCCGCAACGTATTCAGCAACAGAATTCACGATTACGTCTCCGTTTAATTTCCCCATCTACGACCAAATTCAGCCTCCGTCTAATTTACACCAAGGTGTTCTGTTTCCTTTTTCATATTCCGTTTTAACTTTCTTCATCGCCTGTTCTATATACAGGTTAAAGAACTTGGGCATACTTGTCTTACTCATTTCTTGATTTCTGCTTCCTTTCCTTGGTCTTCAATCCTAATCACTGCTGACTGCCTTCTGTAGACGTTATGGATAAGCCTTCTTTCTCAATATTTTATTCCTCTGCTCTTTAAAATTCTTAATAGTGTATTCCGTGTCACTATCAAAGGCTTTTTCTAAATCTACAAATGCCATGAACGTAGGCCTCTTATTTATTATCCTGTTTTCTAGTATTAGATTCAAAGTCAATGTTGCTTCTCATGTCCCTACATTCTTCCTGAAACCAAACTGATCTTCTCCTAACGGGAATTCTATTTTTCGTTCCATACTCCCATCAGTATAAATAACAAAAATTGAGCAAATGTGTGAGAGTGAAATAAAGCCGTAGGACAACAATGAAAATAAAGGATGTCATTAGACTAATTTAGCTAATAACTAACTAAATATAAGAATTAAGAAAGGAAGATCTCTCTAGACCAGTTTTAGGAAAGTAAAAATTCCACTCCCGTACTTCACGGTATCTTTTATAAGATATTCCACTTACCCACGGAAAAAAATGTAATTTGTAAAATGTTGAAAAACCCTTAGTTTTAATTAAGGCTAATATGCTCCAGCAGTACAAAAAACGAAAGTAAGTTAATTTACACGTCAGTAACATACTCCAACTTATAACTAGTCCAATTTTCCTTACATACTCATTAAGTCGAATTATGTCGAAAAAGCTGATTCCATCACAATCGCCCCATGAATTAATATCGATAGCTCCAGGCCTTGCGTTACGTCATGCGCGACCTAACCTAACCTCTTGGGACACTAATTTAATAAAAACAGTAATTATATTTTAAATTTCATTACAAATTTTATTAAAAAATATGCAGAGAATCTTTCGACATAACAATTAAAAATACGAATTAATTCAAACTTTCAAAGAACAAAATTTATATGAAATGTGTACATTATAACATGTAATTTTGGTTAAAAGTTGTTTTAAATCTTTAATATATTATATATACGTTTATTTTATAAAAAATTAACGTTTGTGAATAACATAAAGAAATTAATAATTAACGACGATTATCAGACATTTGAAAACTATGATAATTTTCAAACTTAAACTATAGACGTTCCTTGTCAATATTTGTAACCAACTGAGAATAAAAAACAAATATCAAACAATCAAAGGATAGCCATAGGATAAAATTAAAAAAGACAATTTAATAATCCATCATATAATTTATGTAATTGTAATGCTGCATGTTTGATGTTAACAGTAAATTTATTTATTTTAATATACAAAAATTATTTGTCAATCAAAAACTTAATTTATTTATTAATATATAATTTTCTAAATTTAGGTAAACATTATGTGGTTCAGGGCCTTTAGGGGTGAGATACTGTAATATCTTGATTATGTGATATTGAAAGCGGCTTTCGTCACCGATCTGAATTTTCACTAATTAATTTATGAAATAAACCCCTTAAGATTTCATATACTATGCAACCAGTTGTATTGCTGTGCGTTGAAGTTTTCTAAGCACCAGGATCGTCCTATTTAACAAAAATGTTTGTTTTGACCCCTCATTACTAGCGATCAGCTGACAGGAAAGCAATGTTATTATTTTTATTCATACGACGTTTCGTCCACAATTTTTGGACTCCTTCAGGAAAATACGAACTCAATCAAATTTATTCTTAAGTTAACTACAGACATATTTTTTGTAACTATTATAAACTTAGAAAGCCGACCTCTTGTGGTGTAGTGGCTGGCATTGCTGCCTCACAACCCAGAGGTCCCGGGTTCGAATCCTGGCATGGTTGTTTGTGTCGTCATGGTCGCGAAGACCGGGATTAAGACTGTTGGAGAATCGATACGCTGACCAAATTCGGAATGTGTCATGCAAGATGACAGTCCGCAGTCGACCAAGTAGGCCCAGGCCCTCAATGGGGTGTAGAGCGAAAAAAATTAAAAAGACAATATTTCTTTTGTAGCAGAAACGTCGTTCCTCCGTATTCGAGGATTTCTTAATTCCTTTAGGGCGCCAAGTATTTTTCATAAAAACACCAAAAATAGATATTAATAGTTTTAATTCCAATCAGAGCATGAGAACAAATTATATCTGCAGGGCGTGGTCATTCTCTCGTCGTTCCGCCGACATAACCTGCTTCTCCAATCACCCCATGACGACTCGCCCGACCACATTGTTGGCCCGGGTTGCGCCAGTTCCTCAACAATTGCAACTCGCAAGCTGGCCTGCATTGTTAAGTGTAACTTTTCATGTTACACTTTATATGAAATTTTTTTAAAGCTTTGAATTTTAAATTACATTTCCAATGGAGTCATAAACAAATTAATTAAACTAAAGCTACCAAACGAGAAATTTTTGCTTCCTTGACTGAGTCCCGTGACGGATACGGCCGAAATTTGATTTAACGAGTTCTCATTTTAGAGCCTTAGAAATTAATAATATAAATTGAAAGGAATTTTAAAAGTCCTATTTCACGTCTGTTCTTATTTTAAACTTTTATATTTCCGTCTTAAGACGAAGTTTAAGTAGTTGAGTCGCCCTTAAAACATTTAAGTTGCGGCTATATGGTATTGTGTGGATGTTGACGTGGGCAGGAGGTTGATATGAAATTTCAACGTAGGAAAAGTGGCCGAAGTGAAGGCAGAGTGAAAGTCGGGTCGGCGCCTCCAAACCAGATCCGGCATCCAGCATCCGTAACGCTCCGGCGTCAGAGTTGCTGCTCCAGGCCGAAAATAAGTCACCACTGACGTCAGCAAAAGTGAAACACTGACGAACTGCCCCAGGGATTGGTTACGAGGTAAGCTCAATTACTGAACGCTCATTGTGAAAGTAAATTTTTTCCTCAACTTATTTCTCACATTACAAAAAAATCATTAATTTTTCGTGGAATATCTGAATTTTTAATGAGTTTAATTTTAAGACAATAGCTGAAAATGTTCATATTTCGGATGAAGACATTGTAATACAGACCGTCTTTCGTAGTACATATATTGAATCGATGTTTCTTCTGGTTGAGGTTTAAAAGCTTCTAAGTTTACATTGTCATTTTTCGGATTGATTTATTTCATTACAGTGGACACAGACGGTGGCAATGTTTAAAATACATAAAAGTAATAGAAAAAGTTATAAGAAAATAGGACAAAAAATAAAATAAACAATAAACAAACCAGACCATTACCCCACTTAAACTATATATATTAAAAGTAGTAATGGTGCCGTGTTTTTGTCTGCACCTTTTCTCTCGCGCTTCACTTCACTGTAATTACTAAAATATTATATTTAATATACAAAAGGCCCCACCCTTTTTAAAATATTAATTCATTTTCCACTTCACTTTATTTTCTTATTACCGACACTATTGCTATTATTTTATTATTATAAATAGTTAAACATTTTTGAATTGTTTTAAATTCTTTTGGCAGGTCGCAGGTAAATATTCCAGTCCATTGAAATAGGTACAAACAGCAAATCTCTACATTGCGGCTCTAATTCGCGACTTCACCGGTGAACATAAAAGTTGAAAAAAGTGAAACCTTTATAAACATTTTTTGATAAAAATCGATTTAATGCCGCTGGACTGCGTTTGGCTTATCTGACTGTCGGTGATTAATGGTTTGTTTCTAATTGTATTGTATAGTAGATGACTAACCAAAGTTCTTGAAAGAAACCTTAAAACCTCCCCTATTTCATGAAAAAAATTCACATGTCAGTCAAAAAAAAAATTCACAGAACCTTTTGTTCATTGGAACATATTCACATACAATTAACAGGATTAACGATAGATACGACTTAAGATATCTATTGCTCATAATGTTTTACGTAAAATTGTAGATAAATATGTTCAAATGATCGAAAGCTCATGTGAAAAATTTTGTTACTGACATGTGAATTTTTTTCATGAAATAAAGAGGACGATGATTTTAAGGATTTTATGGTTTCAGTAATTTATTTTCATTTGGAAGCTTACAGCCTACAGTTGCCTATACTCATCCATATCCTCCCTAGTTATTAATAAAAGAATTCTTTAGTACGTATGAGAATTATTTATTAATAATTACGGGGAATGTGGATGAAATAAATTAGTTAACAATAGCAGTGGCCTTTATATGTGCTTTTACAGTATTGATTTTATTGTATTAATACCTATCAACAGCAACCGTATGGAAAAGTAAAAAGTGGCCACTTGTAGAAGTGAATTAGTGTAAAAAAAATGTAAAACGTTTTTAGAATTGTCGATACGTATTAAATTTTTTTTTGTATATTGCAGATGACTATGGACCAGGTGTCAGAAAGCTCTTTTATGTAGATGATGTGAAGAAATAAATTTTCCTTTGAAATTACAGTACTTCATAAAGACTTTTAATAAATTGAAAAAGCATCTAATGTGATACGAAAGCATTTCAAATAAAATTTAAAATGGTTCCATGCCTGTTATAACCAGAAAATATGTAATCATCCCCAAGTGCATAAAAATTGAAATCACGATATAAATATTCTACGACTTGCAAACAATTAAGATAAATCAAAAATTTAAATTTTTTATTCATAACTTCTGAATATGATATAAATTTAGTGAAATGGCTGCAGCTTTCGGACTAGTTTTAGAGTGCTTGGTATTGGTCAAGCAAGTCACACATCCTTATTAATTGGAGAAAGAGAAGCCCCTTGGCCGTGATAGTGGGCGGATTTCATGCAGCCCAGATTCTGTCTCTCTTTCTCTCTCTCTCGACTTTCCTCGACGTTACGCTGGCTGATTCCAATTACCTTCCACGGTCACGGCCACGAGGAATTGAAATCTTCCGCCATGTTGCTCCAAGGCCTCCACCAGACCATCATCTTTGGAGTCGTCTTCTGCATCAGATATCTCTGGTGACTTTGACAATGACACTGCCCTTGGCAGTGAGGAGGATTGTTGGAGTTAGTAGCAATCTAACAGTAAAAGAAACGACTTGGAGAGACTTGCCTTACAGTGCTGAGGTTGAAGTACTTTAAAACTTTCTGCTGTTTGAAACAACACTTCGAATAATTAAAAATTCCTAGTATTTACTGTTATTTACCATAAAGACATAACAATATTTAATATATTTTCAGTTATTCTGAAATTTATACACAGTGACCAATAGACAGACAAAATAGATGTTTTATTTAATTACTACGACGTTTTGTCCTCACATTTGCAAATTTTCAGGTACAATAGAACATTTAGAGTAACAATATTTCTTTGCAAATTAAATTATTCAATATATTTTATTTGTTTTAATTACCAGAAATTCACGGCCCTATTTTATTAAACCACATTTCGGTTGTAACTGTCCATGGATACATTCCCGAGCGAAAATTTTTGAATTTCGACCTTTCCTTTTTATCAGAATTAATGTTTCATTACATACTTCATAACGGCAAGGTATATTATTAGCTTATTTTAACAAAATTAATGAAGAAACTGGAAAATGTGAATATTTTTATTTTTAACGAAATCCTGTAAACATTAATTTTTTTTAATGTTTTCAAAATTATTTGTTGTCAAAATAGAAATTAATTTATTACCAAAATACGAGAACGAAACGTCTATTTTGTTTGTAAATTGTTTTCTTAAAAAATTTCGTTATATAAATAAGTTTATTTATTTTATTGGAATTATAGACGTCCTTAGGAATCTCCAGAAATGTTCAATTATTAATAATAATTATTATTTTATTGTCAGTATTACTTCTACATTCAAGTTTCAGACACGGTAAAAGTTTTATTAACTAAATATAATTAATTAGCTAATTGGAATTCACAATAACATATATTTATATAAACAATAGATATATTATTGATAACTCATTTGTTATGTTATACAGTACTCTTTGAGCTTATATCTGAAGTACTTTTCATGGCATTATTTAAGATAATTTGGTAGACTAATATAAAGAGTCAGTCCTAATACGAGTGGGTCTTTTTTGCTAATAATTTTATTCTTTAAATAAATATGATAATTGATATTGCCTGGTGTTGTACTGGTGTATACTCTCATTGGTTGGATGAGTTATTCTTTTAGATTCAACCATTAAAATAACTCTGTAAACATACAATTTTATTATTGTTAATATTTTTTTCATTTTGGAAGGTAGGTCTACAACTTTCTCTTTTCCCCAGTTTGAATATTATCCTCAAGCACTTTTTTGGAGGAATAATAATCTGCTCAATTTTTTTGAACATAGGCCTATAGGAAATGAGGATATATTACGTCATAGTACACATTCGTAGGGTCAAAAATTAAATTTAAAAAATATATGAGCACACAACACAATCTTTACGATGAGAATGGAAGCGGTCTCTGTTCTTGACTTTACTGTGGGAACTAAGGGTATAGAAAGTGACCGGCGTGCAACTGTATAAAAAAGAAACGCTACGACTAATAATAGAGCTCGAATACTTGAAGTGGAAAACTCAAAATGTAACCTCTTTTGGAAGGTAAACTCCGACGGCTATTCTATTCTATCATTAAATTCATTAGTTATTTTTTTTTAGAATCTATAAGTTACTTTTATGGAAATGACAGGCAACAATGTATAAAACTCATTGAATATTGTCTAATTTTTATTATAATTCCAGTTACTTTTACGTAGATTTTCTAACAGTAACAATAATAAATTCAATGGAACTTATTATTTATAATATTTCTCTCTTATTTTACTTTATTGCTCTTTTTACCTAAATTTTTCTATTGGCCCTATTCCATTCTTCCCTTTAAGAAACTCATATAAAAATACAAGATCGCTTTTAAATATAGATTTCAATCGCTGCTAGTTCTGTATCTACTAGATTGTCTTCTAGAATACCGGTTAATTTCACAAAATACGCTTTTAATAGAATTATATTCCCCGCTTGGTTAAAAAATGGCCTTCTAACTACACCTAGTGGATAATTATTGAGCAATGAATTGTTTCCCTAGTCGTTATCGATTATGAATTTTTTCCTTTAAATGTCATTATCAAAATTCTTCTAATTTTCTAAATATCATTCTGGACGTATCTTATTGGGATAAGAGGCAAATGTTCTGTAACTAAATTGCAATGTTTGATACTAACTGTACAATGTGAAAAGGGTAAGCAGTGTTTGTATTCTTCGAACAATAATTTGAGTCTATCTAACCTCAGTTAATTATTATTTCCTCAGTTATGAATTTCTGCAACTATAAAGAAAAGCACTCGTACTTCAGAATTTTCGAATCAATGTAAATTTATATATATATATTTCTTAATTTATGTTCATATAGAGAATTAGAGGCATGAATTAGACGCAAGAATGCGGTAATAGCATAGGAAATAAAGCGATTAATTGCGGCATACTGCAATTTTCACAAATATACTTAGCATGGGTCAGATAGTGGAAATACTAGAACAGATCACACAAGGAATAGACTCGTGAGAAGTAGGACGAGATATCGAGTTGTAGTGAGTGAAAAGCAGAGGACAGAACGCGATTCCAGAAACAGAAATATAATTTTGTATGTATAACGAAAACGACTCCGAAGATTACAATTATTACAAAAGTTAAGACTGAAAACATGTTTAATAAATTTCTAAGGACAAATGTTTTATCTTTAAAAATGTTGGAGACTAAAAGTTGATTAGTTCGCTTAACTTTTGGTGGCAGAAGACTATTTGAGATCATAGGAAATGGCTGAAAAAAACAACAACAATAAAGTGGTAATGAAATGGACACAAATTGAAACGATGTGGAACGTGACAGTTCAACACTAGACGACAGCAAGAGCCCTCTTTAGCATATTGTATAGTAGTATGTAGGCTGCAAGCAATGATAATTCGCTGAAAGTCATTTGTGAACGCCACCTGCTCTTTAACGGAAGACATCTGTGTCCCATTTTGGCGTCAACTGTGAAAGGAAAACTGACCAGACAGACAGACGACACCTATGAGGCGATATTTCAAAGTTGGTGTTTGACAAATTTCATTGCAAAAAGTGAAGCGAAAGTCGCAGGTTGAAAGTGTTTTAATCTTTGTTTTTGTTCTTTGGTTCGTCTTTTCATTATCTGTTTTCACGTGAAACGTTAATATAAATATTCGTCTTAAAAATTAAGTTTTAAAGTTAATTACAAAATTGGTGTCTAACTAAAATCCACGAAGACGCTGACCATCAAGTCTCATGCAGGTGTTGTATAATAAAAGATAAGTATATGTTTGTTATTCACAAAAATCAGGTTTAATAAACACTTATCTGCTTTACGGAAAAAATTCAAAATTAGTTATTTATCTGTCATTTAATTTGAATGGAGTCAGGACGTATGTAGAATCTGTTTTCCAATCACAATACACAACATTTCACCGAAATTGTTGATTTTGGAAATTTTAATAGAACAAAATGATCGTGAAAAATTTTGGATTATTTATATTATAAGAATAGCAATATTTGGATATACGTATAAAATATTTTTATGCCATGGTTACATATAGTTTCCCAAAGATAAAATAATTAAAACCATTATTCCTTCAATAAACGTTTAAAATTTGTAGCATAATTGAAATAATCCATTTTGACAGCAAATTTTTGTAACAGTATGTGAATACGCCTTTAAAAGTTTTTTTACATTTATAAATATTTCAGTTGGTCAACGGGACAAACACCGTAAATTGTGACAGAAAGTCGGCGCGTGTTAAAACAGAGCCCAGGGTTTATTGACTGCATTGTGTGTCGTTGCGGCAAGAACCTTATCAGGTCAATTTTATTTCCTCCTTTTAGAATGCCAACGCTCTAAGGGAACGTTCCCAACGAACAATAGTAAGAGCACCGCAACCATGACTGTAATCGACAAGGTTTTTGCACTTATTTTGTCGGCCGACTACCTCCTAAATATGGCACTGACATGTAGAAGGGAATGCTGCGATCCCACAGCAAACTTCTGTCTCGTCATTCGGAAGGACGCGAGACAAGTGCTCAAAAGCCCTACCTACCTGAGACAGGTTTTTATAGGGTTTTCCCTGCATTTCTTTTAGGTGAAACACCAGGTAGGATCCTTAAACTATAGCCCGGGGGCCGTAGTCAACCCTTGGCTACCATGCTCTACCTTCCGCATCCCCCCTTTTCAATTCCTTTTTTATGCTATTAATAGGGGAGTTGTCTGTTTAAGGAAAACCCTCATGCAGCCTCTTACCAATAAAAAGGCCTCCCAATTCCGGGGTAGTTTTTCAAAATTACCGAAGTGTCATAAATATTTCAAAGTATGGAATTGTAAAATTATATCCCGTACATGCTTATCGAAAGGAAACCGATGTTTTACCTGAAATTTTTTTTATAGAGTTGCAATATTTACTTATTATAAGATTTACGAAGATGATCAAATTTTTTAAAAAAAATTTCAATACTCACAATTTTTAAATTTATATTATTCCAAATTTTCTGAGACATTTCTTGATTTTCAAATCATACTGAATTATCAGTCATAAATTTATATAATATAAAATGTATTAATATTTTCAATTGCGCCAGATTAAGAACACTCAAACCTGTAGAAAGGTTGGATTTTAATAGTACGTGGTTTATAAAAGTAACTTAAACTCACTTTCATTTAAAATGGCGACTCGGTTATCGCCTGCAGCCGACATTAACAGGAGAGAAAACTGACAATTTGATTAGTGACGTCACACCCGAGTGAGATGAGATTTGTTCGTCGCTTTCTTCGTACTTTCATTCGGACGATAAGGAAGGTGCCTCCGACACACATTGTCCGGTTCTCGGGTATAAACCAGGTGATAAATTTTGGGAACTTCGTGTTTCTCGCTTTTACAAATAAACGACTCGACCATTAACCGAGGTCTCCTGCATTACATCTCAAGTTTGTTACCAAGTGCGTGGTGTTGATTGGTTGCATTCTCTTCGAGGAAAGATATGACTAATTTAGTGAGTACTTTGGTGAGAAGAAATTACCAGTTAAAGTAGAGACACGGGAATGTTCAGGCTTTCTGTCCCGTACGTGAATCATTACTCTGTCTCAAAGATAATACTTTCTCATCTCCAAGACACCGCCATCAAATTATCGTTCAATACATAAGCAGAGAAAAACACCAGAAAAACTTTTTGACTTTCCTTAACGCATTTACAGTAAATGATGATGTTCTAGGACTCGTTTCATTACATATTATTTACTACGTATTTTCTAAAATATCCGTCTAAAATAAAGAAATATCGACAGTAAATCCTTATAGTCTAGAATTCTATAATTATACTACGTAACACATATATGAAACTATTAAAAAGGTCTAAAATATTGATTATTTTATTAAATTGTCTAAAATATGATATACTGATTTCATTAAATGAAATTTTTCTTCCACTGAATCCTTAAAAAAATACTTAAAAACAGATAACTTTATGTTGTAGTATTCAGTCCTTAGACTGGTCTGATTAAACTTTCCACCCTAACTTTTTCTGTGCAAATCTTTTCATTTGTAACTAACATATTCTCCTTACCTGCTGAGCGTATTCCATTCTTTGCCTTCCTATTCTGTTCTTATTCCACACGCTTCCCTCTAATGTTAATTTTACAAGACCCTCATGTCTCAAAACGTGGCCTATTAATCTATCCCGTCTCTTGGTCAATGTCCTCCAGATTGTTTTCTCTTCCCTTATGCGGCTTAGATCTTCCTGTTTAGTGATTCTATTTACCCATATGATTTTCAGCAATCTCCTATAGCACCACAAGCTTCTATTCTTTTCCTTTCTGCACCTCCTTCCGTTCGTTTCGAACCCATATAACACCACACTCCATTACGAACATACCATGATTTCCTTTTATTTCTACTTATATTAACCATAAGTAAATTCCTCTTTTTTACGAAAGCGTTCCTTGCCTTTGCTATCCCACTCTAGTTATTGTTGCATAATTACAAAACTTCTTTCAAAATATTCCTTCTCGATCTAACAGCTCCTTTTTTTATTCCATTATTTGCCATACACTCCATTACCGTGGTTGTACTCTTTCTCCAGAACCAAGTTCATGCCATTTCTTATGGCTTAGAAATCTTCTAGTGGCTACTCTAATACCACAATATCATCAGCAAACCATAGGGTTTATTTTATTATCCTTGGAGTATGATTCCTTTTAAATATTCATTTTTAACTTTCTTCATCACCTGTGTGTGTATAAGTTATAAGTTAACCAGCATGGGTGACAAACTGAATCCTTGTCTTACTCCTTTTTTCTTACCCTTCAATTATAATCACTGCTACTGCCTTATCTAAAGGTTATGGATAACTCTTCTTCTGTATTATATTCATGTCCTACACTACATCTAAGTTTTACTGAATCATATGGTGTTAGATGATTTGGTAAACTTGTCAAATTAAACAAAAGTTCACAATAGTTGGGATCTTATTTGTGCTCAATCTCAGAATCTTTCAGCGACTAGTGTATACAATTGATCTTCAGAGATTAGTATGGCCCTAGTGGCTGAAAGCTTCTATGAGTATGACGGGAGATAAATAGAATCCTAACCATTGTGAATTTTTTAAAATTACATTTATAATAATAAATGAGATATGAAATTACTAACAAATAATTGATTTAATATTCAACCCATTGTAATGCTGTAGACGATATTGATTAAAATTTAAGATTTGTTTTCAAGATGGGCCGAGTTAAGATATCGTGGTACGCAAAACTAATGACTAACGCGTTTCTATTGCGGCTATTAAGGCGTTCCTGACAGGGAAAGCGGTTCTCTGTGAAACAAGCCGTATTCATCTTCCCTGGCTGGCTTAATCCTACTCTCTCCTTAACAAGGTATCTCATTCACAAGATTCCAACTGCTTCCGCTGCAGTAATCCGTTTCAATCACGAGGAAGTAATTATTCAATAATAATGTGGGTGCCCGGTGTTTCCCGGGTACCTATCTGTAATAACTCGAGACACTAATCATTTGGTCAACAGGTGATTTAACAGGTATTGAACGCGTCTTTTTTTACCGCTTACCTTGTCACGCCTATTTATCCCGACGGAATGTTTATTGTGTATAGCATGATGACTCACGGCAAGAAATCTGGAAGTCTATGATGAATATAATAACAAACATTCAGACATACAAACAAATAAGCATCCAATTTTTACTATCTATAAGTAGGGTAAATTAAAATCATGCCGTATTTTTATTATGGAAGACTTTGACCAAGAAAAGGGATAGATTAATAGGCAACGTTTTAGGACATGAGGAGCTTGTAAAATTAGCATTAGAGGGAAGTGTGTGGGGTAAGAACAGAAGAGGGGGGACGAATGGAATTCACTAAGCAAATTAGGGAAATGAAAAGGCTGTCGCAAGATAGGTTAGTATGGAGGGTTCCATCAGACCAGTCTGAATACCACAACAACATATTAGTATTTTTAACTCGTTTTCTTTTCTCAGCAGAGGATTAATGAATTGAATAAGTGAATCATGATTATCTCAGCTTCATTATGAAAGAGACATACCGGTTATGGAGGTGAAAGGCGTTGAGTAAAATCAATACAAATAAATGTTAACTTCTTTACCAACAATTAACATGTAAATTAAACCAGTAACTCAGTTTCAAAAAATCAATATTTTTTCGAGTTTGATGTACTGAACAAATTTAATGTCATACATTCAAAAGATAATCACTTCGATTCAGTAATAAATATTAATGAGTAGATATGATTGTGTTATAATAATTGATAGAGTTAAATTTTCTCCAGTTTCAAGGTGGGTATTGAATTGTAGCAGCATTAAATAATCATAGTGAATGCTTCTATATATATATATATATATATAATTTGTTTACAAATAAGCTGATGTTGTTGACAGAGAAATCACATCGGTTAAATCCCAAAGTCTTCATTCAACCTTGGTTGTGCGACTGTATTTACTTTACGACTCTCGTAAACTCTGCACGTGCTGATTTGATGTTCCGTCAGCTCGAAATGAAGTTGCATTCCCGCTCTGTGTGTGATGAATCTGATAACCACTGAAAAATTGAATTGTCTGCCTTCTGGAGGATTATTCCACTCTGGTGGTTATTGGATTACTCTTTTGCTATCATAACTGCATTCAGAATATCTCCCTTTATCTTACTGGTTATCTCTACGTGTCTATATTACTCAATCTGAATGATTTCTTCTCTTTTTTATCAGTCTCCCAGTGCAGAATCCTTCCCTTGCAGCTTATCGAGAATCGCACTCTGTCGCCCTATTTGCCCAATTATTTCAATCTCCACCAATAACTGCATTTTATGCAAGTAGATACTGAACCTAGTGTAGTATATTTTACATAAGTCAAACCCAAAATGGGTTTTAAGCTTCTCATTAATTTTCTTAATTTCCCCTCCCTATTGTCCGCCAGGCGTCGCATTCATAAAATCTGATACTTCATCCTCCATATTTTCGTGGCTTTTTTCTTAGTCTTCGTTCATCCCGTTTCCACATCATAATTCTCTTAGGTCCTCCATCTTGATGACATGCCCAAACAATGCTATTCTTCTGCTCTTTAATAAACTTTATAATGTTTGCTTGTTTGATTAAATTGGCCAGTTCCTGTAACTACCATAGTTGTTCCTCACGGGGCCGACGATCCTTCTCAGTATCCTGCATCCAAAGGTACCGAGTATCTTTTCATCTATACTTCTCATAGTCCAGGTCTCACGTCAGTAACTCACAACCAGTCTTATATATAATGCTGTAAGTTGGTATTTTGGACAAAATTATGCGTAAAACCATATATTTCCTCTTTGTCAACAGTATTAAAATTGAATGGCAAGAAAATAAATCAGGTAATCAAGTAGTAAGACAGTCCATGCTCTTTTTATTACTCAATGTAATCCATAGTAAATTTCTTTATAGTACTTGAAGTCTCAAATGAGAGACGAAACGTAATGTTTAATATATAAATTAAAAAACTGATAGAGAGGCTGATTTAACTCATTTATTTTAATTTACATAATATTAATGTCTAATCAAAATATTGTTTAACTGTATCAAATGCAAACAATTAAATTTCTACATTATAAAATCATTTATGATTCTAAATCTAAAAATATTTTATCATCGAAGACTATAAATAAGACTATTTGCACCAATGTACTAAGATTCCAAAGAATCATCTAAAGAGTGAATCGTTGATAAATTGAAATGTAAAAAATTAATGAATTAGTATTTTTATGAAGATAATTTCTTGAAATGGATCTTTTTCAGAGTATATCCAATTTAACTGTTTATCTATTATCTATTAATGTGACTAATATGAAAATAAAAGAGTTGCATTGTTCCATCTGCACAACATAATCCACATATTTCATTACAGTTAAATGATAAAACATTCACGGGCACCCTGACAAGACCCCTTGAATTGAAAATGTTGCAAGACATAGAAACACATTAAGATAAAAACGAATAAATTACTCTTGAAACTCTTAATAAATGCAATTAGACTCGTAGTCGGCCTTGGACATGTCGTTCCAATCCGCAGCCTTCATCAGCTGTCGGTCGGACCTTGTTCAGTGGACTACTTTCTCCACAACCGTCTCTCGTCTTCGGTACATCCCGCAAGAAATGCTCTTCCAAATCTGTCAATGAATTTCTGCTGTGCAGAGAAATGTAATTGTAATTTAATATTGACATTTACCTGAAAATAGATTTTGAAATTTTGTTTACAACACGCAAGCAAGTTCTGGCTTTTAAAATTTATTAAAAATTCTTTTACAGTATTTAATATTTCAAAAAACGAGAAACTATTCACTGAAAATGATAGAAATTCGTACAATATGATTTATCTGAATATTCAAGATATTTGATTGGATTAAAACACTAATTAGTCTTGTGAAGCCAAATCTTAGGGCCGATATTATATTATTCACGTTGTTATTTCATGAAACTTTTTTGACTTTTTGATATATTTATATTTATTATATTTGTTTTTTGTGGTAGAAAGTTTATGATAGAAATTGATAAATGACTTATTAAATTTGTGTTATTTCATTCTTATTTAACTTAATTCCAGCTTTTTTTATCTACTATTCATGAGATCGCCAATCCTCTGAAAGTGTCGTGTATGGAAACGTACTTCTATACTATTCTATTAGGAGTATCTGTTAATATGTTTTCTTTTAAACTTAGTCATGTTTGTAAAGTAATATAAAATCCTAGGTGCTTTCAATGAGCTTGTAATATTTAAGTTGTAAATGTATAATAATTCAGTTTTCAACATTAATTTCAATTTTCCATATTATATATATAAAATATTTATTCATTTACATTAATTTTCTTGTACAAATCAATGTGTCTCAAAATCTTCTACTTTAGGAAAACATTAGTAACTATATAAGAAAATTTTAAATAAAGAAGTACAATCAACGAAGAATAAAGAAATAATATCAATTCAATAAAAATTAAATTATGTAATCTCGGTATTTTGAGACTTAAAATATAAGAATAATTTTTTTTCAAATAAAGGGCAGTATCTGAAAATATATTAAGTAACTGAGGTAAAATAATGATTGTAAAACCTTTGAAACAAATTTAAATTAAATTGATTAAAATCAGAGCATAATCAATACATTTGATCGATGCTTCAATATTTTTTAAAGAGAATAACAACTGTAATAGTAATTTAAGTATGATATAATATCATTTTCAATGAAACGGCGTCATAAAACAATTGACTAAAATAGCAAAGTAATCACTGAAGGTCCATTAAAATCAAATTAATTACAAGAACTTTTGAATTTATATATTGCAAAAAGGAGATTTAATTTGTAGCATTCTGACTCGACCGCACGTCAGAAGTGAAACTTTTTAACAAATTATTTAACTCATATAAATAAAATTGTACTAAATTAATAGTACTCAAATTCGTCAGTTATTTATAATATATTTTCGTGGCTATACGTTTACCATCAACCTACATTTGATTATTTTGTTTCTCAATAATATTGCTGCCGATTATTGTTAATTGGATGAACCAGAAATTTTTACAATTTTATAACTTTGTTCGTTTATTAATATTTACTATAATTATAAGTAAGTTTTAATGTTAAGTATATATTTTTATTTCACATCACAACTCAGAATGACCAGGAAGATACAGAAAACGAAATTGTACATGCAACGGGCAATGCCATTATGTAACACTCGCTGGTTTACTATTCAAAGGTTCAAAAAAGTCATTTTTCCGCACTGTCTGTTTGCATTACTGCTTCACAACGAATTTGGTTACTTATCCACCTTATCTAACCAAGGGTAAACAAATTTCATTTTATAAACGTTTCACGATAACTTAAGGTGGGACGTAAGTTTGATTTTGTATTTGCTAGGAGATAGTAAGAAATTAGGATCTTGCTTGGTAAGAAAGCAATGATCTGAAACGAGTGTTAAGTTTGACTTGTATTAAAAATATCCATTATGAAACTTTGCTTTTCTATAATTGATTGCAAACAGTCTTTCATAATTTCTTCTTTTCAAGACTTTTAAACTTTTTATTTGTTGATACAACTAGAAACACGAAAAATATTCTAATTGTGGGCAGGAGTTCAGATGCAAAATATGTTTTTATTTTAATTACGAATTTGATGGAGAGATATCAATTTGGGTGTGTTACAACTTCATATCTTTGATTTTCCTTTCCTACCAACTCTTATTTTATTTATCCTTACAACATATTTTTGTCAGTCAGACAATGCAACGATATCTCTGGAGTCATAGAGCGCTTACAATACTGTCCACTAAACTATTCGCGTTCAGTGATCTGAAGCATAGAATGACTTTCTCTTTTACGATATGGAATCAGCGGAGAGCAGTTAACATTCAACTTGGCAAAGACGTTGTAATTTCAGGGAGACTGTAATAGTTCTCTACCGTGTCAGCTAATTGCTGTAAACCTCTCAGACGTAATACGGTACATTACATCGTGGGACAAAGATGAGCATCACTTTAATGAGAATGTAAAAGAAGATAACTGCTTATATCTTTTGTATTTTCTGTGATACATAGAGTGATGATAATTGGCCGTCTTGTGTCGGGAAGGATCGTAAGTGCTTATGGAACAAATCAACTTAGAATTTATTGAAAAAAAATGCACATGAATTACACTATACTTCATCTTCACATTAAACGGCAGAATTCATTTTATTTAGTTCGTCGAAGAAATGACTAGTGAATTTTGTAGAAATAAAGAAATTCAATTAAAATATTACTTATGTTTTTTAAAAAATGAAATTTGTTTAAAACCTAAGATTTTGAAACAAAATGGATCGAGTCATTGGAACTATTACTAAATATTGATTAGTTTTAAATAAACATTAAATTTGTTGTTCCAAAAATATCCATCAGACCTACTGTAATGATTGTACAAAAATTAGTAGTTTTATAGCCTGTTAATTGAGAGTCACCCAATTTATATTTTTAAATTTTCAAACACTTTGCGCCTAAATTAACATATCTTTGGGAGAAAACATTCTCTCTGCGTAAAGGTAAACTTCTTCGGATCTGTTGAGCAATTTATTCGAAAATTATTTTTATTTTCGAGATAGATAAAATTAATCTTATGAAGTTGCTGACTTTAAATATGAATTAAAATGTTATTTGGTTGATAGCGACATCCATCACTTGTAAATGTAATAATTTTAATTATCTTTAATAATAACGACACTATATATTCACAAAAACAGCTGAAAATAGTTTTGCGTCTTTTCTGATGATTGTATATTCTGGTATATATAGTCTTGCGAGGGAGTCCGGGCCATCAATATTGGGATCCAAAAACAGTATCTACGTGGAACGAGGAAAGACATCGAGCATTTTTGTATATTTAATACTTACATTTATAAATAAGTGTATTAATCATTTTAGTAATTTATAATATTCACAAATACATACAATCATAAGCACTACGTTATTGGATATAAATATATGTGTATAGTGATATCTCCCCGAAAGCGTTTTTCTTTTTACATGTAACGATTATAATCGGTGTTTCTGAAATATTATGACGTCACGGCGTCAGAATCCTTAACCGAAATCCTGATCCTGTCAGTATCCTGAGCTGTGTGTACTTATACCTTCAACACCAATAGGTGAAGTCTGTATTTGAAATTTTTTGTAGGTAACAATTAGTGGCAAAACATGAACATCAATCATAAAAAAATTCGTGAAGCCGGGAACGAGGTACACGTCATATTAATTTAATTTTTAATCAAACCATTAAAGCAGTTTACGTATTAGAAAACGGGACTGACTCAGCACTTTTTTATTATTATATTATCAAGGAATTCAAATGTGTTGAGAAATATTGTCGATCATAAAATATCTTGTTTACCTGCTGTAAAAACATTTATTTATGTACTTCGCTTGTTTATTTTAACGTTCAGGTACCAAAAAGCGTAATTCCCCGCAATCGAATCTCTCTCAGGGTCTTGGAAACTCCCGCTAACCTCAAATTATAATATCCCGGACACCGCCGTATTGTTATTGTTGGTTCATCCCATTGCTAATGGCATACTGTAAACTGCATTTACCTCTCGTAATTGGTGTAATTTGTGATTGTGGGCAGGAAATCAGACGGATAAACAATATAATGTAATACTTAAATATAGCTTCAGTTCCGATTTTATATTGCGCTGAGGAAGAAAACAATAATTCCAAGCAATATTTTAATCAATTTATTTTCTTTATAGTTTGAGTATACTTACGATAAAAAAACAAGCCAAAGATATTACTCTTAATAAACAATTGGGTAGTCTCAATCGTCAAGGATACTAAATGACTATAAAAAACTATTATTTGTAATTAAGATAATAAGCAGTTCATTACACTCCTTAAAAATTATTTATGCATTAAAATATCTAATTTGAAGAAAGAAAGCGTTTCGCTGTAAAATAATCCATATTCAGTTGTAGCAAAAACATGGTGGAACGTAGAGCAAATTTAATTGACGGCAGATTTTACCATTATTATATAATGAACTAATCAATATGATACATGTATCTGTAATACTAAACTTAAATAATTATTCATTGGAATCACTTCTACTACAAATATAAAGTAGTATGAATCTAAAATCAAAAAAGGATAATTGTATTATGTACATAAGATCTGTAAATTCCGTTTTTTGAGTATTTTAGATTTATGACAATTTATTACTCCATAGAAGAGGTTCTAATGAAAGGGACGATATTTAGTTAAGTCCTTTTTAATTATTAAATTTAATTTTATCCCCAGGATTTTACTTATTTATTTTCAAAGAAAATATATAAATATCAAATAATTTTCGTGTACCCCTAAGAAACCACTTTCCTCAACTGGCCCAATAACTGCTTAATATTGTTTAAAAGTGAGGTGTAGTTGCGTCTTTAATTCTTAATAATTAGCGTAGGTAAATATCTAATTTATATTCCTCACCTTTACTAGGTATATATACTTACTTCCTTAAATATTGTTCTCTACAATGAATAATTTGTGTACGATCGCCCCGGTCTAGTGATATGAGCAGACGTCACGTAACGTCACTGAGCTGCGTTCGCACTCTGCACAAGTCTTCTATTCTCTATAATCTTGGCTCACTGATCAATGGTGTATTATATAGAATTATCTTCAGATGAGGTAATTTAATAAACTCGCAAGAGATCGCATAGTTTACGTGAATAGCGCGTGGCAAAAGCAACACAAAATATACCACTATTTTTTATGTAACTTAACTTTGTATCAATCCTTGAAAGTTTTATTTATTTATTTAATAAATATACAAGTTAAATTCTGTACGAACCAAAAAGAACTCCAAACTGTTGTTAGGCAATTCTCAGCGATTATTAAACAGTTCCCAAGTCTCTTATCTCACTCAAAGTTTACTTTACCTAAATTTGTTAATTCGTTCTCTCTATTTTGTAAGATTTGTCTGTTAAATAAGGACGCATTTTTTGTTATTGGTTCACAGAAGTTAATTTTTACATTAATATTATTAAAATGTAATGACAAATCTTGCTCCAATTGTAGAGACCCGGAACTCTTTATTTTAAATAAGGGTTCTTCATGGCTGTCATGCTAATCCGTGCTCACCTGACAACTAACATGGATATACCCAAATGCATACATTTCACACTTTCTGCTTATTTCATTATGGATTTTGAGCGCTATCTGTTAATGTTGTCTTAGAAATATAATGTGATAAGGTGAATTTGCAGAACTGATAATATTGGCTGATATTCAAGAGATTGCCCTAAGGGAATTTACACAAGACTCAATGTTTTCCAATATCTTCGCTGATGCTGCTGCTGCCTGTGAACACACACTTCAGAATCTAGCCCAAGGCTAGACAAGGTGGAAATATGCGTCTCAGCTGCTGGATATCGATTCTGATCTGTATCCTGACAATGTTATCAATTCAACTGCAACCGTAAGGTTGATAATGCCTTTCGGAATCGAGAGACATTGTAGATCACACAACGAAAAAGAGATAGAAATAAATTCTACGTCTGTATAAGTGTGAATCCATAAAAACCAAAATCCGGAAAACCCAGACGGACTAGGTTTGATGTATGTGGCCAGAGCGACAAAATAATAAAATGTACTGAGGAAAACTGATTAATAAAGTTAATTATAGGAATAATAAAAAAGTCAACCTTAAATCATAACATTATCTCTATTCATAAATTAGAAGTAAATCGTGGACTTGATTGGGATATTGTTTAAATTTGAGATTTTTATCACGTAATTTGTCTGAGATGTCCTTTATTAAATTCACATGGAGTAATATAAGAATTTATTTTTTAACTTTTGATATTTTATTTTTTGTTTTATAGTTGCATTAACTGCAAGGTTATTAACTCCTGTGTGCGATTAGGGGAACTTACATCCATGTAGGGGTATCATAGTATGGATTCTCAACAAAAAAGAAATTTTCAAACCCATAATATTAAAAATAAGTTTATAATTATATCTTCAAATAATTTCTTGTATTAAATGACTGATTTTAATTTAGGTGTACAGAAATGGAAAAGAAACTTGGTTTTAAATCAGTCTTAATTTTAATAAAAACCAAATAATACTTCAATAATTTTGATTACAATTTTTTTAAACATAAATGACCTTTCGGAACATGCTATACTCTTTTCTACAAATTAAAATATCGAATTAATTGAAACATTAAAACAATTTCTTTATAATTATACATTATAAACATGCAATTATTGTTATCTGTTTACAGAAATCTTTAATGTGTCGTACATACATTCATATTGTCAAATGTAAATTTTTTAAGTATTATGTCAGCTGCTATACTCTAGAATAATGTGGTTTCCACGTGTAAAATTTGACATTTGTGTGTGAAAAATATTAATTACAAATAATAAAGTATAATCTTCGTTTTTATTAAAATTTAGTCTTTTAAAATCAAGGATTATTTATTACTCTTTATAGTTATTTTATAAGCGGTAACGTTTATTGTTTGATTGGGAAGGCGTTATTTGAACAGTGGTTCCTTTAAACACTTGTTATAATTCTTTGTATGTTTTAATTTCCACAAATTCACATTGCCATGGTTAACGGTATAATGATTTGATTTTGTGTTTCGTTATCTTTATCAATTTTCCACAAATTCTTTTTTCATTATTATTGGTATGCAATACATTATTTTTCTGTATTCTTAAAACATATTTGGTTGTAACTATCCAAGCATACAGTGGATAACGGCAAATATTATATTTGGAGCTTTACTTTGTCAATAATAATGAGTAGTAACATAATTAAAAAATATAAGGATATTAAATAAATAAAGTACGGGCAAAGAAATTTAATATACTTTTACCTATTATACATACAATGTTTCGTCCGTCTTTGTGGACTTCTTCAGGTAAATTTTTAAATGGGGTGAAAGTAAATCCAAGAAGTCCACAAAGATAGATATGCATAATAAATAAATTAATTAATTTTTTCAGTTTTGGCTGCATTTTATTTATTTTAATTAATGCCATAAAATTGAATTTTAATATTATTATTATTTATTTTTATTAAATTTCAATATTTTATTGTTTAACAAAATATTATTATTTAAACTTTTCTAATTTTTTTACAATTTTTTCCGGGGGGGAAGGGGACAACAGGCTATATGAGGAATACCTGAAGAAGAAATTTATTGGTACCTGATGAAGTCTCAAGTTCGTGGATGAAGCGTTTTGTGAATGAGTTAAACTACTATTGTTTCAAGTTGCTCATTTTAAATTTACTTTATATCATTCTTCAAAAAAAGAGTCGTTATGTAAAATATTATTAACATTAATATTGCTTCAACATGGTCAACAAATTTCAAATCCAGATTAAATTTCCTCCTTAAGATTTGAAGATCCTACTATTCATCTCTGGAATTGATTAAGAATTGTAGGATTTGAGGGGTGTTTGTGCACCTTTACTCCCTGAACACTAACAGAGTTTTTTACCGGTTGAATAGTTTTTGTCTTTATAAAGAAGAAAACCCTTTTTGTAATATTGCATATTATGATTATAGCATAAAAAAGCCGAAATATTCTTAAGTTGGAGACTGTGAGTTACATAAAAAGAGATTTTTTCTTTAGAACTTGCATTGAAATAAGATAATACAGGCGAGTTCATTCATGAGTAGTATTATGTTATCTAATTAATATTACATTTTAACATTTTTATAATTGAATAAAATATATTTAACGACTTATTGAAAGAGATTTCATATAGTTCAAAAGAGTTTTGTTTTATTTTACATATATTCTTTTTACTCAAATTTGAATTATTGTAATATTTCCCAAAATACTTGGAACAGAAAAATACTTTTTGTTCTTTAAGCCTTGATTTAATAATTTGATACTTAAAATTAAAAATATGAAGTGAGGAAAAAATTAAATTAATGAATGCTGATATTGATATTATAGCAATATATAAGTTGATATTTCCGTCAAATTAATATTTAATATACTCACAAAGTTTAATTTCCTCATTTTTTCATGGTACAATTTTTAAGTTTTTTGGTCAACTGATTTAAAAAATCGCACGGAACAATGAGGTCCATTTTTCATAACTGTGGAAACCCCACAGGTAATCTTCGAAGACGAACTGACGAAAAGTTTAATGAATCACTGCGCATAGTTTGAAAAAATATATTTTTAATTATTTAAAAATACCTATGAATAGGTCGTTAAATAAATTTTATCTTTACTAATTGTTTACGAAAGTTGGAACAAAGGATCAAATGGAAGGTAACATTAATTCAAGGAATCTGCAAAAATTCTTTTGACAAATTTAATTCACTATAGTCTCTCATTTCATCTCTAAAAATGATTCAGTTTTCCATTTCAAGTGACATATGGACCCTTTTCAGATAAATCAGCTGAGATTTTTACTGGTCTAATAATAAGATAATATCACCTGTTACAAGTATTTATGAACTATAAATGACGTATTTTTGCAATTGAAGGTCCTGTGTGGTATAGGTCGTCGACTTGGATCGTTATTAGGTCTATCAAGATAATCGTGATATGTGCTTTCACAGACAGATGCTGATGCCTTAAGGGGAACGGAGTGAGTTGGATTTTCTCCTTGTATTCTGCAGAGGCGTCATCAGCTCGCGCCTTCGTGTCTTTAATCAATAGGTCCGTGACCTCATTACAAGCCGCCGGAGGGTCTAGTGACCAAGGCGGGTCCTCGACCTTCTCTGTCTCGTCCCATTGTCCACCACCTGAGACATCCGAGATCGTGCAGCCTTGGTCGTTTCCAGACACTTCTGTGCTGTGCCCAATTTGCAATTATTCCGGCGGCCAGGCGAGCGACGTTTTCACCGAGGTCTTACCTGCAGGAAGACAGGTTACTGCCGACCTCTGGACGTGATTTCTGTTCCATGGTCGTGAGGACTGGCATTGAGAACATCTTTCTCTCTCTTGGCCTTTCCTTCAAACTCCGATGTCCTCTATTCTGAATGGCACCGCAGTGACCTACAGTTAACCTTATACGTTGTTGATAGATTAATTCAAAACTCATCTGCAATTAAGATGACAGATGCTTTTGTCTGGAGACAAATACGATGTGTGAACAATCTTATTAATCGACCTCCGCAAGTTGACGCGGCCGTGGGACTTCTTGTTAATCGCAGCAGTACCTTGTGTGGAACTGGAGCAGTTAATATCTTTCCTGGTAGTTACTGACTTGACACGTGTTATGACATTTTTTTCTATATCGCCGGACATTGTGAAGGCTTGACCGAGGTCACTTTTTGATATTTCGTGTGGCGCCGATTTATTTTGCGTTCAAACAATTAAAAGTAAACCCTAAAAGGATGCATTTAACCATTAAGTAGCATTGAACTGTTAATGATATTTAGTAATAATGAAAAACCTGATACAAAGTCTCCAGTCTACTTACATCTTCACTTTTTTTGGCTGCCGACTTATGTCATAATCACTCTGTGAATTGTAATCAATGTCTCACATCTATCTGAGATTCACAGGGTGATTTTATCTACTAACAAAATGGTGATGTAAATAAAACTGTAAAAGGTTTTTCATTACTACTATACAATTAACTTTCAATATCTCTCACATGTTTAACTTTGAAGATAGTGTAGGAAGCGTTGAAAGTATTGAAGTCATTTAGCATTAAATTAACTACGAGCAGAATATTAAAGTGGTTCCTGCAAAATGCAACCAAGAGACTATGATTTATTGTGAATGACCTGTTTGTTTATTTTCAATATTTTTATGTCTGCATACCCATTTTTTTTTTGGATCTGAGATTCTTAAAAGTGGCGTATTCTTTTTCGCCATTTCTCCGCATCCAGGTCAGTGGCACTCGCTTTACTTTCCCCTGACCCAGAAGCCGCAGGCACCTTGAAAGCGAAACGTCGGAGGCGGTGAAAGGAACTGGAAAGAGGTGGACGAAAGAGTAGTAAAAGACAATTAAAGTGATAAAACCATTCATTATTAAAATAGTGTACATCAACAGCACATAATATCCGTACAAAATTCTCTCTCTCTCTTTCTTTCAATTCATCAGTCTTTGGTTCCTCAGATTACATCAGGATTCTTACAAACTAACATTTATGAACCTAGAAACCATTCAACACAAATTAAATAACGTTTAAATTAGAAAAATAAATACGGGGCGGCAGCGTGCACGTGTCTGTCTTCTGCTAGCATGTCGGATCCTCGAGTGCACTCAGTAACGTAGTCCAGACGCCAGGCAAGGTGCACGACGCCGCCGCACATCGGTAATACGCGTATTACAGAAAATACAATAAATATAAATATCGGCGTGGTCAGCGGGATTCACTGGCACGTATCACAGATTTGGTCACGAGCAGAGCACTGTTGGTAAGGAGGGGCGATGTCGGGCGAAGCCGCGGCTGCCGTCGGGTCCCCGGGGCATGCGGAGCACGTTTTCGGGAAGGTGCGTCACGGCGCTGTTGCTGCGGGGGCGGAACGCCATGTCACTGTCAGACGCCGAGTCCCGGCGCGCTGAGAGGCGACGCTGCGCCAGCCAAGGACACAGCTCGGGGGCGGTCCTCGCACGGCCCACCTGGCGTCGCGTCGGCGTCGTGGGGGCGGCTCTGCAGAAGTCGGGCTCCGCTTCGGAACTGCTGGCACAGCTGGAGGAGTAGTCGCTGGTTACCATGGACTCGACGAGACGCGACACCGCCGTCTTCTTGGCCGGCGTCGATCGCTTGCGTTGCTGCTGATGCTGTGACGCCGGCGCCACGAGCTCCAGCACCGTGACGCCGTGCGTCCGAGCGCGCCAACCCGTCAGCGCCTTCTGGGCGCTCTCCGTTGTGGCGAATTCGACCAGGGCACACACGACGCCGGACAGCTCCGGGTGCTTGGCGAGGAAGGAGCGCGCGTCCGAGGGCACGGGGTTGCCCGGACGCAAGATGCGCACCAGAGCGATGTCTCCGAAGCTGGAGAAGAGGTCGGCGACGCCCTCGATCGTGGGTCTGTCGGGCGGCAAGTGAGCCGCGACGACGGTGCGCGAGGGCGCCGTCTCGTCGTAAGCCGGAAGCGGCGCCAGGCGTCGCAACTTCGTGCCGGCTTCGTTGATCTGCAGCTTCGTGGACCTGGAGAGCGCGAACGCGACCACGCGCCAATCTCGAGCCAAGTGTTTGACGCGTTTGAAACTGGAGATGAGCTTCAGCGAGACGTAGCCCTCCTTGTTACGTTTGACGTGCTTTAGCAAGAAAGCATCCTTCGTGATGTTCACGTCGGAGAAGTAGAACTCGACTTGAGCCACGATCTTGTTGGCGAGATCGTCGTCTGGAGGCACGAAGGGAGCCTCGTCGATTACGCCCGTCGGGATGACGGGCGGCGGAAGAGATGGTTCCGCGTCTTCCGCCGTCTGTGAGTTGTCTGCGGCGTCGGAGCCGCAATCGGACATATCGGCGAGGTGGGCGCCCTCCTCCGCATTGTGGTCGTACGACAGCGAAATGTCACTGTCGATGGAGGAGATACTGTCCCTCGTGTCCGAGTGCTTCATGGGTGGCGGCGCGAAGGCCAGCTCGCCCACCTGATCCATGTCGTCAGGCTCCGGCATCTCGTCGGCACGCAAGGGTACTGACTAACAGACTGACTACGCCGGGCCGCGACCCGCCGCCTTTTATATCCTCCCACCACGGCCGCGTGTCCGCGCATGCGCCAGCCCTCCGGAAGCGACGCGTCGCGGTGCCGCTACTGTTTGCGCCGTCACGCGCCATTTACCCGCAACGCACCGCTGAGCGCCGGTTACCAACCATTCATTATTCAAATCGCGGGATCGCTTCTAATAAGGTGCCTATTACAGCCAACCGCCCGGAACAATACACATTCGAAAAAAGTAGAGGTCGAGTCCGCAGCTCTTTAGCGGACTCGAGAATTTAGTCTGGGCGGTGGAGCAATGAATAGGGACGCATTAAGAAGAGCCAATATTAATATTAATAATCACGATTATAGCTTATTTTTAAGCTCGTGGAAGCTACTACTAAAAATTACAATTAACAGATTTTGATAAATTAATAGTTAAAATATTAATTATAATAAACTATTTATTCTTCCGAGACAAAGTTTCAAAAAATCACTATTTTGACATTAACTGGATAGCCCCATCCGACTCTCCTGGAATTGATCTAGTTTCTAATTGCTATGCCTAGAAAGACATTTAATTACCTCAGAGTCTTTTTCGACATTAACATTTTATAAAATAAATATTCAAGTACAGTAAAAAGGAAATTAAAATCCAACAACTAACCATTTTACTGATAGATATACAAGTAATATTTTGCAATAATGTAACTTTGGTCTCAATTCAATAATTTAATTAACAATGCATTAGATTATAATAATTTTAAAATATTACATAAACAACCAAACATACTAAAAAGAGTAACTTTGGAACTTATAAAAAATTATAAATCCTTCTGGATTGTTAACTAAATGAATAAAACTTTGTAGAACCTTCTGGAAATGGATAGGGTCAGAATCTGGTATCAATTTATACGAGTTTTCAGAAACGAATATATTTTTCTAGAATCATCTGGAAGATATCATTCGCCGGTCTCGGTCTCGGACTTGGACGTTCCAGAAACTTCCAAATAACTCAAAGGTCAGATGGTCATGTTTAAGGACTGTTAACTACAACATCCTTAATTGAATTTAAGGGTATCTGAGAAGATTTTGAGGTATTTCCTAATAAATCTTCAGACAAAACTGAGTGCAAACTCAACTCGGAAAAATATAATTGAAGCTAAAAAAAGGGAGAAGTTGTAAACTTTATACAAAAATTTCAAGCGGTTGCAATTTGAAACATTTTATTTTGGTCATAATCAACAATTCATAAGAGGCAGTCTGTTAAGCACTGAGAAGCGGATGTTTGTCCCACTCAAATCTTTAATAATCCTGTTTAAGTAACTTATTTATTTTTGCTTCTATAAGATATATTAATTTTTTTACAAAAAAACGTGTTAAATGAATATTGCCGACTTAATACTTAAATAGTGTGATTATATAGTATTAAAATTTATCTTTAAATTTACTGTAGACACATTTTATTAGCTTTACTAGCTAGTTGAGGATAAATAAATACCATCTCCCCACAGATAATTTAATGTGACAATTTATACGAAATAGTTTATAACATTAGCATTATACAGATATATACGCTAATTCTCTGTTCCTTTATATTAAAAATAATAAAGACCCCTCTATCCATTTTCAAACGTAACATTCTATAAAAAATCACTCACAATCATTATCAAGCCATTTACATTGGACAAACTAATCGAGCCATTAAAACTATAGTCAAAGAACTCACGTCAAAAATTGCAAAATGAAAAACAACGATAACTAGACATTATATGTTCAAAGCCATATCTTCTATTTCTTTATTAAGCTTTAACGTCGGGTTGACTAATGCGTCATTACCGACGCTATAAATTTCTAGTACAATATTACATAGAAAACCTCCACCAACTTAGAACTTATTAGTGTCCCTAAGGAACTTAATAGCATCAATTACTTCTTTATCTTTAATTCTCTTTTTAAAAATACACGAAAATTGTTGACATTGAATTTAGTTACTAGGCTGGATTTATTTCTGAAATTATACAAATTAAATTCTGTAAACAAGATTTGATTACGGAAAATAAATAAAAAGCCTGCGCTTTGCCGATGATATTGTTGTATTGGAGGGGGGGAGGTCAGAACAAGTTTTGGAAACCATAATAAATGGCATGGACGCGCTCCTGGAGGAAGCGTTCAATATGAGGATTAATAGAGGGATGTAAAACTTGGACAATATGAGCTGCGGAAAGTTAAAGAATAGAAGCTTTTGAAAAGTGGTGCTATAGGAGAATGCTGAAAATCATATGGGTGGATAGAATCACTAACAACGAAGTTCTAAACAGAATAGAAGAGCGAAAAATATGGAGAACGTTGACCAACAGAAGGGATAGATTAATCGGCCACGGTTTGAGGTCTTGTAAAATTAGTATTGGAGGGAAATGTGTGGGGTAAGAGCATAAGAGGGAGCAAAGAGATTAGGGAGGATGTAGGAGGATGTGGTTGTTAAGCTGAAATTATAAGGCTTGCGTAAGATAGGTTAGCATGGAGGGTTGCATCAGACCAATCTTAGGACTGAATACCACAACAACAAGATTTAATGTTCAAAGATATACTAATGGTCTTTGAAAAATATCTAATGCAATAATTTCTACTTAAGTCCTGTCTAATTTTTTTGTCTATAATGACGTCCTACTTTTGGGACTGTCAAATTCCAGATCTTTCCCTGGTGAGAACCAAAGTTTCTTTTACGTCGGAAAATATTACTTTAACTAATGTTGTGTCTGTAATGCGTTCATTTATTCAATATCACATCTCAGAAACAGACGAATATAACTATATTAATTTAAATATAATTTATATCAGCTAAGATATTTTCAGGTGGTATCAAGTTAACATGACCATTGATAATTAAACGAGGGAACTTAGGTAGATTATTTCTGACAGAGGCCTTCTCTTAGCCTTGCGAACCAAGGCACTGGAAATGTTACATAGTTCACTGCTTCACACTAAATATGAGTACGGACGAATAATTACTGTACCACGGAGGCACAATTTGAAATAACATATTATAGCGCAGGATTTATATATTTTTTAAAAATAATAATACTTTATTGTAATATTGTTCTTGAACTATTCTTCTTAATATTGTATAATTTTTGTTCCCCGTTTGAAAGATATTTTCATATTCCCATATAATTTATAGTTCATCTGATAATTAAATATATAATAAATTAGGTAAATCAGACTCTTATGTAAGTTTTTTTTAAAATTTAAATATTAAACGTTTCGTCTCTCATTGGAGACTTATTCAGTTACATGGAAGTTCACTCCGTGACTCCTTCGGTCGAAGTCTGATTTACCTCATTTATTACATATTAATTTTTAAAATAAAACATATTAAAAACTGGGGCTATAAATATTTTTATAAACAATGACAGAATAATCAATAAATATTATAATTCGTTACACTGGTTAATCTAAATCATTTCCTATTCTACTAATTAAAATATAGTTTTTTATTGCAATAAGGGGATTAATTTGGATAAGAGTTTATAGTTTTGGTTCATTTGTGCCGTTTCATGTTATTTTATTGCGTTCCATTTAATTACTAATTCTTAATAAGCCGTCTAGGCCAGAAAACAATCTGCCTTATTTCCGGCAACAACTCATCCTTCCAGGATACATGGGATGATTTAAATTGGTGCAGTGACCTTGGCCCTGTTGAAATTGTAACTCCGCCTGGGATGAGTAAACATCTGAACATTTTGCAACTCTTATGTTTCTTTTTTCAGGTCCTGGTTTTGAAGAAAACGGGCCCATATTTAGCAAATGTAGGAACTGGAAGGGGAATGACCGAGTCATCATTTATTTATTCGTTGCGATAAAATAATTTAAATTCTGATTCTTCACTTGCAAAGTTTGTTACGACGAAAATACTTAACAGTAATAAATACTATCTGCAAAAAATAAAATTAAGTATTTAATGCGAAAGGAAACAAATTTTTATCTTGTAAAATGCAATATTTTTCAAAGATAGTAGTTCTTGTTTATCTTCTGTAGTCAGTTCTTTGCTGTAACGTTACATGTAACTGAAAAATTTAAGATTCAAAGTCAGTTTACGCGTTTATATTTATTATTCCATTCAATTTTGTTTAATAATATTAAAACTGTTTAATTTAATTGTAATATCAATTTCCAAGTTACACCATCAAGGATATTCATACACTATTTTTGAGATTTAAAACACATTCCGTGTACGAAAAAATATTAAATATTGGTTATCAACTGCTTTGAAAAACTAGAGTTGCGGAGTTTCATCTGATAATTGTTAATTGTTTTTTTAAAATTCAGAAGGCCAAATTGACGTAATTTCGTAGTTACAGTAAAGTGTTCCTGTAGTAATTTAAAGCTTTTATCTAGGAAGGACGCTCTGACATTTCCGGCAGGAAATTGCTTAAATGTTCCTACACAAGTTCTCATCACATTAGTGGAAAAATGTGGTGATATATAATAGAATGCAATATTACAAATAATCATTTATGTACAAATGGTCAACAATTCAGACTTTTTTATACTACTGAACTAATGTACAACGTTTGGTTCACAATTTTAAGAATTCTTCAGGCATAAACAAGTTTATTCTGGAGGACTACATTTTTTGTTCCCCGTTTGAAAGATATTTGAATCTTTACTCGTTATAATTTTTAAAATACAATATATTAAAAAGTGGAGCAATAAATACTTTTATAAACAGTGATAGGATAGTAACAAAAAATAATAATATATTTATAATATAATAATTTTACGGTCAAATTCAAAGAGTTTTTCTAAATTGAACCGATGTTTCGTTACCATATTTCTTTTCAGTTAGAGCTGCCCTTGTACGTCGACTATTTTGGATTTTGTTATACATTTCATTTCCCTTTTGTCGCTAAAATTTTAACATTACCCGAGAAAGTCCTAAATATTTGGTCGTAAATTTGATTGAACTATTGTGTGAGGAAAGGGTTAATTGATTTACTATTAATAATATTTATCAATACATTACTTTTGGATATGGTTCTAATAATTTTGTATGAATAAAACATTTTGGATTAAAAAATTTCTGACATTATTAAATATAATGATATCGGAAAATTAGTCTGAAAAGTAAAATTTAATGAAAAATATTCAATTCCTTCACATCAATTTCTTTGCAAACTACGGCCATATTTTCCTAATATCTCTGAAATGGATTTTTATTGAAACTTAGTTAATAATATTGAAGTTTACTTAATTTTAGATTTATATGTTCAATACCATCAATTCAAGATACAGATTTACCATTCAGTTTCAAAGTTCACCTATTTATTGTCTTTACCTGAAGAAGTCTTAGTTACATGCTAAACGTCGGAAAAATATAAATTATTCATTAAACATTAAAAATGACAACAAAGTGTTAATAATTTCATCGACCTAGAGGGTCTTTTTTAAGCTCTAATTTCATCTGTTAATTATTTTCAATCTTACCTAATTAAACTTTGAAACCATCGAACGACAATGAGATTATTATCATTTTAAGGAGATTGTGTTAGGGTTATTCTTCACCAGAACACTATCGGTTAACAGTTTTTATTCATCAGGTTGATTGAAATTTATTTTTCTGATTTATATGCAGGTTGTTGGTTACATTAAAAATTACAAATGTCGATAAATTAATTTATTTAATTTAAGTCTAAGGAAGTGGAAATGATTGAAATGGAGCTCAGTAAAACATATAGCTGTGTGGATATCGGGAGGTCTCTGGTCCGGTTGACATTTTCCGTGCTTGTCTTTCTTCAAAACTTATTTAATTAATTCCAATGAACAATTCTAGGACTGTCGTAAAATTCCGATTTAAATTTCTGTTATTATTATTATTTTATCTTATTTATCTTTATGTTTAGTTTTGCTGGCATTTAATTATAACCCTCATTGACATTCTCACAAAGAAGTCATTCCAAAGCAATGGGATATTCGCTGAATCTGTAATTACGTTACAGTTATCTGAATATAGTTAGAGGATAATTGTGTGAAATTTGTAGAAATGATTGATTTGCCATGGAGATGGCACCAGGAGAAAGTAGTGGATGATGGTGGTGATGTTGATGACTGGTGAATTATGACAGTTTGCGTCATGCTGCCTGAGATATACGGGGTCCTCGTAAGCACCAATGACACGCAATTGTGGGCGAGGAATGCATCACATCACATCACACCACTCCACTCCATACCGCACGACCACGTAACGAATCTCGTTAGCTTCCAGAAGCCCCGCGCCGCCGCTTTCCTGGCTCCTGGCCAACGAAAATGAGGTCAAGTGCAGGCAGGCACTCGGAGAAGACATTCCCAGACCTTGGAGGACGCAGGTTCCTAGTCACAACTTTCAACAGCGGGCCCAATGCATCAGAGAACGGGATTCCCCTTCATTCAAGCTGCTGTGAGGCTGAAGCTACCATTGGACAACTTCAAGTCACCGAAGACATTGAGGGACGGCAAATCGACACAGACACCTTACAGTCTGAGATAAAGTTGTATCATAAAATGAGCTTTACTGAATGGTTGAAACGTGATTTATTGTATAAATGGTTCAAAACCCAATAAAAAGTCATCATAGCATCTATCCTTCTTAGAATAATATTTTTCTGTGTTCTGAATCAGGTTTCTACCCCTGGGCAACGTTCCCTATACGCCATATCTGAGGCTTCCACTTTATTTTTGGACCTTTGTCTTTTATTCTTTATATAAACGATCATCAATTAATCGTGCATCCACTAAGATCAATTCTTTACGTGGATTACACAGATATAGAAACTGCAGTCTAGTCTTGTTAGAAACGTAGACCGGATGTTTCTTTATTTAATTATTTTAGGTCGCCTCAACAAGAGGAGTGTAATAAGTGACCTATATTACACAGGTTAGTTAGTAGTAAGTCAGATTATTTTTAATATAATCGTGTAGGTGGGTTTCGAGGCTTGATATTGCCTTCGTGTTGCTCAATCTAGAGCATGGAGCAATCGTTTTAGCCATGATCTTGTCAAAGTTGATGCACTCGAATGTGATGTAATGGTTGAGGAGATCATTAAAATAAATGATAGTGGGTGACATTTGTGTTTAGGGTTTTAATTCTACTTATGATCATATTTTCTATAATTTGTTCCCCTTCTCCCCCTTACATTTTGTAGATTGGCCACACGCACTAAAAAAGGCCAATAGTGACCCTTTCTCTATTTAGCCTCATACTCTTGTATGCACTGATAGCGGCCGCTCTCACTCGCATTCGCCGTTACACAACACTGAACTGGCTTGTTTCTCTCTCAATATCGTCCTCTGACGTATTGCCACCCCCCAAAAAACAATTAATCATAATTTACATAAATTGTGTACAATTTACTACTATATTTAGAAATATTTTTCTACTAATAATTGCTTAAAACTGATGTTTCGGAAAACTCTCCTCGATTTAGTTTCAAAACTCGCCATGTCAGTTTTAGCATGTCCACTTATCTATGAAATTAATATAATTGGCATTCTGTATTGGGTATTTAAAATGGAAATTTAATGTTCATATTTGGAGTGGGATCTAAATATCAGTAGCTGATATTAGAAGCCGTAGTAAGAGTGCCACTGCGTAGAATATATTTGGTGTCTGCATTCCATACGGCTTTACATCTGCGGAAGCCCTTCGCGACGTTTAGCGTGGATCAGCATTCCTTAACCGCCGTGGCTTATGTCGTGACTCTTATGTAAAGATCGGCGGCGTACGGCTGCTTAAAATTACCTGACCTAAATGCGTGAAGGCAGTTCTAAGTCGTTCACTTGTGTGTGTCTACGTGCGTGAGTGACTTGGCAACCAAAACAAGGAGCCACAGCTTTACTCACAAAGAGATGTGAAGAGGAGAGTCTGTCAGCTTGATTTGTGGATGTATTTCTATGTTACATACATCCACGATTCAAAACGAGCATAAATCTATTTTTTCAAAAACATCCAATTCACACACAGACCAAGCCTTTATTTCATTAATGCAACCTCCACAATTTTGGGTTAAAGTAGGTACCTTTACTTGTTATGAAGATTTAATATTATATATCCTTATTTATTTTATTGTAAACAGTTTCACACTGGATAACCTAACTGTCAAATGAATTAAAGTTATGTATCTTTATTTATTATAATTAATATCTTTGTTAACTTCATGTTACTTTGTTAAAATTTAACAGTTTATAATATCAATGCACTGTTAAACCAAATTTGTCCGTAACCACGCAGTCCATGTTGCAATTTTTTTCGGCCACTATTGTTTTTAAGTTCTAGTCACATCTCTCTATACGAATAAATAAAATTGAAGTGTCTGTCTACTTGTCTGTCTGTCTCTATGTATGTTAGTCTCGAATAGGCTCCGAAACGACTCAGTGGATTTCAATGAAAATTTGAGGATTGAAAAACAGTAAACTTAGCTAACATAATCGTGCATACTTAATTTAGATAATGATATTAATATAATATAATGTAAATATTAATTATACGGGAAGGTTTCTTGGCATACGTGCGATTGAGTCTCTAAAAGTGAACGCGGGTTGCCTATACTTTTGATCTATGCTCCAAATCGGCTATCAATGAAAATTTCAGGGATATAAACCAGGAAGTTTAACATAAATTTTCGTGTTTCATTTCGATATCTAGCAGAGTTCAGATGATATAAATGAAAATATTTATAAACCGATTGAATTGCCTCACGAAAGGTGGCGTGAAAACCAACTGCGAGTTTAAAGTCCTATTAGGCGTTCCTTTACAATTCATTCCACTTAGAGTGTTACTATAAGCGTAATTTCAACAGTATGAGAGACCTGGAGATGTCCCAAAATTGTGGACGAAATGTCCTATAAATAAAATAAGAAATATTTGTTTGTCTGTTTAAAATGTCTCTATTGTTTGTATTTTAATTCAAAACGATACGCGATGAATTTACATTTATAATTTGTAATATTTATTGCCTGAAATTAACATCAGAACGAATTTTGTTACCTATATTTGCACCTTGAGACGAAATGTCCTTTAAATAAAGTAACATACTTTGGTCGTTTTCAGTGTAAGTCTATATTAATTATATGTTGATACAAACCTGTACAATTTATATTTTAAGGGAAAACTGTTAATTTAAGTTTATATTTCGTTTTAATATTAATAATTGTAGTTAATATTAGAATAAATTTTATTAAGTTTGTCTGCCTGTAGATGTCCCAAAAAACGAAAAACTTTGTTGGTTTGTAGAATTGGTCGTTGATGTAATTCTTTTTAAGTAATAAATTATTTATTTAACATTATAATAATTCAAAGCATTTTATATAAAAGTTTCTTCGTTAGTTACTAGAAATTACACATTTAGTTCCCTGTTATTCCTTTTATAATGACTATCTTACACCTGATGAACTCCCAAATGTCAGTGCAAAATGTTGAATTTTTTTATCGAAGATTTCCATGACAAAATGCAGACATTTTTATAATAAACTGTGCTGCTTATGGTAAAAGGCAGAGCAGGGTTACATCCGTACCAGGAACGTGTTCCAAGCAAAACTATCTCATGATGAAGTAAATAAAAGATTTTTCCTTTCAGTGTCTCATTCTTTGTGTTTGTGCCTCAACGCGTCACTTCCTATACAAATATTTTTGTAAGCTTCAGTAAGCTGTACACTACCTCTCAAAGTTTCTCCCGTGACCGTAGCATCACCCTTTATTTAGTGTTGTTAATCCTCCGTCTTCAATTTTATCAGTCACTCAGATAATCCTGTCATTATTAATCAGGTGAAAGCAATTACAATTATGAAGAAGTCTTAATTAATGTTAACAGTTTTTGATACCCGGTTACCCTATTCTTGGAATTTGCTGTATTCTTATATCTGGTAATTCTAGAGGACATTCGCAACAATAAGAAAAAATGTCCATACTTTTTGTGTTACGACATTCGAACCCATGACTCATCCGATCTCTTAATAGTGAATATCATATAACATTTTCAAGTATTCAGCTTGGGTTAACGTTATACAAACTCATGAAACATCCGTTTCGCATTCTGATTGGAACGTAACTAACTTTGAAACCTGGGGGATTCTTAGATCGTCATCAATGGTTCGAGACGCACAGAATGCGTCAGATGACGGACGACCAGGCACGCTGCTGCCTTCTACCCACAGCATTGCCAGCCAATCACTGCTGCCAAGTTTTATTACTGTCAGTGGTCAAAATAATGTACATTTATTGTAGGAAAATGCTCAAAAGGTGCATTTTTCAAAGCTGTTATAAATAAATAATGTTTTTTTTCATGTCTCATTTTTTTGCTTTCGACCTTACATTCCTGTTTTGAATGAACGGATGAAGAGTTGTTTCGCTCAGGCGGTTGAAGGAACGGAATGGTTGGTTCTCTCTCCTCAGATGTATTCGTATCGAGGTCGGATCTGCAAGACTGTGAACAAGGCGAGATATGTGGAACTCCGTTTGCCATTAGAAGGCACGATACGGCGCTTGGAGCAGCTCGTTAAGAACCCTCGGATAGCACCAATTAGCGACGCCAGGCGGCGTTATGCCAGTAATTGGGGTCTTCTACCGGCCATGACAATGGAGGTGCTAGCCAGTTCCGCAGGAGCGCCTCTTCTCTTGGCTCATCAAGAATACCTCAAACTTTACCTCATCATGGATAGTTTCTTACAAGAGAATATCTTCACTGAAACACTCCGGAGTACCAAGTACCGTGACGAGAAGAATACTAACGGATCCTTTTGGTTGCATGAAATGAGGTAGATAATTTTGACACACATTTTTTGGTTTGCTTGTCTCTTTCTTACTATGGTCGAGGTATGTGATGCAAGTTCAAGACGAGTAAAGCTTCTCTAAAATATTAACTGGTGCAATGATTTAAACCAAGAGCTCATGTTAAGCCAAACTCTTGTCACTTTGGCTCCATGTCACACGCTCGCAACAGAACGCCAATGAATACATAGGAACAATTAACGTCTGTGAATAACTAAAACGTATGAAGAATAAACGACCCGTATAACAAACTTAAACTCAATCAACTAAAGATATATATATTTTTGGGTTACTTGTCAATAAACTAAATATATATCTTTCGTTGATTTTATTTATTGACAAAACGTCTAGTTAAAGTTTAAATTTTTTTAGATTAATAAATTTTTTTCTATTATGCACAATGTTGCCAATACTTGGAAATAATTCCACAATATATATGTGTAGAGGTGTGAAAGTTATTGGACTTCAAACAAATTAATTATATTTTCTCAGTTTTCATAACACTAGAATACTATATTATTAGAATATTGATTTATTACGTTAGACAAGTCCCTTTTAATAATTTGTCATGGATACCTTCTATCTGAATCGATGAGAATGAAAATTTTTTGATTGATAATCGAAAACATTGTGATTTGCTAACAGATTTAAACAAATTATTGAAAACTTTTTCATAAATTGGTCAGAAATTAAATTTTAATGAAAACATTCAGAACAAGTGCTAATGTTGTAAATATTTATGCAGTCGAAATATTTCATTTATTCTTTTTTTAATCAATTAGATAAATTGTTTAAATTAATTTTTACATTCAAATGAAGAAGGTACAAAGCAGAAACAATACGTCGTGCTACTTTCCAAATGTTCTCAAATTTTTCATTAAAATTTTATCTATTTTTCTTGGAAGGTTGGGAGGAGATGTAACAGGTTACATGAGGATGATCCTGAAACAAGCAACTCCTTTTAATAGTATAGGAATTATAATGAAAAGTGAGAGCAAGGTAGCCAAGGGTTGACTAAGGCCCCCAAGATATAGTTTAAGGACCCTACCCGGTGATTCACGTAAAAGAGGTGCAGGGAAAACCCTAGGAAACCTGCACTGACTTATTGCCTTTTTATTCGTTTATTTAATTGATTAAGCATAGAGTATTGTGAATTAGAGCAAAATTTTTTGAGATAATTTAATAATTTAATCACTATTTGGTTTTGTTCTATTTTTTATGAATTTTGTCTTGGTTCAATGTAATTGTGTAATATTGCGTCTCAAAGTAAAACTTATTTATTCAATAGTTAACGGTAAATATGTTTTTAACTAGACAAAATCCAAGAAGTCCGTGAGCATCGAGTCCTATGCAGATGTTATACCATGAAAGATAAGTATCTGTTTGATATTCAAGCCGGAACATATAACGACTAAGCTCAATATATATAAATGCGTAACGTCTCACTTTAATTGTGTCATTTATTTTAATATAATTTCTGCATCAATTTGTTAAATTTATCTATCTAAATTTCTTTGTAAAATTACAAACATTCGAATGTCTTGATTATAACTTAGTATTAAATCGTTTCACAATTTTAATTAATTTTTATGAAGATTACTTAAAGAAAAACCGGGAATCGTCGTAATTTGTTAATATAAAGAGAATAAGTATAACTTCGTATTTTTGTCTGCTCTAGTTTTGTTTTCTTTTGGATGCATTCCAAAATTAGGACGACACGCAAGATTGGCAAAGTTGGTATACACGATAAAAAGTCTTTTGCAGAGAACAACGAGGCTTGAGATGAAGGCCTTTGCTAATTACTGGTTTGTATTCAAACGTTATTGCCCATTCAAAACTAACGAGTATATCCATGATTTTGAATGTTAAATCATGCTGTCAAGTCGCTTTAGTAACTTTGTTTTATATTAGGCCATAATCCTCCAATCATAAAAAAAGGTAAATATTCTAGATCTCGATACAGGTAGTGAGCGACCTGAAGAAGATGAAGATTGTTCTATGGTGTGAGAAAGCGCAGAGAAGTGATGAATGGAGGCAGATCGCAAGAGGATAAGAAGAGAACATGTTCCATGTGTGATTCTTCATGACGTGTTTAACTTTATGGGGTTCTAATAATTTATTTAGCAACCGACACGACTAATATTTTTGCGTGGATTAAGTCAAATTGACACACACACACACACACTATATATATATATATATATATATATTAATTTTACAACTGAAACGTGCATAAGAAATATTATTGTATTTAAAAGGTAATTGTGCTGTAATTTTAACATGAAATTCAAACATAATTTTCTGACATTAAGTTTAATAATAAATAAATAAATAAAAATATGACCAAATATGTCAGCAAAGAAATTTAATCATAATTTAATTAATATAAATACAGCGTTTCATCTAGCTTTGTGGACTTTTTCAGTAAAAATTTTTAAAAAGTTGAACTAATTACTTCTTGTAATTCAGTGTAACCGCCGTGACACCAAATTACTCATAATGTAATTAGTCCATCCATTTTAAAATTTAGAAGAAGAAGTCCACAAAGTTGGATGAAACTGAGCATTTATAGAATTAAATTTATTTGCTGACTTATTTGTTCGTATTTTTATTTTTAACGGGAAATATTTGCGATACTATTTGCTTGTATATGACTCATCACTATTAAAATAAATCAAATAATTTAATTTGGAAGAAAGACAAGGATTCATAAATGCCAACCGGCTCGTGGGCGGGCGGGCGTTCTACCACTGAGCTAATCCGAGTTGACGTCCAAGGACCGATTAGACATCTCTCCATTCCTGAAAGCCTAAGCCAGACTCAACTACACAATTTGCTGATCACATTCTTCACAACCATTGATCAATTTTCTTAATGTCCATTCTTCACCAAATTTCGAGAAATTATTAAATATTAATGTCCCGGTATTCAACCCGTAATTGTTAAAAGAAAGTTCGTACCAAAATAGACAAGAATCGGTGTGTGTATGTGTTACAGTAGTGAAGGAGGCCTAAAAGGGACGACTTGGTTTCCTTTCCCTGGCGTGAGTCAAGGAAGCGACCTCGAAGCCGCATGCGGAAGAACGGAAGACCTTCCGATCGCCAAACTGCTCGCCCATTGTCATTTCCAGTCAGGGCCTTCTTGTTTACTGGCCTCGTGCTTTCTCGTGGTAAACACAGCACTTTGCCAAGGAGCGACTTATCTCGGAACAGAGCCACACGATAATGTCATACCATGTTATATCGCTCAACTTGAAAGAAATATCGACCGTCAGCTAATTTAATATTTCTTAATTATATCTTAAGTTTATAAAAGGGAATATATTGGACTTTTTAGCATGACGCACATCCAATATGTTCTCAATACATTCCTATATAGTATACAGTTACTTTTAGGGCACTTTAATTATGGCTATGAATAAATGCACACAATTGCATAACCTTATAAGATGAAACTCGGCTGCTGGAATAGGAGAAAATAAAATGAAATGAGGTAATAGTAAATTGATTTCTATAATCCATAATTTGGGAAGAGTAACATTTATCACAGAAATTTTTAATTGAGCTTCAATGTTATTTTGAAGAATTTTATTTCAATATTAGTTTAATTTGGTCTATTAATTAACTAGAATGGATGCCTTTACATAACCTTGGTTAGTTATGATTTTAATTTTGATTTTATTATCATTAAGGTGAAAAATCCTGAAAAATTATTGAAAATAGTAATAGTATTATAATTATTATTACTATAAATTTGTTAGTGTTTTAACTCGTTTTTGTTTAATATAAATTGTGCAACTGATTTGATTACAATTAGCATAATATACGTTAGTGACTTTTAAATAATACAATTTAGAACATTTTTCTACAACAGGTTCCTCATGGAGAAACGTGAAACATAAATCTTAACAAATTTATACCAAAAAAGAGGGAATTAAACTAATTTTCTCAAATTTAGATCACTGCGCTTGAAATTATTCTAACTGCATACATATCTGATCTTTATTATAAATGTTAAATAATCGAAGCAAACTTTTATCACAGCCAAACATTCTACTAAATTAATGAGTAGACCGAATAAAAATTTATATTGAAATAAAACTCTAGGAAATAATTTTGGAGCTAATGTCAAAAATTGTAATTTAATTCATAAGGATTAATAAATAATTTATTACAAATAATAAATAAGTTAACGTTTGTTTGTCATCATAATTAAATGAAATACAGACGAAGTTTTTATTTAGCTGAACCGACGTTTCGTCACCCTTTTTTAAATTCCTCAGTTTAAAACAAAAAAATTGAAAAAAGTTACATTAAAATTATAGAAATTTCAGAATATTTAATATCATTAGTAATGATAGAATTTACAATTTTGAAATATTTATGAAAAAGCGGTGCCAAATATATATATATATATATACAATTTTTTAACAGTTTTTGTACAATATATAGAAGAATTGAGAGGTCATTTTAGAGATCATTTCAGACGTTTTACAACAAAGACAAATTTGGGACTTCCAAAAGGTGACATGGATAATTTTTTTCAGGTTTAATATTTTTTAATGTATGCAGTTATAGATATATGAAACTTCACAACGTTGTTCACTTTGAATAAAATTGTAAAATGGACAAACACTTCTTGGGTTTCCAACTGGGTTAATTAAAAGCCACAACGTTTCGATGGCGTACTTTTTCAAGCGAAGTACCGTCCTTTAGTTTGTTCTTCGCTTATGCACTCCATCCTACGACAGCACGAAGCTTGTCCTGTCTTCAGTGGGGGGAAATTGGAAGCAGGGATTAACAAAATCTTGGTATAATAATTATGTCACCAGGGGTCAGAGTAAGTAGGCATCGGAGAGGGTGCGATAGTATCGCCTAAGACCAAGAGCCAATCAAGACCAGGACATCGAAACGTCGTGGCTTAAGCTTTCTTTAATCCCCGGTGGAAGCCCAATAACTGTTTATCCAGAGTATTCACCGGGAAAATGTTTACTTAAATTACCTTCATATAATTTAAGAAAACTGACGTGAAGTAGAAAATAGTAATAAATGAGAGTAGCGTGGAGTGATCTGTCTGTGGGTTTTGATATACTGTTCCTGTGACAGGAAACTTATTGGCAGTTGATTAAATAAATGTTCTGAGACCTGTTGGAGAAAAATAAATTATTCAATCGCTGGGATTTAGGAAATGATGGCTTTGTTAACTGATAAATTAAAGAAAGTGAATGTAATGTTGTATTAAATTAAGACGGAGGAGGAGGAGGGAATTAACTATCGGTAATCATCTTTCGCAACCTGTGATACTTGCGAGTATGTCAGACGTAATCATCCATCAGCACGTTATGTCAGAAGTGTTTCAGTGAGATGATCCTTTGAGCAAGAGGCTTTGAGAGATTAATGGATGCCTGGAGCAAGTAATTTAAAGCAAATGAGTTTCGTAGTGTGGGCACGATGTGCTCTTATTGAAGACCTTGGTTACGCAAGGCTTCGCAGAGGCCAGATAACTTTCGACCTTGACCGAGTAACGACAATCTACGTGTACCGTAGGAAGGAATCAAATATAACGTCTTTCTTCTTCTGTAAAAATAGCCACCATTCCCTTGAGGGAGGCTGCGCCAGGTTCTTTCCCTCGAGTCTCGCTCTCCTTCGCTGTTATTTCCTCTTGCCCTTGCGGAAGTTGCCGTAACCTTTCTCTACCATCTCAGATAACCCAATGCCTTTTCCTCTCAAACTCCTTGAGCATTTTCGCATGACTCACACTTCTAATGTTTGGAATATTCCACCGTTTCTCAGATCCATAATGAGTCTGGAAGTATCAGAAATAATCCCGTTTGAACTATAACGAGCTGAACAGATCTTAGAAAGATCTGCCTTAGATTCAAGACCATGACGTAATATTTAGGTACGTTTTACTCTACTAATATATCAATATAACGTTGTGTGCAATAAAACGCACAGGTTTCTACGTTAAAAGTAAATGAATATAAATTGACCAGGGAAGTGACATAAAAATAACTTTTTACATTCGTTAACTTTGAGTTTCATAAGAGAAAAATACGCCCAACATTGTCTAAAAACAAAACCAAAATCCCTTCCACGTGCATATAATTACAAATTATTAAATTCACTTCAATTTTAATGCAATCCTCCTCCTTTAATTGACATCCACACATGTTACATGCATAATATCCGATAAGTGCTATGTTGTCAGATTATTAATCCAATGTCAATGCAGAAAATAAAATGTTTTGTTTTCCTCATAAATTCTCACTTTTGACAAGTAATTCTAATAGAACGTGAAATTAGAAATGCATGGACGAAAATTTTTACAAGCTTCCGAAATTATGCTTCAGTGATGTTAAGTTTGGAAAATATACGATTGAATTTCTGTTGTTTTTTAGTAAATTATGTCTGAATAATTTTTTACTGATGTAAAGTAAAATTTTTGATACCTTCTTTTGATTTATAAGTTTTTGTTATTAATTTTATGTTTGCTAATTGGAAAATTTAATTTACAGCACTGCAGTAAGAAAAATACGTTAACAAAATATCACAACGTTATATTTGTTTGATTCCTTTGAAATAAAAATTATCAAACCAACCAAATTAGTCACAAATATAAATTTTAATCAAATAAAAAGAACCAGGCCGTATTTATATATTAAAAACAATAATTGATACTTCTTATCATATATTTTTGGAACGTCTAAAGGTGCAAGTAAACAAAAATTTATGTCTTAAAATATATTTTCTTTCTTGAAATATTTTCTTACAGAATCAACATATAGAGAGCTAAGAAAGTTTACTGTAGTGTAGTAAGCTTGTAAGGAGAAACGTCCATTAATCATTCTCCCTTTTTACACCATGTTACTTTTAGTCTTTTCTGAAGTCATTCGGCCATACTCGTTTCAGTCTTCGGGATGAATGGCCAGTAGTATATAAGGGTTAGTTTTTATGGCTAGTGGATTTTTAGATAAATATATAATTAAAATTTTATCCGAAAAATTTCTAATTTATTAAAATATATGTCAAAAAAATTTCTTGTTTATTAATTTAAAATTTATACAGGTTCAAATGAAGCACTTTAAAATTTAATTGTTTTAAAATGGTACTTAGTAATGGAGAGAGATTTAAAAATTTATAGAAGCTGTGGGTTACGCTAGCTGTATTTATAATTATTCGTTTAACGGTAAGTTATAAATAATATCATCCAATTGAGTTTATGCACTCTGGATTGTCAAACATGAAATCAAATCAATTTTTTATCATAATGGCCCGTCTATGAGTTTAACTAACGCTCTTTTAATTTTTTTAAATTCATATTTCATTGAATATATTAATAAATTTAAAACAAAAAATGTGACACAAGTTGATTGTAATTCAAAACTGAATTTAAAAAGCGATATATTTAAGGGTAAAACTATCTTTTTTAACATCACATTAACAATTATAATCATTGAGGATTTCAATACGAAAATCTTGTTTTCAGAGATATTTATGACGAGTGACTAGTAGACTACAGTTGTAGTTACAAGAGAATATGAACCATTTATATCTTTGATAATAGTTGTTATGTGCCAGGAACGTGAACAAAGAATTTATTATTCTATTCGAGTGGATCTGGTGAGAAACTGAGGTGACATATAGTATTGAAGTATGAAACAATTTAAAGTAAAACTCTGAGATTCAGATTAACACAAACACACTTAATTTTTTGTAATTTTCTGTGTATACCAGTTACTGTGAATATATAATTTATGTTACTAGTTAGTGCTTATTCTTTGGCGAGAAATAAATAACCTTGCAGGCTGTTGTCATGGCAACAAAACTGATCGACGGCGAGAAACTTGAGAGTCCGGCACGAGACGGATGTAACGCTCCGTACACAATAAAGATTATATTCCTTGCAGCATAGAGTATATATTTTACAATTATCTGTGGTTGCTAAAACTTTCTTTGTGGCCTGCCGTTGAGGGTTGCACTTTATTACACAACTGTTCCAATATAACCAAGTTAATTGTCGTCTTAATAATTTTAACCATAAATAAGCCCAAAATATAAACGCAATTAACTAAATATTGTGGAACAATATTTTTTTACTGAATTATTCGGAAAAATATACGTTGTTATTAAATTACAGAATGTATTTTCAGTACTCGTGAAAGAAGACGTATGATAAGTTCGCAGTTAATATTTATTCTTAACACACGATATATCTCAATCTGTTTCCTGTCAACTTTCCAACAGGGCCGTGTAGATAACTTGTCTTCGTTCCGGTGGCAGGAAATGAGGTTAAAAAGTATCTATTAACATCGTTCATCTGTGAAGGACGTCCGACATGATGACACGGTCACACTTGTGGAACATTTCGAGAACGATGGCGAAATTGTTGGTTTATAATTCTGTAAGTTCAAGACCACGTTCCTGTGTGGTCAGCTAAACGTGCCACGTACAATTTTTTTTTCAGGATTTGTGGTTCAAAATGATGATAGACTGAAAAAAAATTTAAACTCTTGTAACTAAGAGTTCATCGATAATTTTCCTTGAAAGGTAATCAATAAGTTTATCCTCATTACCAATTAATCTTTTCGTTGTTCATTACCCGTTCTTTTATGAGAACATTTTATTAATGGAAGTCCAGGAATATATATATATAATATAAAATTCTTTTAATGCATTTCGTTTCATTTCTTCTGTTATTTTTAATGTGACTGAAACTCTAAGCTTCTTAGGGTTTTGAAGAATAAAATTTCAGCGTTGCTTTCCTAATTTGGCGTTTTATCAAATGGAAAGTAGGAGACATAAGGAAAATCAAAACATTGATCTGGAAATGGACGTGAATTATTTTTCTTTTTATTATTTAAGGCTTTATATCGCATCAATCCGAGGGTTATTAGCGACCTTCCCATTATATTTTTAACACTTTACTTTACAATTACTTCTTAAAATACCATTTAACAATTACAAGAGTAGAAAAACTGCTGCCTGTTATTAAAAATAATTACATTTAAAATTGGATTTAAGGAAAGAAAAAGCTAGATACATTTAAGAAATTAAACTGATAGCGTATAAATTTGTCTGAAACAGAAAGATTAACTAACTTAAATATCATAAAATAGCTATTTCACAAATAAATTTGAGAACTTTTAAGATGTTTGTTGTCAATTCTTGAGGATTTAAATGTCCCAGAAGCTTCTCCATTTTTCTTTTGAAAGTTTACCATTCCATTAATGTGTGTGGAATCATCGGGTTAACATTAAAAATCTTGCATATAGGCTTTTCTTCTCCTGTAAGTAGATTCTTTTTTTGTTCCGTGCAAATTCGTCAAAATTGAAATGTTGGGTTTGCAGTTTAAGTTCCCCCCGGCTAATTTTGAGTATTGAGATTTCATTGTTTTGGTATTTGTCTCTTCCCCCTCCACCATCAACCAGAGATAAGACCTAACGATTCGCAATGCCCTTCTCCGAAAAGGAAACCCCCCAAGCTCTGCGGAGACAGAGTCTGCGTGAGTCAGCGAAGCCTCTCATCTGCATTCACCCAACAGGCCTTGTAGGGCGAAAAACCGCTGCCACACTAAACTAATTAGCTTTGCTCACTCTCATACGATGATTTAACTTTGGAAACACATTTCGGACCTACAAAAAAAAATACTTACGAATATTTCATTGAGGTCACTGAAGATCTTTCTGATTTTAAAATTAAAAAATTCATTACATGCGTGACGGGAACTTATGGATTTCTGAATAAATTCATGCCACTTTTTTTAAAGAATTATTAATTTGACGGGGAGGAGGAAAGGATTATTATATCCCCAATTATTTTCGGCATGTGCATTAATAATAGTGTCATACCGTTATCGATTACTATTCTTGTTGCTGCGGTATTAAATCTTAAGACTGGTCTGATGCAATCCTCCATGCTAACCTATCTTGCTCAAGCCTTTTCATATCAGCACAACTTCCACATCCTACATCCCTCTTCTGTTCTCACCCCACACACTTCCCTCTAATGCTAATTTTACAAGACTGTCATATCTCAAAACGTGGCCTATCGATCTACTTTCTAAGCTGTATCTTTTTACATATTATTACCCGCTAAATATGAATTGTTATATGATATAGTTCTGCGGATAATTTCATCATAAACAGAAAATGTTAAAAAAAATTATATAGAACTTCCTTCTTGATATTTAGATTTTTTGTAAATTCCTTGTATCAACAAAAAATTTAGCAAGAAATATTTAGATTATTAAAATCCTAAGGGTTCTTATGTTCAAAGAGAATTAATCGATTAAAAAAATTCATAACTATTCAGATTTCAAGTCAATGAGATTGAATGAAAAATACACTTTTAAGAAGAGGAATATCTCGAGTTTTAAAATAATAGGCTTCCTTGACGATGTGTCGACCGTGCTGGACTAAATGATTAAGCCTTACTTCACTGGACCGTCTCTTGCGGCGACGGCGGAGGGTTGTTAAAGTAGAAGAGACTCGGCTTATGTAACTCCACTTAATAGGAACAATCATCGAACTGTGGAATCACATAACAACAGCCGTGGGGACCAGAAACTCAAGATATGCTGATCTACAATTTTTGACGAATTTTAATACCACAAAAACATGTCGTGCATCTTTGAGTTATGTATAAAACTTTTATGTGTTTTCCTTTACTACAAAATTAATATTTCTTTTATACGTTCATTATTTATCAGGAAACACAAATTCCCTTAGAGTTATTGTCTCTGAAACGCTCTGTAAGTCGTGAAAGCTAACTGTCATCTCAGAGTGAGTGAGAGGGTCGGTAGAAAGGGTACGGAAGATGGGGTCGAAACCCACATGGATTACTTTAAGCCGTACTGCGTTCCAATGTTATACTACTGTACGTTGTGTAAGAGACTTTTTGTCGTTTGTAAGCTCACGGAGGATGTGTTACGTGAAGGATCGATGCTAAGAGGCGAAGCCAATGTGATGCAGCTCTCAATTCCCAGGCTTGTGCAATAGAATGTTCTGCTAAAGCGCACTCACTACTATTGCGCATTTTGACATAACACCATATTATTATCACTCATATATGAAGCATATTTTTTTCCCACCAGTTTAAGAAACAATGAGCAATGAAATAATAAAAAATAAAGAACAAATATATAAATAAATAAATTTTGCACACAAAATTACATCAGAAATATGATATAATCTTAGTGCTCATTTAACATGTAATAACTAAAAATATAAATAAATAAAATGGTAAAACAAAAATAAAAAGGTTATTAATTGGCAATTCCACCTAGCATCAATGTCATTAATAAAGAAGGGATAATTAGGAATAATCAAAAAATGTGAAATAGAAAACAGAAAAAAATGAAAGCAGCCAAAGTGTAAATACGTAAATAATTTCAATTGACCTGGTTTTTAAGTTTTTTGACGATGGTGAGGTAAAATTATACAATAATTTTCCGGGTTATTTTATAAAAATATGTAAGTAAAATATAATCTAACGTCGCTAAATAAGTTAAAGGGACTCAAAGAAAAATATACAGGATAAATAAAAATTATCCTCCCCCCCTCAAATCCACCCGCCCATTACACGTTTAACTACAGAAGAGATCAAAGAACAATATTGACGATCAAACAAACTAAAAACTAAACTCATAATTTGGTTTTATAAACTAGGTATAACATTATTTAAAAACAGGTTGTTAAATATTTTCAATGATGTATACAATAAAATTATTCCGTAAATTTTTAAAACTAACAAGAAGACTATTAAATTATAGTAACTAAAATTCTTACCTGTAGGTTTTTATCACCCTTTAATCTTTTACAAAGTTTTACAAAAAAAGTCTAGGTGCCGTTGATCCCTAAAATTTATTGTTATAAATTAAATTAAAAGAAAACTTAAATCATATTTAGTTTGTTTTGCCAACATCATTTAATACGCTCGTACTTTTAGGGATATATTTTATCAGCTGGGATAATTGAAGACTCTAAACAAATAAATGGACGGCATCATATTGTGTGGAAAATATGGCGTATTTCCCAGTATTCTGTCATTAAACGATGACGGCACAAAATCGTGTTTTACCTCGGGTTTTTAAGTATATGTGTACCGAGTATTGTTGCAAGCGTTTAAATCAGCATAAGGAATATATAAAAAAATTTATGCTTATCTTTTTATTATATAGTTTCAAAATTATTATACTCTAATACTAAATATATTTCAGCTCCTAATCTCGGTTATAAAGCAGTTTCAATGTTAATAATAAAGAAGCTGATATTAGTTCTGCTGTTCGTACGCCTTGATTCAAATATGTTTTTATTTTCCAGAACTTCTGTCGTTCCTCAAAAAAGAGTAAATATCAATTAAAAAATTTACTTCTCTGTTTTAGCGTTTTTAGGTTTATCCCATTAAATATGGCGGGCAGAGAAATTCGACGGTGTTTTATTGACATAGTTTTCGTTTAGTAACATTGCTAACATTAATTTGAAGTTGTCTTTCTAGGCTTCACTAATATATAATCCTTTTTTGAGTGTGATCATCCACGACCACTATAAATGCTGTGGTTGTAGTTGAAGATGTGGAGAGAGTGTGAGAGTGTCATGGCTTCCCTTACGCAACGCGGCACTGCCGGGGTCAGTGTAACACTTGGCTTCACGCGTCGTTGCCGGAGCGATGAACTCTCCACGTCTAGTCCCCCAATACCCACTCATCTGGCCTATTTACCATTATAACCCACATCGTCGTCAGATTGGACGACGCAGATTATCGTATTTAAGTAATAATTGACCTAATACTCAGAACAGCAGAAGTGACACAAGGTAATTCCGTCAGGATTCGGTCGGTTGGGTATCCATATTTCTTACGTTCTGCTCTTTCTGGTTGATCTACTCAACCCTTTCTGTGATTTTATTCTCAGTCAATATTAAAGATTTCTTTTATCTTTTATAAAAAGAACTGATATTGGTATATGGTAAATCACGAGATCAACAACACCTGTGGGAGCTTTCTCTCGCAGGTATTGTTTCCCAGATTTTCCGCGGGGTTCACCTTTGGGGATGCCTCTCTCACTGGTTTTTTGAAGGTTCACACATGCCTAGGCACCTTCATCTATTTTTGGAGATGTATCATTGAGGTCGAAGACCTTTGGAATACGGTAAGAGTTGTCTGCTGATTCCATTGGATCAGTCGGCCAATTGCCTCCTAACACTGGACATGGAGAAAGGAATGCCGCGACCCCACAGAAAATTCATCTCCCGTCATTCTCGAAAGGCGTGGGCATTGTACTCAAAAGCCTGATCAACCTGATGCATGTTTTCTAGGGTTTCCCTGCATCTCTTTTAGTTGAATCACCGGGTAGGATTCCTGAACTGTAGCCCCTGTTGCCCAAAAGGAAGAAAATAGTAAATTCTTTGAGTTACCCATAGTCGAATTAAATTAGCCTTCAGACATCTTAATTAATATTTGGAAATTTATTTTAATATCACTCTCGGTATTTTACGATTATTGATTGATTTTAAAAATCATCTTCAAGCTTCTTAGAATTTTTTTTTTTGCCTGCACCCTATTCAATTCACAATTGTAGAGCGCAGTGAGTTTTATAAGGAAATATACTTATCAGATAATGGTCAGCAACGGAATGAACTTGATGCAATTTTCGCGTTAGAGAACACAATAATGAGGTTCTTTAGTCTCTTTGTACACAATTATCTCATTCAAGTCCATTAATTGTTAAATGGCAATATTTTAGTATAAAAATCAATTTCTGACGAATTTCCATAAGGATAATTATAATTACAATATGTAATAACATTTTTTTCATTTTAAACATTTTAAGGGTCACATTAATGTATTTAAAATATTGTATAGAGCATAACTTACATCCAAAGACTTCCGAATTCGTCACCTGCGTCTTACGATTTTTTTGACCTGATAAATGGCAACAAGGATTACATAAACTTTTATTTTTTCCAAACAATTTTGTCTGTTTATTTCTATAAAATAACGTGCAAAGAGAAACAATTTGTAAAAGTATTATCTCAAAATTCTTTCATAGTTAATTTTGGTTTGTGTGCACGACGTCGAAAATATTCAGAATAACTATATTAGATTTAAATGATACGCGGAAAAATTATTATGCAGAACACGTTTGGATTCATTATTCTCATATTGACGTGCCCTGTTCCAGGTAAAAATGTTGAAATCCTGTTAATTCCAGCCAGTTTTAGAAAATCGTTACGGCGCTGTTAGTCATTTGAAACTTGAGTTGGTATCGTCGCACTTTTGACTTATTCCAGAGTTGGGTGCATAATCCCTGATGAAACATGAATTTTACATGGGTCAGTTCAATTTTATTACTTATTATTATTATACTTTTTGTGGCTGTAGTTAAAGGGGAAAGGAGAAATAATTTAATTCAGAATGAGATGGATCCTATTTGACGGATGTAATTTGTCATACGTTGGATCTGTATTTTGACTTTGATACAATTATATAAATTTCAGTTGTAGAACCTCTTTGATTTGTTCAATATCACCACATCCTCCTCTAAATTCTCAGCAAATTGTTGAGGAATGCAAGGTTTTTTTTGCGACAAGGAACCGCGGCTTACGTACGTGTGTGGTTTTTAAGCTCAGTCTGTTGATCTTGGTTTATCCCTGAAGTGATTAAGTGGTCCTTGTCTCGTCCCGAGACAATCCTCTGTAAAGTCTTGAGAGTACAGCAGCGTCGTGTGTGTCATTTGCAATGCAAACAATATCTCTTGTTGGGCGTTTTTCTTTGTGTGTGCTGTAGTCTCTCGTGTTAACAGACATCACGTGGGTTTAAACTCCGTATTGTTTCACTTTTTTTCATTTACATTATAAGTAACAATTCAGGAAATATCTGCCACTGCCTTAGTGACTCGGCTTTGCGATTGATCATGGAACGTCTTGTAATGGTACTGTCCCGAATTCAAAATTACTTCAACTTTAAACGTGACCGGCTCGTTGTTGTGAGAAACAAATCGTTGATGACGTCATGGTGCGTCATAAAAACAATTCTACTCTTTCTCTTAGGGTTCAAAATTGTGGTTTTACTTGTAATCAAATAATTTAGAAAATCTACAAACGAATAAAGTTTACATACCTATTCAACAATATATTTTGAACAAGTTTGAATGACCATCACAATCGTACAAATTAAAACTTTTTAGAGAAAATTATTATATTCCTATCAATCTCTGCCGTTTAATACTCGTCTCTCTCAAATCAGGTCAAATTCGATACAATATCTACCACCAGACCTCTTTTATGGGAAAATAAGTTTATTTTCTTTGTAGTCATACTACAGTGTGATCTAGAATCTTCTGGAAACCTAACTCAGAAACTTGAAATTTCAGTTAACCATAGTTTTTCACTCGGAAAATGATAGAAATATAATTTAATTACAACTTGAAATTGTTCCCTATTTTTTTAAAGTTAACAAAGTAAAAAAATAGTTAATGTATAAACATTATTACATCATCTGTATTTCGTGCTCAAAATTTTCATTACGAACGCTACGAGAAGCGTAAAAAACAACCAAAGATCACTGCTACACAACCAGCGACTCTATTCCTATCTAAATTCAAATCCCCTACATAGAGTTATAAAACAGATCATTACGTTATCATTTTTCAAGTCAACGTAAACGTGTAGTTGTATTTTTTGGAGCGTTTTATCTCTGAATTTGCGTTGGATTGCCGTATACATGAAATACTTTTTTGTTGACTGATACAAAATTTGGTCGAAAAATCGACTAAAAGAGAGTTAAATCCAGTATGAAAGGAAATAGGCAGAATTTTACTAAGTAAACCAAATCTGTATAATTTCCTAAATTAAATACACTTAATATATTTTTATTTCGTAGACAAGGCTGTTCAATTACCTCACAATAAATGTCACAAGAAGAATTTGAAAAAAAAATTAAATATTTCATTTTAAATCTTATCCTCCCGCTTTTATTAAGATATATATTAAAAGTATATTGGGTTCTTTGATTTATAAAAATATTTCAATCACAACCATAATAGTAAAAATCTATAGTCTTTATTGTTTTACCATATTTGGAGAAAATAAAATTTAAATTAATTATCTTGTTTGCCAAAGACGATGTTAGCTTAATAAATATTTAAATAATTTAAATTTGATTAAGAATCAAAATATTTTAAAAATAATTTCAATAAACACAATTTTTTTGTAAAATTGATTTTTTTGACTCTAAAAGGTTGACAGAACGCAAAGTTTAACTCCGAATGAAGGATTATTTAAAAATTTAAAACAACCTTTAGATGTAGTGTAAACAAATCGCTGTTAACTGAACTTCTATTTAAAAGACTCATAGTTTTAATTGCAGTCATGTAAAAATTATAGGAATGTAAAGAAATTATTATTCTGGTTTGATGAGTAAAATGTTTACATAAGATCAAATTAAATTTGTATAAATGCTACGTAAAATTTAAATTTGAATATTATATACGGGTCTGTTTTATTATGATTTAAAGGCGAATTTATGAAACTTTGAAGTTTCATTCCTGTAGTTTAAAAAGCAATAAAAAAATTATTTTTCTGACATTAATCAAATTAATAAACAAATATAAAACTCAAATATGTCAGCAAACAAATTTAATTATTATAAATACAACCTTTTCATCCAACTTTGAGGACTTCTTCAGGAAAATTTTTAAATGGAATAACGAATTATATTGTCAAGAAGTCAAAAAATTTGTGTGAAACGTTTTATTTATAATAATTTAAGTTTTTTTGCTTAGATATTTGGCCGTATTTTTATTAGTTAAAAAAACTTGGCTACAACATTGTAAGTTTTGGGATCTGTTTCTTTATTATTGCTTTATTTCATTGATGCCCTATATTTTGCAGTAGTAACACTTAATTTTAATAACATGTGTATTTGTAAGTTACTATATCATACAAGGTTATTTCTTTATATTTAACTATGAACATGTCCCTATTTTTTAAAAAAACTGTAGAAATAACTGAAGAGGACCCGAAATTTGGGGATGAAACGTCTTATTTTTAAACATAATTCTTCTTTATATGAGTTTTGCACATTCATTATTTTGTATTTATGATATTAAGTCATAGTAATTTCATTATTTTACTTTATTACATAACATTTTGGATGGAGACTGAAATTCCTAGACGATTCAATATTAAAATGTACTTGAATTTTAGCGGATATTTAACCTTGCAGCATAATATAGAATGACGTCCTAGACCCTAGTTCGCAGAAATGATGAAAACAACAACAATCAGCGATGCTGCTGTTGGGTTCCTTGACCTGGCGAGTTGCCCCTGATTGGGTTACGAGACAGCTTCGTGGACGGAGGCAATCAGTGATCACTGAGAGTATCTTGGGAAACACTGAGACACGACTAAAAGTCACGGCCATAGTAAGGCTTCGCAAAAGGGTTGTTGGACCTACGACGACCTTGCGCGCTCAGTCACGCGACAACTCATGGTAACATTACAGAACCAGTACGAGTGTGTTGCAAGGCCTTCCCTCTCCCCTCGTCCAGGAGGAAAGCCACTCTATATATCTTATGAATGCTTTCCTTAATCTAATAATACCTCAATTTGATCCTTTACTTTCATCTCAACTTGTTCCATCGCTCTTTTTTTTTTAAAAAAAAGAAACGTAACAGACTTTAGAAACATGAGTGTGCACTAGCTTTTTTAAAAAGTGCGAAATAATTCCTATATCTCGCGGCTATATTACTAGTTTTTGCCCGGCTCCGTTCGATTGTAAACAAAACGCCGATGACGTCATCATACGTCATTAAAGAGTCGGGTAAACAAAAGTTTTAACATTCTTCTTACGGTTAATACGTGGATTCAATTCAAACTAAATCAACTACTGTACAAACAAATAATAAAGTTTACATACCCTTTTAACATTATATTTTGAACAAGTTTGACTGAACCAACATAATCGACGCACTGCAAAACTCAAACGTTTTTACCCTTAGAGAAAATAATTGTTATTTAATAATCACTATTATACTAATATTACCACTAATCCTTGGTTCTACAGCCCTTGAAGGTCCTTGGCCTCTCGCACAATGCTTGCCCGTTCTTCTCTGTTCGCCACATTGACTTCCATCTTCTTACTTCCATTTTCCTTAGGTTCTCCTCGACAGCATTCAGCCATCCCTTCCTTGGTCTACCCTTCAGTCTTCTTCCTCCAGGCTGTATAAACTTTCCTAAATGCTCTTCCCTTAGGCATTCTGTCTAGATGTCCCAGCCATCTCAATTTCTGCTCTTAATATCAGCCACTACATCTGGAATGTTATTTAGTAATTTTATTTGTTTAATATTTCTCATCTTCCATTGTCCATTGTCATTTATTGGACCATATATTTTCCTCGTTGGTCCATGTCTCTGATCCATATGTTCCCACGTTTTCTCTCGTTGCTTGTTCAATGTACAGTTTAAATAGCAGACTCCAATCTTGTGTTATATTCTTCTTGACTGATACTTTCTTTTATTGCCCGCAAATTTCGAATTCCTACTGTCCAACGAAGGTTGTAGATAACCTTATAGTATCTGTATTTCATCCGAATCATTTTTAAAAAATGAGGAGATTTCTCCAATCGACTTTTTCCCAGATCTCTGAATGTTATGTAAGTGGTCCTGTTTTCTCTTATCTAGTCCTCTAGGTCAAGCCTAGGGTCAATATGTCTTCACCAGTCCCAAACGTTTTCCTAAAACTAAACTCATCTTCTCCCAACTCGCATTCTAACTGATGTTACATTCTTGAACATAGTTGTCAAACTTCATATCGTAACACCTAGGACATTCCCAACGAAAAGCGAATTAGAATAAAAGAAAGAAACTCCTTCCTAGCAACGAACCGCTCGTTCTTCAACCCACCAAAAATTACATAAATAAATCCTTTACAAGAATTATCTGAGATCTGCCTTAATTAGGAGATCAAAACAGTTCCTCATTTCGTTCCAGCAAACGATGTGCTTAGACGTTTCGAAGCAGTCATGCAAGACGCGGCTTAATGATAACGGATCTGATGGTTTTTTAGACTAGTTTGAACAGATGGCTGATGATAGGGATTGACTTCCTGATACTATTAGAATTAAAGGAGTATAACAAATTATTTCCCTAAACACAGGTTAGGGAATCGATTTATCTTTAAATTGTATTCTGGTGAGTGTATTATCAATACCGATAACAGATTTTTTTCTTCAATTCGGGGCTTTGATTAAATAGTGATCAGGGTTAAAAATTAGATTTATGATGGATGATGCTGTAATTTGATCAAATTGGACAATCAGGAAACCGGAGATGTTAAATATTTCTATATATTAAATTATTTTATTACAATTAAAATACTTCATATCTATTAATAGGAATATGAAGCAAAAATGTCAACAAAATATAATTTATTAGATTAAAAAATCAGTTATTACATACATAATTAATCAATAAAAATTATCATTACTGAAATTCAAAATATATTGATATAAAATAGGACCAATTATATGTAGTGTTAGTTTAATTATATCTAAGATCCAGGTGAAATTGATATAAAATAATTCATGTGCGTCATACACTTTATTGAAGTATAAAATAAAATGGCCTGTTACTAAACAGACAAAATATAATACTTATCTGAAAACACACTACGTTTCCTCTATCAATTGGTCAACCTTATAAAGTTATGATCTTTTGTTGTCTTTCATGTTAAACGAAAGGTTGAGGTAAACTTGTAAATTTTTTTCGTATCATAAACATGATAAGGTCTGCCAATTGGTAAGGGAAACGTTCTGTGTTTTTAGATAAGTCTTATATGTTGTCTTTTTATATTATTCAGATGAAATTAATAAAGTAGTTTGGTATATAATAAGTTTTCCTCTTAACATAATATTTTATTTCCTTTGTAGGAGATAAAAAAAGTGCGGTTCCCATTTAGAATCGTTTCTGAACCATAATCAGTTCCATAAAACAAAGCCACCAAATTTGTTGGGCAAATTATATTTCTAGTTGAAATTTTTTTTCAAACATAAGTTAAGAAAAAATAAAAAATATATGTAAAGAATCACTTAAAATAGATTATTATTTATCAAGAAGAAAAAGGTTAGTATTCTTTCAAATATTTCACTGCATGAGAGAAAAAAAATTGTTGGTGGTCCACAGTGTTATATTTTTGGCTCATTTTACAAATTACTTTCCAATAAGTGTGAATCCAACTCTAGGTGTGAAGCACACACCTGGAAAATGGTGTACTTTTTCAGTTGCTTAATTGATTTTAAGTTAATTACTTGTAAATTAATTGACAGAAAAAAGACTTGGCGTTCAATTTCAGGCTGCAATTTCTACAATAGGAAACGATATTTTTTTAATAAACAAAGATAAATGTACGATATATTTAGAATCGCTGAAAGAACAAATACAATTACAAGAATAAAAATAGACATGCACAAATAATTAACGTATTTTATGACATTCCAAGTGTGTGTATATATAACTACCTGGTTTTCAGAGATTTTAAATCTACAGAATATTTTAGTATTATATATGTTTAATTCAACAGACTAAGATCCAAAACCAAACAAGAAATGAAATTCCTTAGCATAAATTGCACTAAAATTGATGCATTTAACCTGAAAACCAACTACATCAATTGCTTTTAATCATCTATTGTTATCTCTGAAACACTTTTGTTAATCCAGTGTTACGCAATTTTAAATGCCCTAATCGGCTCGAAGGGAACGAATAGAAATTCTTTTTTTTCCTAAGTCAAACATAAGCCATAAAACGTGTACTTGTTTTATGAGGCCGTTCTTTGAGGTGATGTACCGTTACAAACCTTCGGTACTTTCACTCGTCCATTGCGTTGTCCGTAACGTACCTTTCAAGCACATTATTTATACAGTGCACATCGTAATTGCTTCTCACTTAACACTGGCAAAATTAATGTATTTTAATATTACTCTGCCTCCCATTGTTAAAAAATATATATTCTTCGTTTATTACCTTAATCTGGGTACTCGGGGCTTATGGTATTTAATAGATTGAAATTAATGTTAACACTTATATTAGTCTGATTTCAATTAACATTTTTCACTACGTTGTTGTTGTGGTATTCAGACCTAATATTGGTGTTATGCAACCCTCCGTGCTAACCTATCGTGCACAAAGCTTTTCATTACGCATAACTTCCATATCCTAAATCCTCCCTAATATGCTTAGCGTATTCCATCTTTTGTCTCCCTCTTCAGTTCTTACCTCTCACACTTCCCTCTAATGCTAATTTTACAAGACCCTCATGTCTTAAAACGTGGCCTATTAATCTATCTCTTGTCTTAGTCAACGTCCTCCACATTGTTCGCTCTTCCCCTATTCTTTTTACAACTTCCTCGTTAGTAAAACTATTCACTCTTATGATTTTCAGCATTCTCCTATAGCACCACATTCTTTTTCTTTCTGCCGTCCACGTTTCGCATCATATAACGCCGTACTCCATATGAATATTTTAGCAACTATTTCCTAATGTTCACACTTATACTACCCGTAAGTAAATTCCTCTTTTTTCTTCACAAAATTATTCGTTCGGCTGAAAGCAAGGAGAAACTACGGCCATAACTTTAATTTCCCCTCGTACATGAAACGCTCAATACATAACTATATGATGTCAGCCTCTAGGGTATAATATTTCGGAGCTAAAAAAATCCCCGATTCGGATCTCCGGGCGGGCACTATTTGGGAAGATGTCATCAGAAAGACAAAAAGTGACGTTCTACGACTCGAAGCGTGGAATGTCAGAAGTTTTAACCGTGCTGGTAGATCAGAAAATCTAAAAAGGAAAATGGAAAGATAAAGTTACATATAGTAGGAATTAGTGAAGTTAGATAGCAGGAATATGGTCGGATAAATATAGGGTGATCATCACAAAAGAGAATAGAGGGAATTCAGGGGTAAAACTTGTAATGAATTCTATGTTATAGACCTTATAATATTTCCCATATCTAAAAATTCTGAATATTTGGCAATGGTTTGTAGGAAAACATATTAAACACACAAATTCCCTATCACTCAATTTTTGGATTAAAGATTTTTAATTTACTTGCAGTACCCCATTTTTAGAGTTTTTCTCGGCATTAAAATTTTTATTTAGATTTGTTTTACTTTTGGAATTGTTGAGAGTTGCTGGATTAGAAAAACTGACACAAATTTGATTGGGATATTTGTTGGATTCGTTTTAATGTTCAGACTGGAACGGAAAATTTTGTGTCCTCGACTGATGTCGATTACCCGAGTTTACTTTGATAAACTTGTCCTTCTGAACGTGTACACGAGCTCGTTGGTGTTATTTTCGACTTCCGACCTTCTCGAGTTTTCTGTATGATGCCCTTGGTCAGCCAGGTAGGTTACTTCCGCTCAGACCTCGCAATGTCACCGTCCTTCAGGTTCCTTCCTGACTTGTTTTTTTACATAATGTTGTTGTTCATGATTCGAATTCGTGAGATATTTCGTACTGGTGAGTTTCTGTTGCCCCTTCCCCCAAGGCGTCTCAGTCGAAGTCCTTCACCCAGCTCCTGGAATAAGGCCACCGGATATAATGGAAAGGAACTAAAAATTGCTCCCCGTAAATACACTCACAAGAAAATTATGCTTGTAGCAAGCATGAAGTAAGTCCCACGGATACTGCAAGTCCTTATTACAACTTATATCGACTGAATTAGCAATCCAGCGACGTTGTGTAACGTGAATTACTAACAACTAGTGGTCGAATAAACCTTGATGGATCTTACAAAAAATGTTTAAGAAGTTGAGCTGAATTAATTAAAAGAAGATTACATAGACTATGTACAATAACAATTAGGAATTCATTTTGTAGTATACGTATTGCAGGTAACATATCTATAATATCTCAGCTGCAAATTGTATCACATTGTCGTAAATTTTTCATATTTCATGTCCTGCTATCACGCACTCTTACGGCGTTTAAATTTTATTTGGTGAATTTTAAATTATATAGCTGAAAAACTTTTTGAATTCTTCGTAAAACTGTCCCTTAATGAATATTTATATAATCTGGACTTATTTACAATAAGATAATATTGACTCTTTAACTATTTTTGTTTATACCACAGTATTATTCGAGATATTATTTTTTAGTGAGAGGGAGTAGCGTTTGTATTCCGGTAATTAATAATTACTATCTGTTTATAAAACACATATTTATATTTGTCAATAATGCCTAATATAATTCATATTCGTTGGTCATCTTTGCAATGTCATTTAATTTTAGATTTATATTTGAAATAAGTTCAAGTTTTTCTCACCTGTAATCGTGATAGTTAATCCCATAAAGTTAATTCGTTATTTGACATAAGTGAATTATATTTTGTTGTCCACAATTGCTAAATGTAAGAGTTTAAAAATTATTTTTCTTCTTGGAAGTATAAATGTGATATTTCTTCGTTAATTATATCTATACAAATAATATTATCTCTGATAAAAGTTTATAAATGCATCTTGTAGTATGACTATAAAGGAAACATAACTATGTCTGTAACGGAGGAAGAAAAGATATTACCTTTGGCTGGGAGGTGTGTCGTCTCTGGAGATCAGATGGCGGATATTGTAACGAAGCTTACCTGATTTGAAACAAAATATGGACATAGATGAGTCTTAAACGGCAGAAATTCATGAAAATACTTTGATTGGAAAGCTTAAAACAGTGGATATTGAATAACACTCTAATAAAGGGTAAGAACGTTTGATTTGTAGATTGTGTTGGTTCATTCAAACTTGGTTACTATATTTGTAAAAATTCATGTAAACTTTATTGATTTGGTAGCATAGTAGTTATTTGGTTGCAAGTGAAACCACGAATTAACTCTGAGAAAAAGATAAGAAATTTTATTTCGTATACGTGACGTATTATGACATCATCGGCGTGTTTATAATCATAACGAATCGGGTAGAAGGATACAATAATTAAACTAGGAATATAGCTTAGAGATATAAAAACTATTACAAGCTACTCTCTAATTTAAACTATGATTAAAATATGTTTTCCATTTGACCCTATGCAATTTTGGACTTTTTAAAGAGTTTTAATTTAGAATTAATGCCGTTTCTGTCAAATGTGCAATACAAAATATTCTGTGCCATAGGTTCACTTTTAATTATATTGTCCTCTGAGTAAAATTTATGTATAAAATGTAATAAATAATTTTGACTTTATAAGCCCGTACTTTTCTGTACTTATAAAATTAAATTGATACACATTTTTTTACATATGTTCAGAATATTATCCATGATTTCGGGGTGTGTTTATTCTGTTTTTGTGATTTTATTTCCTTGATAAATTTTATCTATACTTAAATGTCATAATATGTTTTTAAAAGTGTAGATAGTTATTTGTCTATTGAAACTGTTTTAAAACAAATAATACTCAAATTGAAATAACAAAACATATCCTGTTTTCCAGGCTAAAGAAATCAGTTGGAAATGAAATAGATGATTGATGCTTCGATATAAAATTTAAAACTTTCGTCTGATCTCTTAAAGAAACGAAATGGTCCGTGTTAAGTGCGTACTTGTGGAGAGACAGTGAGCTGTCATGTTGGTGCATTGTGCTGCAGGAACTAGAGCAGTTTCGAAAGGAACCACAAAGCACTCGGTGGTCTATGAACAGCCTTGTTTACTCGTAAGCTTTACGTTAACGTCCTTGTCGTTCCTCTCTCGTCAAATATCGCCGAACAACTAATTACATCCTTCGATTTTAACAAATTACGAGTTGACTGAACTTTTATAAAATAATCCGCAAAATTACTTACATATAAATAATTATTATTGAGATTGATTTAAGTGTTTATAGCATTACATCATATAATGGAGTAAGAAACCCGTGTGATAAAAAGACAAGTTCTTGTCTATTTACTTTCCATTAATTTTATAACTAATTTCATTCTTATTCATTTCATCAGCTAAGTTACTTAACTGGATATGTCTAATTATTTTAACGGAAAATAATTTTTTTTATTGAAATTGAGAAATACTCAATCCGTATAACAGAATCGTACAAAAAATAGCGCCCTTTTAATTTCCGTAAATTAAACTTTTCTCGAAGCCGAATGTAAACTTAAGATTACCTAATAATTTAAAACATATGATAAATCAAAAATATAATACCATCCTCAAATTATATACAGAATAGATAACAATGACGAAAATAAGTCATGAAGTTTAAAAAATTTGAATTGGAAACTGGGGTAAACTGTGGAAAGATCTGAATTTCTAAACCACTGGACTAAAGTGAAGCCAAAGAAAATTCAGGACAATTCTTTGGCAGAAAACTAAACACGGAAAAGTGCCATACGATCACGTAAAAATTAAACATGTAATTATTTAAAGTAAACGTCTTTTGTGTGTAATAAAACAATTCAATTACCTTTTACAGACTATATTGTTTAAATTTAATTAGTTTTGTTAGTGTTGTGGTAAGTTTGATTTAGTTTCCGTATAATTTTTTAAATTTTTGTTTTAACTTTACCTCCCCGAGTTTTAATTTTCTGTAAATATTTCCTCTGTTGGAAGAAAACTTGAAGAACGCATAATGTATCTTTATTTAAATTATTTAGAAAAAAACTAAGTGGAATGTTTTTCTTTGACAATGGTATGAGCAATTTTACATTTTATACAATTCTATTTAAAAATAAAATATAACCTAAAGAAAATATTATTTGTTGTATTGAGTTGAAAATAGTGATTTAGTTTAATAAAGCAATTTAAAATGGCTGTGTTAACTTCTCTTTACATAATATAGGAACGGTCATAAAATGTTATAAATAAATAATGACGATATCACCCGTGATAATGCAAATTATATAATTCCGCTTTATTGATAAAGAATAAATCTGAACTCTAACGTGGATGAGGATTTCCACAAGTCTTCAATCTGATCCGGGGCCAACCGGTTGATTATGGAATTGAGCGCGGCGGTTTTCAGGCGAAGCTTTGGGGGCTTTTGTTTTCCCATGAGAGGACTCGTTTATGATCCGGACTTAAGGTGATCCTGAGGAGAGGAGAGAAGAGGAGAGGAGAGGAGAAGGCCACTTCCGGCGCAGTGCGAGGGGCGTGTCTATAAGGAGCGAGGCTACGCCGTGGATCTGGCTCAAGGCGATCGTGGGATGGATGTGACACACAATCGACCGCAGCTCCGTCATTCCATAGCACTCAGGGTGTCCACTCCTTCCACCCTCAGTCCCTGCACACGACACACCAAGCCGCTCCACATTCCATCACCGAGCTTCTCTTCAATGAACTGTAAATGTGAGAGAAAAGGATAACATTAGAAATCTTCGAGTAAGAGACGCAAATCATGGGTTCCGGAAAACTCCACCTGTTATCACCATCATTACGATCTGTTTCAACCTACAGTTCAGGAAGATACTTTCTCAACATATCCAAGCTACTCATTTTTATTTATTCTTTACTATATTTCCTTATTTTCATTCATACAGGTCTTGTACATAAACATTCACATGCCTATCCCCGAGATCGCTTATAATCTGGATGGTTCCGGTGCAGAATTCTCTCTGTGGATCAACTTCATTTTCTCCTCACAGAATCATTCGTTCCACTATATCTCGAACTCTGGAAAAAATTCTCAAGTTTTCACAATATTGTTTGAGCTATAACAATTCTTTTCACAATTTGGTCCCCTTTTAGATAATTGAAAGTAACAACTATATTCAAAGAGCTTTTCAACAATATTAAGTTCACATCATACAATTATAAATATACATCTACTCAGAGTGGCCAAATTATTATGATCATCCCCTCAATACAGTGTTGGGACACCTTCTGCTCTTAAAACTGCTTGAATTATTCTGGGCACCAAATCTGATGAACTGCACTTTCCAATTCCTTAAGATTTGATGTTACTATATTAATCTACCTGATTGCGTGTTCGATGTCTTCCAACAAATTCTCAATCGGATTGAGATCTGATGAATGTGCAGGCCAACGAAGTCAGGTAAAGTCGCCATCATGGTCTTCGAATCATCTGTGGAGAATGTCAGCTTTATGAAAAGGAGCATTGTCCTGCGGGAAATCCCTGTCAGAGCACACCTTTACCATAACCGAATGTACTTGATCTACGACAATAATTGAATGCTCTTGGGTATTCAGACGTTGTTTCACAATATTGCCGCCACCAGCTTCAAGATTCGTAGCACTGCAGTTGGCTTCAATGCTTTCGTGTTGTTCCCCACATATTGGAACCATTCTATCTGCAACGCGATTCATCAGGGCTTTCATATAAGTTTTTCCTTCATACAAGTCAAATCGAACAGAATTAAAATACAAATGGTTTCTTTGCTTGAGTTTCATTACAACGCAAATGTTCTATTATAATGAAAACGGTAATCTTTATTTTTTTCACATAACAAATGTCAATACTAATCGATTCAGGCTATGGTCAAATCACTACAGTGGGACATAAATAAGTACGCGGGTACCGTCGGGTACCCAGTTGGTCTAAATAAACCGTACGTTTATGGTCAAATTTTAAAAATATTAACGCAAAAAAGAAGTATCCATCCCTGTTAATTTAAAAATGCTGTATTTAAAAACTGGAAATCTGCAATTACTCAAAAACAAACTCAGATTCGTTCAGTATTAAATAAAAATCATTAATACAAAAAATATGTTTGAGTTGATTGTATTCTTGAAGAACAACTGAAAAATAAAATAAAAGTTTAAATCATAAATTAAACCTTTTTACCTTGTCTTGTAATATATTTTAATTATGATATATATATGGTGACTGGTTGAAAATAGAACACTAAAATATATAAAATAAAACACACAGCCAAAGATCGAAGATTTTTTCTTAGTATTTTCTGAATAAACAGTTCTTGGGTTTCCACTGGGTTTAAATTGAGCTTATGCCACGACATTTCGATGGCGTACTGTCACTTGAGAAATTGGCAGAGTAGGCCATCGAAACGTCGTGGCTTAAGCTGAATTTAACCCAAAGACTTTTTAACCAAAACACACATTGTTGAATTGATAAAATTAATCGTGTTAATGTCAGAGAACTTTTGGATGTTATATTGATTTTTTAAATTGCCAATTGCACTTCATTTTCAAATGTTCTGATCAGCACAGGTTTTTAATTTTTTTATATTTTAGTAGCACCAATTATAATCTCCCAGATTTGCCCCGTTCTATTTGTATTCTTCGATGGACGTATATAATTCAGCAGACTCTTCTTTCACGGCTGAATGAGACCGTTAGAATAAAATGTCAGGATTTCCATTCCTTTCCTCTTTATTGGACTGACCCAGCTGCTCCCATGGGGCTTAATTACAGGTTACTAGTTATCACGATAAGCGGAAAAATAAAAGAATTACGAACTAAAATTGATATTAAAGATGATTCCTTCCTTTGATACTATGTGGTGCCGTTTTTTACAATGCACCAAATCGATTTCTGAGTTTATTTTCTATCGTCATCTATACCGAAATAATTATAAATTCTGATTATTTAAGTGGAACATTAATTCCGATCACTAATGACAAAAAATTGTTTCAGTGGGTCAGACCTTCGTTTTAATAGAGATCATCTTCCATGAAGGACCAGAAATTTTTTGTCTTCTGCAGTGATCGTTTGTCGCTCGAATGGCGTCAGCAAGTTTTTTAATTTCTCTGTGGTTAACTACCCAGAACACCAAATCACGTAAAATCGTTAACTTTTTCCATATTTACCTTGTTTTCCCACCGTTAACTTTTTGCTACTTAAATTCTGTTCATTTTCCTCGAAACAATCATAACGTAAATAAGAAAACATGGTGAGGCATCTATTTCAGGTCACTCACATTAGAGCAGTCAACGTATTTTTTATATTTCCCTACTAATTTATTTTCCAGTTGATGGTGGAGGGGGAAAACTCGCGGTTTGCTGATCTGGCGAAACTTATCTCCGGCGCTTATGGATTGGCTACAGATGGCTATTAGCATGTTGAGCATGACTCACACAGACAGCGAGAGGAATTTCTTTGTCATTGGTACGAACTCTCAAGGATTCGTTCTGAATTACAAGTAACAACTGAGAATTTACTACTGGATTGAACGCTGAATTTTATACAATTAGACACATTCTCATACTGGAAATATGAACCAATATAAAATGTCAATAATGAATTTTGTTAGGAAAAATTACTTGTACAATAGTTAAAAAAATACTCTACATTTCGTCCAAAATCAGTGAAACGCTTTAGTTGAGCTCTACAAGGAAAGCGAAACAACTATATATACAAAGATTTAGATAGAAACAAAGAAAATAACTCTTTAAAAAAGAGAAAAATTTTTTTGAACCGTCTTAGAATAAGTAATTCCAGTAATGGGATCTGCAATGTCTAATGTTTGTATAGATTTTTAGAGCGTCTCCTTGGCGTTAGGCAACCTGACGAACGGAACATGAAATCCTTCTGGAGACTAGAAATGTCTCTAAAAGTCCAATATTTAAACAATAGCCTAAAGACGGTGGCTAATTTAAAGCATAAAATTGCTGCAGTAATTTTATTCATTAACTCCTACGCCTCTGAATCTAAAGATGTACATATATGTAGCAAGTTTTTCATTCATTTATTTCTCATGCTCATTCATCAGAACCTTGTTTAAATACTACACGAATAATAATGTTTCATCTTAAAACTTAACCTATTAAACTAAGTTAAATACTGATTATAAATCCACGCTATTTCTGAATTAATTCACATTTAAATCGCTATTTCTGTATTTTTTTAATTCCCGATATTTCTAAATATATTATGTTTTTTTGTTATCTGAACTATTTTTTTCCAGTATTAACAACTTTATATTATTGTAATTCTAAATTTATTGTCAGGATAATCAAAGGGCATTTGAAAAATATTTAAATGTTAATCATTACGTGTAATCATTAACAATACTACATTGGCAGGAACATAGGATACTTATAATGTTGTTGTAAAATAAATATTTTAAGGTCTTTAATTTGACTTCTAATATATGTGATTTACTGAAAATTTTATTCTATACACTCCACATTACATAAATTAGTAATCAAGTACGCTGTTGTTACAAAATGTATATTTATTTTTTAATTAAGCAAGGGGCGCTCACTTTTTGTGAAGAAAAACTACTAATTCTTCGTTTGGTGTGTGAATATCTTCATGCGTTGTGTAAAAAATTATTTTTCTGACGTTTATTACTACGTTTAATAGTGTTACTAATGTTGAAAAGAGAATAAAAAAACCTTCGTTGGTCACAGTTATTTAAAAATAATAATTTATTACAACGGTAGATTTCGGACGATTAAATTGCCATATTCATCCTAAATACAAAAACAATAGTACACAAGTCAATCAACTACCTATCTGATACATTTCAATTATCAAAATTATTTTTAGAAAATATATAAATACAAACGTTTTTAAAAGATATAAAACAAAACCTTTACGTGCATATTATACTCAAAAAAATTCTACTTTAACAACATTATCAGTGCAGCGTACTTTGTAAAATTTAAAAACTTTGTGTTACTTAAGACATCGCCTGATCCAAAATGGCGGAAACACAGGGAAAAACAAGTCAAGACGTCACACACTACCGATCAGTTGATCGATAGTGTATGATTACACAGATTAAAATTTTACTATATAACTAAATTATATATACATATAAGCAATAAAAATTATTGTATCCAGGGTATGATATTGAAAAAATTTTTAACAATGATTTTAATTTATACATACCCTGAATATAATGAGTACCAATTTCCTTCATTTCTGCAGTTTACTTTTTATTTTTTATTAATATTAATTAAAATCGATTCTGCGAATATAGGGTAAATTATCAAACAACCCTATGCAGAGTTACCAATTTAAAAGCGCTATATATTCAAATTTAGAGTGAAGAATAATTTGTAGATCTCTTAAATTTTAAATGTTGTTGTACAAGTTAAAGGACATAAATTAAGAATTTCGACCATACCTGTGATTTATAGTAATATATTATTGTTCTAAAAGAACTTTAGCAGTGGTATACAACAGTTTAACGTTATGATAATATGAAACTCGTAAATACACATTATCAACTAATTACAGGTTATAGTAGCTTTGAGTCGGTCCAATCACTCAATAATAGCGCGAAGTTATATTAATAAACGGAACAGAACAGATATGATTAGCGGGTTGTAAAGACAAGACAAGACACTGCGTGATTGAGGAGTGGCACATTTACACGCATGTTACAGCGAGCGGACCTTACTGTAAGTAGGACGGAGAACGGCGCCTTCAGATTGCAATGCAAAGATTGTGCTATTACACAGAAGATAAAGTGATTGAAGTACCACGCGGATAAATAATGTCTCTGAAGAGAATGTATGGATCGTTTCCTGAGATTATCTCAAACACCCAAAAGCTCTGCCCATTTTTAACTGCGCGTACAAATACGTATCCGGATATGTTTTGAAAGGTACACGAAGTCTAACAAGAGCCCATTTTTGGTTGAATACAGAATGTAATCATAATCGTGTATAAAAATGACCTTTAATTAAAGTCCCGAAGTCACGTATTATGATTCTTATATCTTTAACAACCATTATGTGAATGAATATGACAAATATACTTTCTTACGGACAGCACTTTGAAGTTTCTAAAGAAATGAGTCAATACAAACAATTTCCCCTTCTTGAACTTTTTGTCAGAGACGCTTCACAAATTCGAAAGCTTCATTTTATTTTCTGACGTGGCCACATTTTTACAATCATCACTTCTCAGTGCCACGTACAACTTCCAAAAATTCATTTCCTGTTTACGTGTGACCTGGTATTGCCGTAGATGTTTTAGTTGAACCATTCTTCTTGACATTAGTGTACTTGTCTGATGGCAGCTATAAGATACAGAAACACTTAACGTGAAATGAAAAGATTTTTTTTAAGTTTTCGATCAAATGACTTTACCGACGTTTACAGTCATTGATAAGAAAATACTTTTTCGTCTGCTATTTATAATTTTACAAAGAAACACCAAACAGCTACTATTTTATTCATTACAATTAGAGAGAAAATTACGGCGTTTCGCTGACAATTTTGGAACTTTTTTCACGTAAAATTAGACAAAAAAAATCGTTAAACGGTAAATGGACGCAGTCATTGACGCAAAAACTTTGTATCTGGAGCTCTACGTCTTACTAGCTACATGCATATAATTGGATATATTAATTTTTTTACACCTGATAATTTCCAAAATTTATTAATGAAACGTGTCGTAATGTGAAATTGTGTTGGATAACGTAGTGGTTTTCTGACTAATTATCTATTTTGGTGTATATTTTTACTGCTTTTTATAATACGTCTGTAGCCTCTGAACATGCCGGGGAAACGGCCATTATACAATTGGGTTCTCTGTAAAAACTGCTGGATTGATCTTGTGGTCTTGAGAGTCCTTGGTTTCAGAGGTCAGATCAGCTGGTTCCACGGGACTTAACGCGCAGAGAGATAAGATCACGTCGTTCATTCGGCCCAGCTACGTGCAAAAAATTGCAAGTCACTTGAGGTGAACGGAAACTGCAAAACGCCAGTCACCGTTGCATTCAACTCGCCAGATTAAAGTTCGATCGGAAGTCAGCAGATGCTCCTACACTCACTCAATCTGCACCGTCTTGATGGTAAAGATGTGACGCCATCCTGTTGCTTGAAACAGTGACAGATTCTTGCTTGTGCTTGGTGAAATGGAGAATTGAAACGCCACCACTTCGGTGTTGACGATATTACAGTGAATCTTCATTCTTCCATGCACTGGTTTCTTTCCACCGATAAGTTTAATGCATCTGTACACATAATTATACCCGTACCGAAGAGGACTGGGGCTGAAAGATGTGAACAAGACAATTACTTAGTGTCTCATGCATGCAAAATATTAACGAAAATAGTATATAGGTTGATGGAACAGCATATAGAATGCGAGTTAGGAGAGGATCAGCTTGGTTTTACAAAGAATATGCAGACAAGAGAAGTAATATTGAACTCTGCGTCTAATTTTAGCAGACAGGATCAGGCCTACGTTCATGACATTTGTAGAGGTAGAAAAAGCCTTAAGGATTTGAAAAGAATAGGAATAAAATATGCAGAAATAAGGCTTATACATAACCTCTACAGAAAGACAGAAATGCAGTAATTAGAATTGAAGGACAAAAAAATTAAATCAGAAATCAAGAAAGGAGTAAGCCCATGCTGTTTGAATATATAGAACAGATGATGAAGAAAGTTAAAACGGAACATGGAAAATGAATCATACTGCAAGAGGAAGAAATAAAAACCCTACAATTTTCACATGATATTGTAGTATTAGGAGAGTCTGAATGAGACATGGAAATCATAATAAATGGCATGAACGTGGTCCTGGAGAAAGACGTCAATGTGAGATTTAATAGAGGGAAAACTAAGGTAGTGTAGTATGGGAAACAGTGGAATAACTAAGGGTGTTAGACTGGGAAGTGATATTTTGAAGAAAGTTAAGGAATTATACTACTTGGGAAGCGTAATAACTAGTGATGGTAGAAATATAGTGGACATATAGTGTAGGATGGCACAGGCAAGAAAGACTTTCACGAGAAAGAGAAATTTACTTACGGGTAATATAAAGCCATTTGTTGATAATTATTAGATGTAAAATCATTACGAATTTTCCAGTCACATTGGTTTTGAAACAAACTACTTCCCAAGCTTTAAAGCTACAAATATTTTCTTGTAACTGCGCAAACACAATTTGGTGAGATGTTGAAGAAAACAAGTAAGTTAAGTAACGCAAAACGCCTTCAGTTTGATTGAATTCACTTTCTCCATGACGACGTAATATATTTGTCGTAATGAGCCTCGATCTTGACCCCGAAGCCACTTTGGCTGGAAACAAAAGGATTCCCGTTTCGCTTCATCAGCTCGATTACGGAACAAAGCCATGAGATGCATGTCTGCAGTAGCAAATCCGACCTTCGACGTTCTGGTTCACAGGTGATGGGCGTTGCTTCTGGTTAACAAGTAACGTGTTAATTTTCCATAACACTTTTAGCACCTCCTCCGTGGTAAAATAGATCTTTCTCAAAGTTCTTTGCCATCTCCCGCCTGACATTTAAGTATGATTTATAACTAAAAGTTAACCCTGTTTACACTACTTTAATCAATTCCTAACTGGTCGCGAATCAGTCGACATAATCTAAAAACTTCAGGATTAATTGCTGAGGTAGTTCATAGGCCAAAATCGTTCTCGTGTTCTACGATATGTTTCCGAATATTTTTAACTTTTCATTTATTGATATTATTACTACCATCGCATATTATATATACAGTTACTTCTACGAACCAAACTCATCGCGGTATCTGGATTGACATTCTTGTGGCAATACTGATTAAATCTTTTTTGTAATCAGAATATTTCGTTTCTTCCATAAATTCTGCATAGATTAGTGTGGTTGATAAACGTCAAGAATGTTAATTTCAATAATAATCTATATTTGTCACTAATTTAGAAACTTAAGTATTGGATTCCTGCGTGCTTTACTTGAGTCATAATATTATTCAAAACTCCATTAATATACATATAAACGTTGTTAAAAATTTTACATCTTTACAAAGCAATCGTTTAAAAACCATACTCAGAATTAAAGTTATGTATATTTTATTTTACCAATAAATTCAAATTAAATAAAATTTTAAAAATTTAAAAGAAAAGAAAATTATCTCAATTTAATTACTAATTAACTATGTGAATTAAAGTAGAAGATATTTCATTCATTTTTAATTTTATTTAATTTGATCTTTTCAAAACAAAATATATATAAGAATTTCAAAAGTATATTAATTTTTTTGATAATTATGTTTTTCAAAATTTCTTTGGACAGATGATTCTAGCAAAACTGCTGCCCAAAAGCTCTTTTGTGAAATACGTCAATTTCATAAACGCCTAGTATTTTGTTTTATTCCACTTTTCTATCTTAAAATGATAAGTTCCTAGCATGAAACGTTCCATTGTTCTTTTCCTCTTGCAAATCACATGTAAAAGAAATCTTTCACTGTCTAAAATTCTATTTTATAGAGAACAAACATCGCCAAAAATCAGCTATAATATTTTCTTTCACATACAAGATAAATGAGAAAGAAAAACCAAGGGTTGCACCAGACCAGTCTAAGGGCTGAATACCGCTGCAACAAAATATGTTTCAACGTAGGATTGCCGGAGGCAGACAATAGAAAATCCTAAATCTGTTCGGGTTGAGAAAGTGGAGTTCCCCGTGAGTCAACTTTATTGCTTGAGCTTCCAAGAATTTGGACTCTGCGGCCCTCGAGGAATTGGGTCGACGGTAAACCACAACAAATCTCCTGATCGTTGCCTAATAGTTTTTGCAATTTTGAGTAATCACCGCTCCTCAATTTAACACGGATTAAAATTATTTTTTCTAAATAAAATAAGAACTACGAATTTATTGCCCAGTGTATTTTCTAACATCCTGTTGGTATTAAGTAAGATTTATTTCGAGCATTTTTAATCTGAGCTATTTCCGCAATTCCACTTCATCAGCCAGAATTAGACTTTGACCCAAAACAAATTTTACAAAATATGCATAAATACCCTGTAAATCTTAATATCCAAAGCACTTCGGACTATTGAGTGAAGAATTTTTTTTAAATAATTAATTTAATTTTTAAGTTAAACCAAAACTTGTATTTTATTTAAAATTGAAATGTGCTTTGAAAATTATGCATTTTCTTCAATTTGCCTCTTTATTATTATTGTTTTATTATTTATTTGGATGTTTTTATTTTTATAGTTTTTTCCTCTTAATGACAATGTATAGGTTGTTTCCCCCAACTAGGAGAAATTCTGCGGTTGAATCCCATCTAATTATGAGAATGGCTAAAACCATGTTTATGGAACTGGATTACTCCATTAAGATAAAAACAATATCAAGCGTAAGTTTATTATGCAGCAATAGCCTCGGTCTCAGTAACTAACCAAATACTTCAACAAGGCCGAAAGAACAAATAAAGCACACACACACAAATATATATATATATATATATATATATATATATCACAGAATGGATAAAATTATCATTAGTGACTACTTTATTAATAACAACACTTTAATTTTAACAACGCCTAGTATTTATTCCTCTTTTCTATGTTAAATGTGAAAATGATAAGTTCCAAGCATGAAACGTTCCACATCTCTTTTCCTCTTGAATATCACATGTACAAAATATTTAAAATAATAAATTTAGCTTTCATTTTTAAGTTAAACCAAAATTTGTATTTTATTTAAAAATGTGATGAAAATTTTCTCTGAAGATTATGTATTTTGTTCAATTTGTCTTTTGTATTTTATATATTAACTACTTACACTGTAATGCACTTTATATTGGTCAAACTAAGAGAATCCTAAAAACGCAGATTAAAGAGCATAAAAATAAACATGAAATGTGACAGTCAAAAGTATACACAGTATACAGTTTTGTACAAGTATATTTCCTCCAAAAACAGCATTTATACTGGCTAATTGTTAAAACTTTGAATTGTTTTACAATACTAAAGATGGAAATGCTACACATCCATTAATTCATATTGTATTTCAATTTTCAATTATTTAACTTTTAAGTTAAATGGTCGAAAATTATAAACGTTGCTCTGTTTCCTTGTCTCACTTTCGTTATAACCATCATTGGTACGCAGTCCAAGACGCAAAAATATTACTTTGGACCTCTATTTTTAACCTTCTAACTAAATTAATTCAGGACTGAATAATTTATAATTTAACAAATACAATGTCAATTTAAATTTCTAGTCTATGTAAAAGAAAATTGTCTGAAATTAACACCAGAAAAAATTTATTGTATCACTTTACCTGATGAAGTCCCCAAATTGTGGACGAAACGTTGTAACGTTTGTAATGTGCTGATTAATGTATTATTTTTATAATTTATTGGCTGTTTCATGTTTATTTCTTAATTTGTTATTTTTACCGAAAAGAATGTAATTGTGAGTAGAAATTTATAATTATGAATTCTTGACGATTTTAAATGAAATTTCAATAAATAACTACTTCGGGAATATTATTATTTATTAACGTTAGATATTTTTAAAAATATGAAAAAGTCCTTACGTGAAAGATAAAAATTATTGATAGATTTTTTAATGCTTATAAAAATTTATGGTAAGATCCAAAAAAATACAGAGAAATAAAGATGTTGGAATGTAAGCGTGACAATTCACATCATGTGTGAATATTGAAATACTGCATTACGTTAGTTATATATTTTTTATATAATATGCATATGTCTGCGATTGTCTCATTCGTCTTCTCCGCCTTTCAAGTGTTAAATTGATTATTAATAGTGTTACAATTCTTCTAAAAAGTGCATCACGTTTGAAGGCAGTTGTCGCTTGCCTTGAATAATTCTCTTGTTAACTAAAGGGGAAAAAATTCAAGATAAGAAGACTGTAGATATGTCGCAGTGGGAAGATACGGGGAAATCATAGCTAACCGTGTCAAGGGAAAGCAAGATAAACCTTAAAGGTACCAGTGAACCTTGAAACAGGCGGAAAACGCTAGCTTAGAATTAAGCAGCTGAAAGGAATAACCAACTCAATCGCCCCATCGTGACAAATAACTCAAAGAATAAAAATAATCATGGAATCGTCTACTCTGTTCAGGATTTTCTTAATAGTTTCACTAATAGTAAAATTAAGATTCCTTTGAATGTGTTGCCTTGTAAAATCTCTTATTACATAGCTTTAAACTTTGTGTACAGTTTTTTTCGGCTTTTTTTGTTTGTTTCATGTATTGTCTGGAGCTACTTCGGTAGGCCTGATTCCTAGTCGTGCAGCTCCAAGAAGTGAAAACTCCATTGCCTATGCACTTGTGTGTGTTTCTCAGTGTATTTTTGTACTCTGTAGTGTTTTTAATGATTTTAGACTTTATCCTGTTTATTTTAGTTATTTACTTGAAGATTATTTGTGATTAATTGTTTACTTTATTTTGTTCTTATAATTATTTGTCATTTGCAATGATGAAGTATCATATTTCCTCAACTGAGAACTTATTGAAACAACAATAAATGTAAATCTACTGAAGTATTAAAATATGCAATGAATTAACACATTTCTGCTACTAAAATATTGTAATATACCTACATGATTTTTATGGGAATTCTTTTCTCGAAACTACTAGGAAACTGTATATCATATGACGCAATTTGTCGTTTTCTTCTGGCAGACTGCGTGTCTAGCTCAGGATAACTGGTTCTGGAAACAGATCTGCCTGCTCTAGGCTCACCGCAATCCACAGATAACATTGCGTTTCTCTCTCCAGACTTCCATGTTTGTCAATAAGATCTGTGGTGGCAATTTATTTTTTTCGTTTATCTTACGATCATTAGTTTGATACAATAATTGTTTCAGTATATATAAGATTAAAATAATGTATTTACAAAATTATCATAATGGATATAATTCACATGCAAACATGAAACTGATTAGTCCATTGATTAGCCTACTTTAGCAGATGGGTTACGCTGTTTTATACCATGAGAGGCATACGATGTGGGTGGGTGAGGTTTGACAGGTGGTATATTGATATTTGGAGAATATATGAGGATGTGGTCTGAGGGTGGGTTAGGATGTGCCTGAATGTTCTGGGGGAAGGATGAGGTCTATTGGGAGTTTTCTTTTGAGCCGAAGGAAGCGTTGAGGTGCGGAGGATTGTCATGGGAGTTGTTGGATCGTGAGGTTTGGGTTGTCGAGGGCGCTTTTAATTAATTTGGTTACGGATTTGATGTTTACGGAGTTTAGTTTGGGAAGTTTGGTGGATGACGGAATTTCTGAGCTACCAGGGAGAGTTCGTAATGCTGCGCAGAATCAAAATTTGTTTAGAAACAGTGAGGCCCTGTCCTGTATAAAACCGGCCCATTGACCACACCCTTCAGACCAGTTGGTATAATTTTGAAAATCATCGCCGGACACATAAAGAATCACTCATTTTCACAAGAACTATTACTAATAACTCATCCTTATTTAATATAAAACATTTTATTTATTACAAAATTTAATTTAAATATTTTTACAAATTAATGGACATATTTATGTTATTATTTGTCGTCTTCAAACTTTCTATTGAGACTCGGCAATTGCTCTACTATATTATAGAGAACAAATTATATATTGGAGACAGTTTTGCGTATACATATCGAGTACCACTCTAGTAAAAACGAAACTACTTTTAATATAAATCAAAACGATTTTTCATTGCTATTTATAATAAGAACGATTTAATTTAGCGTATTTTAATAATTATGTTCCCAATGTAATATTAACTTAAATGTTGTATATATAAAAATTGTATTTCTTCTTTATGAAATATAGTTAAAGTCCGTAAACTAATCATTTACAAAAAAATATTTAACAACACAACAACGTTTCTGTAATAAAAATTCTTCAACATTTCCTCAGATTTTACATTTCTTGAGTCAGTCAACTGAAAGATGCTAAAAATATGCTCGGAAGTGTTTTTCTGTTATAACATTTTAATCGTCTGTTAAAGGTCGTTAAATATATTGATATGGATTATATTGCTAAATAGATTTAAAAGACCATATATATTAGTTATGTAAGGTGTATAAAGTATATAAAGTTTGTTTTGACAAAAATTAAGTACAATATTGATAGTTTTCATTAAATAGTTGATATGACAATTTAATATACAGTAAATGATTTAAATCAACCTCTTTGTCAGTTTTTTAAATTTAAATGTTAAACTTTACAACGTTTCGTCTCTGTTTTGAGACTTCTTCAGGTACTAAAAATAAATTAAGAATGGGTAATATGTTATAAAAAAAACTTGGTTTTAAACTTAAAAATTTCATGTACAGCTAAATTTTGTAAGTTCAAAACCATGCACAGCTAAATAATTGGGGAATGGAAAATAGGTAAAACAGTTGAATTCATATATTTTCTCTATTCTGTTCGTTAATTTCAAAGTGATTCAACTGTTGTAATATGAGTTATTAATTTCCATTTCCCAAAAGGGAAGAAGAAGATGCTGATCCTCTCTGCCTTCCCACGCGCACATCTCTCAACTCTTGATTCACGGAATTGGTTGGTATCTGAGGTCGCGCCAGGCGTCGCAGGTCAAGCTGCGTCGTGACCTTGAGCAGGTGAAGGGGCGCCGACCGTTGATATTTGTAGCGGTGACTTGCTAAACTCGTTCAGCTGGAAATGGGTCGCCGTCGCCTTGGCCTCGTCCTCGCCAAGAGGTAACATCTGCATGCGGAATATAGGCCGTGGCCTTGGAGCACAAAAGCCTCGTTCCAATTCCTCCGGCCCTACCACAAAGGTTCCTTATAAATAAAGTACATCGCTCCCGAGCGCCTCAGTGCGATCCCTTCGACCAGACGACGCGTGGACGAGCTGGGGAGACCTCAAGTCCTCAGGATCAGACTTTACAAAAGTGGAGGTATATGGAGAAGAGCCCAGCCTACGAATATAGGACCTGGAAAGGTCTGCAGGAAACTATTCTCATCATAAATTAAAGAAAATATATAAGTTTCTTGAGGTACTGAAAGAAGTAAAAATGATTTAGTGAAATACTTCTTCCAAATTATTAACCTCCAGCATGAAAGAGAAGGAATAGTTACCAACAAAGAAGACTGTGAACTCCCGCCGGAAAACAGCAGTATAGAAACTACAAGGATGCTGAAACAATGGATTATTTCTAGAAGGATATATGCTATGAAATCGGTGACGCCTACAGAATCACAATAAAGATTAACAAAGAAGTAAATCAACAATCTTCAATGAAGGGTAAATGGCAAAGGGATACTTCAGTGGCCATTGGAAATCCCTACCGTAAGTAACTGTAGGATCGACTTCCGATGAGGTGTGAAGTCCTTGGAGATTTGAAGTCATCACTGTTTACATTTGGAACGAGGACGTGGAGACATAAAAATACACGAAACCACCATTGACGTTGAGAAGTGACTACAACCAGCCATTATGTTCAAAGTATGAATGCTAACACTGTTCATGACGTAGTTTGGAAACATCCGAAATTGAAACGAAAATTCCTTTTTGGAACGGCTTTTATTGAAACGTGAAAATATAAGTAACTGATACCAGATACTTAGAGCTATAAAATGGTGTAACAATGAAAGAAAGTTGGAATAACATTTCAATAAGACTGGAATAAAAATTGGATAATAATATCTACCGTTAATGAAAAGAGCAAGTGGTTGGTTACTACGAGATTCAATGAAATTGTAGGACAATTCATGGAGCTGGATTGACAGAAGTGACAGAAAATTTCAATTTGCAAGATTGAAGATGTAAGCATGTCTAATACAACATAGAGCACGAGAAAAGTCGATAAAACTTTAATCGACAATAATGTGGCCAAATTAATATTAAAGTTCTTGGAAGCAACAAATAAAATATTTTAACTAAATATAAAAATTGAAGATTGTCGTGCACTAATGGAGCAGGAAATGACAACGATTGAACCTCCAAGATGAAGACATGGAAGTAACGAAGACAATATTTTAACTAAATATATAAAAAATGAAGAATGTTGTAGACTAACGAAGCAATATTTAACCTAAACCATGTAACTATTAAATATATGGATCAAAAAGAGTAAAGAATATAGATTCTAAACGGAAAATTCATAAAGGAAAGACAAAAGTCATTTCTAACAGAACCTCGCGGGACGATCTTTAAGTAATCAATATAGCCAACTGAAAAAGTATATAAAATGAATAAATTCTACTCCTCAGGAAAACGTTATATGTATCTGAAATGAAGTTGAATTAGGTAAGAGAGGTGAAATATCTTTCAAAATATCTGATAATTATCATGATATATATGGAGACAAGGAGAATTATTGAAAAGTAAAGGAACAAGAAGTCATGGGAAAATGAAAGCAAAAAGAGTGAACCTATCATATGAAGACGTTGACATGAACAGAACTTATTTTATACGTTGAAATATTCAGAGAAATTTTGTCAAACGTTTAGATGCTTATAACTTCCGGATTTGACTAAACTTTACATCTTTGAAACGTCCTAGTGATATCATTGAATAAGTCGTCTTTAAGAAAACAGATCTACAAATATCTAAAAATTACTTTTTAGTTTACTTTTCCCGTCATAATCTCCAGTGCCTTTCTTAATCTTACATTCCTCCAAACATTTTTAATCCCTATCCATTGTTATTCCTATTTATCCTCCCTTGCTTCTCCCGCATTATGCAAGTAACCTCATGATGAATCTTTAATAAAATACATTGATGAAGAGGAGAGAAATTGGAAACACCCAGAAGTAAGATTGCTATATATATATGGGAATGGAACAAGCGATAATCAATATGTGACATTGCGGAAAATATACTTTCCAAATGAATTGTGATTCAATTGGGGAGTAATAGTATAAGAAATTAATATTACTCGAGAAATGAAACAAAATATATGAATTTGGAGAATACGAAATGAAAAGTTAAAAAAACCACGAGATGCAGCGAAATCGTTTAGTTATAAAATGGAAGGTGTTAAAAGCAAAAGAAAAATATTTTAACACCAAATTAAGTTCATCTCTCTGGAAACATTTTTTCTACCGTAATTACGGTACCGGAAAGTGATAAAAAAAATCGTCATGATAAGAGATAATTTTCAGGCTGCAGATAAAGGCGAAAAGACAATTGGAAGGCGGAAATAATTCATGAAATTTTTTTGAAAATAAATAGCTGTTGAAAACAACTCAAATCTCAAAGTTAGATCTTTAAAGAATGTAACAAAACTGAAGTAAGGAAGGTGGTTTAAAAACTTTAAATTCCGCAGTGATCTATTTTAATTACGACTAATAGGACCAATAAACAAGATTTGTTTGACTGAAAAAAAATACGTCGGCGACCATTATAAAGAAATTAAAAGAAAAGCGAATCAACTGTCTTGTCAGCAAAGAAGAAACGAGGGTCGAAAAATATGTACGAAACCGGGTTGAAGAGAAGCAAGAACTCTAACATAGCAATGAAAAACAGATAAGACTATGTTTTAAAAATTGGAAAAAGCTGTTGGAAAACGTTTATAGATTCCAGAAGATAAAAATTCTACTAAGAATGGAATTATGAATAATAAGTTCTAATAGATGAAAGACTCGCTAATGGAGTTGAAGAATGTCCATGAAATCGCACGGTGGAACAACGACCTCTTCAACTGCTTTTGAAAATTTGCTGTAAAGGTCGCCTGGTTGGCCGAGGAAATTGTGCCAAGGTTCGCCATGGCCATGAAAGCGTTCGTCTAGGAAGAAAAAGAACAGAAATTGAACTTGGTCTGGCGGAAGAAACTCATTACGTGCTAGCCACTGCGTCGGCCACGTCTTAGTGAACGAACTGAAGTGGTCATGGAACATGAAAGTATTACTACATTACAGTGGAAACAAGTTTAGTATTTTATAATGCCTCCGAAATTAAATATGAAAGATTTATGAATGCTGTAAATGGAAAATGAAGATGTATGATACATAACAGCGATGTTTCTGTACCTCGTGCAAGGCTCAATACATATATTTATTGAAATATCTCAACCATGTTACAGTAAATATCTTTTCCATAAAAACCTTTCATCTCAAATATGGTACAAATCTTCTCCATTAAACTGGAAAACATCTTCGACTTTTTACAACAAAAAAATTATATCTTTTTTATATGCTGTACGAAATTTAGTGTTCCTCTTGGAGAAAAAGTGAATAATAAATCAAACTGATAGAAAAGATCTCACTCCCACGGAAGTTTCGTATTTTCAGAGTCATGATGGAATGAGTTAGCTGAAGAAAAATGACGTAAATTCATAGAACGAGTCTGAAATCTGATTTGGAATCTGATCATAAGAAAAAACTAGGTTATATTGAACTATTGGGAGTAAAAATTGTAGAGATCAACGGCAGGCACTCCGGCTATTTGATTGGACGCTGACCACTTACCGGCATAAATAGAGCGGAAATTTCTCAGGACACTAGTCTACCTGACGACGACGACGGCGATGGTGACAATCGAGGAAACGTTGTGTTCCGACATAAAATTTGACCGAAAAATTACTTATGAAATCGATTGGCCGGGAAAGCCTAATTTCTTTTTTTTTAAAAAAAAAATAGAAATATGGCAAAGAAAAATTTACTTTGATTCATTCTTCATGATAATAAAAATTGTGGAGTAATGGATTGGCTTAAGAGTTATTCAAGCAAGAAGAGAATATTAAAAAGAAATATTCTGATCTTTCAAAGTAAAAAAAAGTGGTGAGTCGCTTCCATATAAAGGCCATATTTTTTTGCTTTTCATAATTTAATGAGAATGTTTGTCCAATACACTTAGAGTAATGAAACTATTTGAGAAGATTGCACATGGTCTCTATTTCATCGGCAGTTCAAATGAAATTAACAATTGCATTGTTGTTCCTACGGAAACAGCTTTTAATTGACACACTTCGAGGAAAAGTTAAGCTACTTCAAGAGATTTGCCGGTAAAAATATAAGGTTGTAAGGAAACGTGTTCAGAGAGGTTTATACATAACCTCTTCAGAAGACAGGCAGGAGTAATTAGAATAGAAGATCAATAAAAGAAAGCAGTAATCAAGAAAGGAGTAAGCAAGGATGCTGTATGTCACCCGTGATGTTTAACTTACATATGGAGCAGGAGATGAAGAAAGTTAAAACGAAATATGGAAAAGGAATCATAGTGAAAGAAAAATAAATAAAAACCCTACGCTTTGCTGGTGTATTGTTGTATTAGGGGAGTCATAAGAAGCCTTGGAACCATAATAAATGGCATGAAGGGGGTCCTGGAGAAAGAGTTATATATGAGGAGTAATAGAGGGACAACCCCGAAAGTTTTCGCGAAAAAGAGGAATTTACTTACGGGTAATATAAGTGTGAATATTAGGAAGTCATTACTAAAAATGTTCTATAGAGTGTGTCGTTATATAGATGCGAAATGTGGACGGTAAGAGTTGCAGAAAGGAAAAGAATAGAAGTTTTTTAAATGTGGTGCTATATGAGAATGCTAAAAATCATATGGGTGCATAGAACCACTAACGAGGAAGTTATAAGCAGAATGGGGGAAGAGTGAACAATATGGAGGACGTTGACGAAGAGAAGGGATAGATTGATAGGCCACTTTTTATGACATGAGGGTCTTGTAAAGTTAGCATTATAGAAAAGTGTGTGGGGTAAGAACAGAAGAGTGAGGCCAATGATGGAATCCTGTAAGCAGATTAGGGTGTGGTAGTTATGCAAGATAGGCTTGCATGGAAGGTTGCATCATACCAGTCTTAGGACTGAATACCACAACAACTCTTCTGGTTCTCTCTGGATTCAATCATTTCTTAGGTAAACATTTAGAGAGTTTATTCACGCTACATTAGAACTTCATAGTTCCCCTCACATAGGGATGAATCTGACCAACCTATCAAACAAGTTGAGCATGGTGATCCACGAAGAGTTACAAGATCGCTCCCATCATCTCGTCTATCAACTGATGACGTAGCAACGGTAGAATTAAATAATTAATTCGTCAAACAATACCTGTGAGTCAAGTTCAGAGTTACAGCCAAGAAAGAAATGAGAAGAGTTGTTGCCGACCCCAAGATTTAAAATCCAAGGATTACTCGACGAGGCTGAAGTAGTAAGATCAATATTGAGTGGTAAGGTTGGTACTATCAGAATGGTAAGTAAATTTTTCTTCTGAAAAATGTCACTTTGGACAAGCGTATGTTATTCAATCCACGAATCAACAGTCTTACTTAATTTTTCGAACACGTCACTTCACTTTATCCTTTTCTTGGCAGCGTTTCCAAGTTATGCAGACTAGCTAACTGTTCCACTGAACGACATCTGGTTATCGTGCGGCGTCTACCCATACAAAAGACATCGGACCATATTTATCATTCATCAAGGTGAGTAACTTGTTGCCCAGAAAGGAAGTCAACGCATTAATCTAAAAATTAGTAAACCTTAATCATTTCATTACTTCAGGCCCTTTCTCTAACGATTTGTAACTGCAAAATATCTTTAGGAAAACTATTTCATCAGAATCTTGAGATATGAATTTTAGTCAAAACCTTTTTTTTTTACAAATTCTTAGGTGATTTGTTACTGGGTGAAACGTGGAAATGTCAAGGAGACGAAAAACAAGCTTTTTGGACTATAAGAGTGCTATTATACTCGATTTCTTTTATATCGATTGTATATATGACTGATGGAACATTTTACTTTTACAGACTCCAAACATTCGTCAGTCGTCTGAGGTGATCACTCTTCTTATATCCTATCAAGAACTATTTGTATAATCATGAGGGTAATGTTATATATATATTTCTTTCTTCTACATTACATTTATTTGGCAAATAAAGAGAATTTAGAGAATAAAATGCGTGTTATACAATTTCCTACCTCTTCTAGCATTTAGTAGTTGTAATGAAAATTTCATTGGAGAAACCTTATTAACTTCATTTAAGGAAACGAAGATGTCATTAGGATTTGCAAAACTTTCGAGCTTTGTTGGTGATGGAGAATTGTTCCAATCCGAAAGACTTGGAAAAAAAGTTTCTGTGGGCAAAAAACCACGAAATTTTGCATCACTTTTCATGCTTTTACTAATAACTACAGCATGAAGCATTATGTTGTAATAAATTGTAGAGTATCAAATTAAGCGAGCAGATTGTCCTATTTCAATTGCTGATGTCTAAAAAATGAGCAGTCTTATAGAAATTATTTTTAGAAGAAAGGTTGTAAATAATTTAATTTTCTTTCCGACGCACTCTGTGGATTTAAAAATCCTTCATTTCAACAGATGACGCGTCGGCAGCGCAACTGTTTCCTATTACGTAACATTTTATCTCTACGACGCCAGGCTAAAAAGGTATTCATGTTACAACAAGAAAATATTCTCAAATACAAATAGTGTTGTATGGAGACATGAAGTGCGAGCACGCTAAATAAATTACTTCTGTGAATATTGAAATTTTAATAACTACTTTGTCAAGAGACGACAGAATTAAAATATATGTAACCTATTGAATTTAATAATTAAAACATGAATTTCAGAAATCCTGACAATGAAATATATTTTTAGACATATACGTAGTGTAAGAATCTATTAACGTACGTGAGAAACGATGAATTGTGAAACAAATATATTTAATTGATAAAGCAGTAGGAATGGGAGACGCAAAGAAGAGGAGAATTTAATTTCTATCTTTCCCAAACTGTTGTGAGGAAGACGCTCAAAAAAATAAATTATCATTCCGTTTATTTCGCATGAAATACGATCTGGGAAGTTATCTTCCGCGGTATTCTCATGAATCATTAAGGCCGTCGACTGTTTTGGAATGGACTTCATTTTTTACGTAATGTTTTCTCTTGTTGAAGCATCCATAGAAAAGCAGTTTAATGCGCTTCATTTTAGAGGGTTTCTTGTGGGAACATAATTGCATCATATGTTGCGACCATTGCAGTTCGATATCCTACGCAGTGTTTGTTACGATCTTTCGTGGTAGGACCAGGACTACTTGCAGAATTTGCGCTTTTTATTGACGTATAAATTTGGTGTTTGAAGGATTTTAATTTCAAATTTGCATAATAATATTAAAACTTTTATTGTTGATGTTTTTTGTCTTCATTCTTCATGCTAGTCATGAGTCATGAGTCTGTATTTATTACAAATTTGGTTTCATGTGAATTTCGGATCATCTCTAGTGCTTTATGGATGACAATGGCTTCATAGAAGAAGATGGAGCTTGTGTTGTTGAGTTTCTATTTAGTTTTTCTGTGTAAATATGTGATGTAAAAATGTAGCAGGTTCGCACGAATTTAAATAAATAAATTTAAAAACTTTTATTAATGTGTTTAATAAATTAATTTAATGACAGTGACAAGTATTTATAATTGTGTACAATGTTCAGTGTTTTATATTGAAGTGAAGTTCTGTGAAGTATGGAAGTACTAATATAATACAGCTTGGAGAAGAAAGTGAAAATCAGTTAAATCAGCCTCTATGTCAATTTTTTAAATTTAAATATTACAATGTTTCGTCTGTCATTTGGGACTTATTCTGGTAAAAATTTATGTGTACATGGAACCTCACTCCATGACTACTTCGGTCGAAAGGTTCCATGTACACATAATTTTTTACCAGAATAAGTCCCAAATGACAGACGAAACATTGTAATATTTAAATTTTAAAAAACTTACAAAGAGGTTGATTTAACTCATTTATTGTATTTACATATATATATATATATATATATATATATATATATAATGACCATGAATTCTACTTTTTACAACACATCACCGTTTCGGTTTACATTTGTAGTCCTCTTAAGGCTATGTTTGTATAATAGTTTAGTCATTAATTTATAAATTGTTTGCTCAAGCTGGCCATTAAGATTACTTGTTAAAGTCGTTCTGTTAAATTAAGATATTATGAACATTAAAAAAATTTAATGGTCAGTTAATACTCGTTAAACACATCTGATTATAAAACCAGACGTAAAAAATAATAAAATATTTATCATTTAAAAAATTTTCCAAACTAGAAGTGACTTTTATAATTGTATATTACATATTACAGTAATTTATCGGAATATAACTCTAATCTATGTTTCAAACAGAACCGTCAAATTTCAAAAATTCGAAACTATTCAGCTTTTAACCCGATATGATTGAACAAAATACGATTAAAAAGGAGTTTCACTTTGATAGTCGTCCACGACGATGGATCTGCCGTACTGGGCAAAATGATTCAGTCACACATCCCTGGCATCCAAGGTCACCGGACCTCACTGCATGTTTTCATGTAGAAGTTTATAAAAGACTCGCTTCAAGTGCCACCACTTGCAGCAACAATGCTCGAACTGCGGAAACGCAAAACAACAGCCGTGGGAGAAGTAATTCAAGACAGAGATGGGAAAAATTTCAGTAGTCCTACCAATATGCATTGCATCTTGGGAAGACACATGGAGCACCTTGTTATGTAAAAAAAGTTTGTGTATTTTTCTTTACTTCAACATTAAATTTTATGTGTTCGATACTTTTTTAATATATTATTTTCAATCCGGATGATTCTTTATTTAAGGAGCCGATGCAATATATATATTTTACTGTCCAAGAAGTTGAAGTTATGAAGTTGGCGATTATATCAGGGTTGCAGCGCAACTCAGTGACGTTATCTCACAGTATTAGCTTGTGTGTTCCTACAGTATTGATTTTTTTTCTTTACTATACGTAGTACTTTTAAAGTGTTTTAATAGGTTTCCCTATTGTATAATTGTTACTAATTAATAGAAGCTTCTTCACTATACTGATTAAAGAAAATTAACCGCTAATTAAGCTAGTTTAGTTGGTAATTTTCTATGTGTTATTGTTACGGGTTAACCTAACAATTTGGGAAGATACGGTTCTAATCTCATCGAAACATGTGATTAAATCATGGACGAATAAAGGTTATGAACATTTCAGTAAAGTGTAGATAAAACGTATTATTTTTTACATTTTTTTTACTGCTTCAGTATTTACAATTTTCTATTATACCACTTGAAACAAAGAATAACAATATGGTTTGAAAGTTAAGTTTAACAGAGTCAAATTCTAATCCAGTTGAGTAAAACAAAATCTGAGACGTCCAGAGAAGTGCACTCATATGTCGTCATCGAAGGACAAATAAACATGAAGAATTATGTAGCGCTTGGAGAAGCGGAATGGGTTAATAACTCGTCCTGTCCGGGAACCGAATCCAGGACCTCCGCTTGGTACGCGGCGCCAATGCCAATGTGATGTCCCGGTAGACTTCCGGTCAACTTTTCTCAACATGAACTCGGACTCGTCTACAATTCACTATATCTCATTCTTCACGGCCTAACTTTATGACCAGAAAATGGATACTGTTTGTGACTTAATCATAGACACATTGATTTAATTGAGGAACAAAAGAGATGCTTTCAATCAAATTACAAACTCCAAGGTATAAATGGACTAAATAACCAGATTAGGATTGAAAATTTTCGACTGAATCCAGTTTTTTCTATCCAAATAACTTTTGTCAGTTTTTTTAAAAAATTAATATTTTATTTTTAAAATAGAAACGTAAAAGTGGGTACATAAATTTTCAGAACAAGTCCTCGAACCTGTCGGAATACAAAGCATTTCATTTTTATGTATTAAAAATAATAATGTGAGCAATGTGATGATAAGGAATCTTAAGAGTCAAGGTCTTCGTTATCATTGATAAAAGAAAAGCTCTATTTCAGAAATGCTATTGGATCGATTAAGAATTGCAATTACGAGGGCAATGATTCGTGTAATCTGTTTGGAAACTCTCCAGTTTAACGTGGTCAAAATTAATGACCGAAGACGAATAATTTTGTTCCAGTATCGTTTAATTTAATTTAATTAAGAGTCTTTCAACATTTTATGAACATCTCGCTGTATTTTACATATAACTTTTCCTCTTGAAAAACATCATCCCGGATATTACCTGGGCTTTGATTTCCCTTTTCATTTAGGCTAAATCCTTTATTTATAATTATTGAAATTGTTTGTCATAGTACGCTTCCACTTTGCCGTCAAATAATCGTTGTTAAATTCAGGATGTGGAGCTTGGCCATAGCATTAATTTTAGTGCCCACTTAAATCCTTGGTTGCTTAACATTAGCACCTTAGTTCTTTTCCAATTTTTTTAACAGATTACATGAGGGTGATCCTGAAATAGGTAACTCCCCTTTAATAGCATAGGAAGGGCATTGAAAATGGGGGGTGTGGAAGGTAGCAAAGGGTTGACTAGGGCTCCCGGGCTATAGTTTAAGGATCCTACCCGGTGTTTCACCTAAAGAGATGCAGGGAAAACCCTAGAAAACCTGCATCAGGTAGGTCGGCTATTGGGTATTATTTTCACGACCTTCCGAATGACGGGAGAAGAGTTTGCTGTGGAGTCGTAGCATTCCCTTCTCTGTGTCTACCAGTTTTAGGAAGCAGTTGGCCGACTGATCCAATGGCATCAGCGGACAAATCTTACCGTATACCCAAGATCTTCGACCCCAGTACATACACCTCCTAAAATAGATGGTTCCTCGGTATGTGAGAACCTTGAAAAAAACAGAGATTACGAGGCATTCCCAAAGGTGAGCCCCGCAGTCAGTCTGGGGAGAAATACCTGCGAGAGTAAAGCTCCCACAGGAATCCTCTTTTTCCGATAATAATATTATCCCTTTCTTTGTCCTATTTCTAACAACACGTTTTTATTGTGACATGGGAAATAAACTAGAGTTTTCAATTCTATTACTCAAAAGAAACGTTGGCTGATGTTCTTTCAGTACGTTTTAATTCTCAAACTTTCACATTAATCTTCATTCATCAGTAAAGTAGTTACTTAGAACCTCAAAACCAAAGCTGACCAGGATTGTGAATTGAACAAGAACTAAATAGAATTCTGTACTAGGAGCAATCGTTACTTTGCTGAGCTCTGATGAAAATAGATTGATATTAATATTTTTGTAACTGTAATTACATTAATGATAATAAAGTGTTTTTAGATACCTGAAGTCTTTCATTTTAAACACCTATTTTTTAATTTCCAGCTTTTTTAATCTTTATTTACAAGTCGCATTTACCGTGCTCGTCATTAGCGACAGACAATATTTGTGACATTTAAAAACAATATAAATTAATTGACATTTGCTTGTATTTACATACCATATTTTTGCAAAAATTTCTGTGCTGATAATGAGCTCTATCAGGTCCTGCAGGCTTGGCTGGAAATCCTCATTGGAGTAACCTTACATCCACTTTTTCTGGCCCACCTAAGGTTAGGGCATTCAAAAATTAGATGTGCTATTGATAAATGTTTGCTCAATGATGACAGCTTGGAAAGTAAGAATGCATGAGTTACGTTTGAGTGCATTGTTCTTAATCTTGATAGCATCATATGATGTCTTCTTGGACAGACCTTGGGGTTAATATTTTTTTTTTAAATTCCCGAGTTTTCACTTGTTTTAGATTTCTTTAAACTACTTTCCATGAATTTAATTGTTCCATCTTTCAACATTTTTAGCTCTTCATTCCTTTTTGGAATCTGATTCTTTTAGTTTTTAATTACGAGCAGCGATGTATCTGCTGCGTGGGGAAAGATTCTCCAAGGTGGAACTAAAGGTAACGTATTTTTGGGATAGTCGGCTTTTCTTTTCTTAAAATATTTTAAAGTTTAAATATATGTGGGACATGATGTAGCATGGTGAGGGATTATCGACATGTCTCTTAAGGTTTGGTGTGGGGCTTCTCTTTCCTTCAGAGCATATCTAACAATATTGGTTTTTGATATACCATGATTTACCGTTTTACCGTAAAGACAAATTACTGAAAAAGACAATAGATGAAAACATCAGGTAAGAAGAGCGATGGAAGTGATATTTGAAGGTCTTCATAATTTAGTTAGTCTGAAAAAGTAGAGCGATCAAACAGTTCCACGAACAAAAAAATGGTTAAACTGAGCTTAATCCAATAGAATCGACTGCCTCCGCTTTTCGCGTACGTCAGATGATACGCAAAACAAGTTTCAGAAGGTTCTTACTCGGAAAATTAAAATGTGAAGGTAAGTCGCATCTTATCTGAAATTATTTCACAGAATTACAGGACTTTCACTGATAGTTGTTGATAAATGTATCGCCAGTCTACGTGCTCCGAAAAAGTAATTGCTTTTTCAAGGAACCAGTATGCTTCCTACTAAGCTCTAATTGCATAACTTCCGAAATTCAAACAATGGTGTTACGAAGGCCACAAGTAGGAGTAGCCAGTTCATATTAAGAAAAATACTCATGAAAACATTAAGTGGATGTATTTGAGATAACAATATAATTTTCCTAAACTCTTGATGATTAGATTTTTATTAAAAGAAAATCAATTGAAACAGTTCATAGCTTTTATGATCAAATTAAATGAGAATCATGTGACCCATAAAATTTAATGTGCAGTAAATTGTAGAATTATTTTGGTCACAAGAAGACTAAAAAAATTATTCAGGCTAAAATTCTGTTTGTATTTAGTCAGCATTATAAATATTTAATTATATTCAAGTGGAAAAGGAATGTTCTTCTTCCAATGGCTCAACAGCCCTCTTGAGGGCCGAGGCCTACCGAGGCGGCTGCGTGCTGTCATCTGGCGTGACAAGGAAATGGAATATGCTAATAAAATTATCACCCTACATTTTGTGTGTATCGGTAAATGTGACAAAACATATTTCATTAAAAAAACCTTTCTCTGAATGTATAAATGACATGATCATAGCCAGTTTTTTTCTTATCCTGTCTTCTAAGATTAAACCCAAAGTCAATATTGCTTCTTTTGTCAATACATTCGTTCAAAAAGCCAGCCATCGAAATGTCACTGATAATCTTTTTGACCCGGTTGGAAACCTCAAGAGGAATTTATACATAATGTGAGAAATTTTTGTGTGTTTTTCTTGGCATCAATTAATCTCACTCACACTTGCTTTGGGGGATTTTTAAAGGCTTGTACATAATTGATATGAGATGGAAGAAGAAAGCAGTAGTCGATAGAAGCTAGAAGATAGTTGCACTGATAAAGAACAGTAAAGCTGAAGATTCTCCTGGTAATTGTGGTTGCATTAACCGCTGTAAATAACAGACAAGAGAAGGAGAGATCAAGAAAGGAGGTATGGGACACAGTCAGACACTTGCTCACTCACTCTCTCACCTCCTTCCTTCACACACAAACAGTCACAAGAAAGTTTCCTACATGAAGGGAGGACTTCTTGTGCTCAGACTCAAAAGAAATTGGAACAATCTGGAGAGGAGGAGGAAGAAGGACAACCGAGGGGGATGAGTGGCACAATTATAGCTATGACAGTCAAAACTAAGTATTATAATTTGCAAAATTCAGTTGAAGCTCTTATGTAGAAAGGAATCATAAAAACAAAAATAAAAGTAATGTTAAATTGTTTAACACAAGCTGAGTGAGTTAGCTCAATTTGCATAGAAACTGTTCCGTAACTCAATACAATATTAGTTTAAATTTTTAATATTTGCATTCAGTTTTTGTTTACTATGCTCACATTTGGTTGTTAATAATTTCCTTAATTTGTTTAAGGAAATTTTTATTATTAAACAAAGTTTTCTTGTAGTAAATCCTGATATTTCAAAATATTAGAAATATCTTTTATGCATTAGTCAGTTACTTAAATTATTCTGTAAAGAAAAATGGCAATCAGTTGATTTTACAAAGTCTATTTGCGGTGAAACTTACAATGTGTTCTAAGTCCACAAGTAAAAGTAAAGTTTCATTATGATCATTATTTTCATATTATCTAGTAACAGAATTTCTTTAATAATTTCCACATTGTGTTCTAAGCTAAACCATGCTGAAATATGTTTGTAAAGTCACTATATACATAATACATTATAAATCTAAACACATAGTCAGCAGACATCTGTTGATTAATAGTCCCTTCAAAATGCTGCATTACATTAAAATCCTCAAAACTATTTAATTAACATAATATCATTTAAAAACATTCAATATGACAGAATAATGATATATAAATAAATTCTTAAATGAAGAAATTCTTAAAGTCAGCATGTATTTAATAGCGTTAATAATATTTTAACACCCATTATCAAAAATAGTAGTTTCAAATTATAAAACTACATTATTATCTAAATTACCAATTTATGATTAGTAAATTATAATAACCATTATTATCCAACTAAGTAAAGAATAATTAATTTTCACAAAAAAATTATTTCATCGACAGTAAAAGGTAATGTACACCATTGATCATGTTTAAATTATGACTATATACTGTAGTTGTTTTATTTTAAACAGATGAATTAAAGGAATATGTGTCTATAACTCAAGGAAAAAATTCTGATAATTCTTATAATAATCCTTTAATTTATATTTCGAATGTTTCTCATAAATAGATATCATCCGAATTATAGTGTTTATAATAAATTAGTGGCATTGACAAGAAAAATAAGGATCTGTCTGATATCTTACTTTAGTGAATGTATTCAAAATGTCAGATGGTTTGTAATCTTATTTTACAGGTACTTGAATTTTGTGTTAAACGTCGCAGATAATCTGTATTATGTTTTTATATATTGCTATATTATTGTCTTTTCATATTAAAAATGAACTCACTTGAGCTGAAGTAATTTATTATATTTTTTAATTGTGTGTAGCAGAAATTATTGAAGTCTCATGCCATTCAATTCTTTCAATACTGTAATAACCAAGTTTTATGAAAAATTAAATGGTGTATGTATAAATACTTAAACAAGAAGGCCAAGATATACATTGTTTTACACAATATGGGAAAAGTCATTAATCGAAGTCTTAATAGAATTTAATCATGTATAATTTTAATAAGACCTTATTCTGGCTAGTGATGAATATTTATTATATCACAATGAAGCAATTTTTTTCAATTTAAATATTTAATCATCCATAAGATTTGTTTTTACATCATTTTTACTCATCATTATCATTATATGGTAAAAATAGTTGGGCTGCAAAGCTGCCTTCAAGACTGTTACTATGTCAAATTTCTATAACCTTACAAATACCCCTTCTTATTGCTTTCAAGGTTTTATTACATTCTGTTACATTCTACGCTTCTATTTTAGTGATTTGAACTTACTTTTAGTTATTCAGTTTGCTTCTTCAAAGACTCCAATAAACTTTGATAACTCTTGGTTGGATGGATTTATTTTATGATAATTGACTACAAGTGTCCCATAATGTGGTAAATTTTCATATAAGTACAAAAAGAACTGTTGTATTTTTTAACTAAAGACTGTTAATAAGTATTCCTTGTATGTAAATAATTAAATTCAGAAGTATTTTCAACATTGAAAAGCCCTTTAAACTATTTCATGAATTTATCAGTGTTATGAACTTGAATTATTAATCAAATTGTTGAAAATGGGACAGATATGGTAAATCTGTAGGATGATGTTACCATCCTTCATGCTATCACATGCTGTCTAATACAGTGTATATTGCAAAACTCTTCCAAATATTTAGTAAGCAATCTTGCTTAATCTGCAAATAGCTATAATACAGTTTTTTTTACATATATTATGTGTGAAACAAATCAAAGTATCTTATTTACAATTGAAAGATACATATTTAATCTTGTATTTGTTCATATTTCAGTTTTTGGAAAGTTGAAGCCAACATCATTACATATCCTGTCGATTTAGTAAAGTTTAATTTTAAAGATTAATGTGATCATATTTTATAATTTGAAATCAACAGAATTGAGAGAGAGGTCACAGGTAACTTTAATGAATGGTTGAAGTCCATATCTTCATAAATATTTTCATCAGTTTTTTCTTTCTTAAGTTAGAATACATGGTGCCTTTCTATAAAATTAGACAAATGAAGGTTTTAAGCTTAGCACAAATTTAAAACTAAGAGGTAAAATTCATACAACAAAATCTTTGTGACTTTATTTAGTAAGATTTTTGTGTGTGTGTTTTGGTTAAAGAAGAAACAACATAGGCAATTTACAATCAGGAATAAACTCACAGATAGAGTGAAGTTATTAAACTGAAGAATAACATTATCATATGTTTGACATATATATCACTCCAAAAATATTTCCCACTTCTTAGTTGATTCTATTTTATTACCATTTTACTTATTCTCTTTTCCTTACTCTCCAGTTGAGAAACAATTTAATAATACATCAATAATAATTTAGAAAGGAATACTTCTGTCTTTGAAGGCAATAGAAACAGAATTTTGGTCTACCTCAGATTTTGAATTCACAACTATAAACTCACTAAATATGCATTAATATTTCTTGAATACATGAGGGAGCATAATGGCATCCATTACAAAAATTTGAATAAAGTGATTTAGAATTTCTTATTTTAAGATCTGTGAATTTAATTTGTAAGCAATTACAAATGGATGTAGAAAAACAATTCTAAAATATATGCCTTTAAGTGACATGAGAAAAGTTTTAATAATTGATTGTGGAACTTGGAGATGATTAAGACATTGAACTATATTCCAGTATTGTATAGGGGGCTGGATTTCATTCTGAAGTTCAAGGCAGAAAAGAAGTTACAGAGAACAGAGTGAATAAAAGTGAGCATTATTTTCATAGCAATTTCAGATTCTCGGAACTTCCTCTTAAGGGTCACATTTATTCCTGGACTATTAGTAGTCATAAGAACTGATGTTTTTCATTGAGTTTGGTTTTGAATTGCTCAGTGAGCTAGTCTGTTCTGTTGCTTTAGCTTCCTTTCTGTTAATAAATTTCACTAAATCTCAGGCTGTGCTTAAATGGAAGCTTTGCTTTCAAATTTCCTAGTCTTTCAATTGGTATACTTTTCAGTAATATCATGTGCTCTACAAATTAATTTTCAAAGTACTACTTACTGTTCACAGAGTAAAATCATTTCCAGCACAATTTTATTATTTAACATGCCTCTAACCACTAATTATTTTACAGGCATAAAAAAACAAACTCCTTTTCTTTCAATGAGCTACAATCCAATCTTGCAACCTGTGTTTCATACCAGAAATTATACACTTCAAACTAAGTATATTTGCTAACACTACACTTATATTTGTAAATACATTCATATTTTTTTTTTCTGATAAACTTGTAGGAATAAATTTAAATCCTTTATAGAAAAATATGTATGTGGTTTATTATTGAACAAAGACTTTCCAAATAAAAATTATACTAGCTGTACTACCTCAACAAATAGAATACATAATAAATCGTAACAGAATCGGCACTTCACTTGAAAGTTATGGTAATGACCACTGTTTAAATGTAGTGGAACAATAATGTTATCACCCAGTTGGAATCCTAAGGCCTCCTTGTTAATGATATGCTTTAAATATTGGTATTGATAATATACGAGTGGCCCGTCCTCTGAAATAGCTCAAAGCAAATTATATTTTCCATAAATCAAGAGTTCTTAGAAGATACAAAAAAGTGGTATTCGTGAATTATAAAAACTGATTGTCTATTTTTCTGCAATTTAAAATTTGATTCAGTCAATCTGATATCTATATTTCTCTTCAATTTTTCAGCTAGCCACGTTCCTTCTTCAACAAAAAATAAGACTTATTGACAGTATTGATATTAACACCTGCTCATTGTTGTAATGGTATTCAGTCCTGGTCTGATACAATCCTCCATTATAACCTAACCAGTTCAAGTCTTTTTATTTGCTGCTAAGCACATTCATCCTTGCCTCCCTCTTCTGTTCTTACACCACACACTTCCCTCTATTGCTAATTTTACAAGACCCTCATGTCTCAAAACATGGCCTATCAACCTATTCGTTTTCTTGGTCAAAGCCCTCTAAATCATTCTCTCTTCCCCTATTCTGCTTAGAACTTTCTTGTTTTGATTTCTTGTCTGATTTTCAGAAGTCTTCTATAGCACCACATTTTGAATCCTTCTATCGTTTTTCTTCCTACAACTCCTATCCTCCACATTTCACATCCATATAACACCACACTCCATACCTGCTAATTAAATATTCATAATTTCACAATATTCTTTGAATGGTATATAAATTTCCTAAACAGTTTATAATATATTTTATTGTGAATGTGCCATATTTTAATAGGAGACATATTTTAAAATACATCTAATTATAATTCCAACATTTCATTTTTAAATTTATTGGTAAACTTTATCTGTACAATATATGCTTAGATACAGTCGCCTGACACATGGGATGGGGAACTGCTCATTAGCAGGCCCTGGCATATGATTGTATTTACAGAGATAATGGTACAGTATGTATTTTAATGGAAAACAAATTGCAGAAATTTTCGTTGAATATGAAGACTATTGCTGAATTAATTAATTCAATTCTAATTGCATGAATTTTTTTCACAATGCAAATATCATAACAATATAATTTTAATTGGGTAGTCACATTGTCTTGTTTTTTCTTCCTTCTGCTTTCAACTGCCGGAATCTATTATCCGTTTTGGTACATTAACTGTGAAGTTGGCAAAATAATTTTGATTTATATAAGGTTTTTTTTTATCAAGAAGCGTTTATAAGATCACGCTTTATTTAAATTGGTAGACTGGACCATAAATACCAAACACGTTTCTGTCCTTTACAGTGCTAAATGATGAATATCACAATTTAACACAGCACTTTTCATTCTGTCTAATCTTCCGATCAGTTTGCTTAAATTGACGAAGAGAAACTTAGAAGTGTTTCGTTCAATTTGTTTCAAATCGGTAGTGATGTAGAATCTTGCTCCGTTCAGTTCATCATCTGAATGTGATGACTGTTTAAAATGAGCAACATTTTTCATTACTCATTACGTGTGTTAATTAATGTGGCAAGTATCAATGTTATCAGTATTATTTAATACTAATAATTAAAGAACAAGAAATGTCTCGTTAACTAATGGTAATAAAATACAAAATGGAGAATTCGTTTTTTTCCATTGTATTCTAAATATTAATGAACATATATCACACTTTTAAAAACAAACTATGATCGAATGGCCGTTATTATTATTGAGTTGTTTCCTTCTATCGCCTATATCTCGGAAATAAATTTTACGTTTCTGTATAATGGTAAAAAGTCTCTAAGAGATTAAAGACAAAGGCATTCATATCCTCCAAATTGAGCCATGACCTCGTAATTGTTGAGCAGGGATGAAATGTATTTCTTGCTCTTAGTTTTTCTCGGTTGAGTTTGCAAGACTTATTCCTCTTCCCAATTTCTGATTTATTTAGAACCTATGTGACCTCTCGAGATGTGATACTGAGATCGTCCACCCACTATATCCTTCACGAAGTCTCCCTGAGAAGGAAGTCGCCTTGGCAACATTTCAATGTCTGGCAGGTATTTTTGGTGGCTACCCAGTTTTGTGACACAAAGGAAACGTTTTGAAGAAACTATGTTAACGCACGGACGAGCCTGTTATGAGATATCCCTGTGGTTATGTGAAGATCACTTTTACTCCTACAAACAGAAGTTCGGGGTACAGAAACATGACGACGAATATCCTTGTTCAGTAGCTGAAGGTTGTCGGAGCAAAAGCTAAGAAACGAAGCTTAACATTATTTTCGACTAAATAAGAACAAAATTGAGTGTTCGTAAAAGAAACAACCACCATTTTCAGTTTATTCTTGTATTTCAGAATATTTATAGGACTCTTTGTGATGTACGAACCCATTGTTTAAGATCTCTAGTCAAGTTAATTTTAGGAATCTCTTTCAATCTTTATATAACATTAAAGCGACGAAATGACTTGATTAAGTAAGGATTTGATTGTAACAAATCTTATAGTGAAGACACTTCAGTGAATAATTTAATACAGTAGCCTATTTGTTTTTATATCTCAGCTCCCCTCAATAATAAAAATACTAACTAATAATATACTATATAATTTAAATGCTAAAAGGACTTGACAACTGCTGAGTGAAATTTTGTAAATGTAATTTTTCTGTTTATGTCTTTGAAGAAACTTAAGATAGTAAACGAGTAAGTAGAAGAAAAAATTTAAAATTCATATATAAGCAGGCCTGAATCATACGAAATGAAAACTAAACGGCTCTGAACGCAGTTTCAGAAAAAAAAATTAACTACACATATCTTATTAACCCAAAATATACTAAAAATATATATTTATGACTCGTACAACCTTTTCTTCAAAATATTTTGGACAGTTAGAAGAGATTAATCGGTCATTAGTGAGAGAATGAAATATTTTTAAGGGTTAATAAAAAAAACTGCCAATTTGTCAGAAAAAATAAATATAATTATGACGTTTCGTCCATTTTTCTATTCTTTAACAGGTAACTAGACGAAAAAAGTCAAAATCAACAATATATTTGAATACATAAAAATGCAAAGTATAATATTCAATCAAATAAAAGAAATAACAGACTTACATTTTGAATGGATAAAGCGATTACAGATGGGAATAAAATTGTGCCGTGTTTTAGAGAAATAAATTATTAATGTTTTTGCTGATAAATTGACTGCATTTTTTATTTATTATGTTCAATGTCCGACAATTATTAAAGGTTGTTAAACAATTAGATTACATGAATGTAGAAATAGAAAATTTCTATACTGTATGTTCTATTATAATAGATGGCTTTGAGAAATTGTTAAAACTGGAAACAAATTCAATAAACAATTTTGGAGACATTTATTAAAAATATTTTTACATAATCTAAGAATATAATAATAAATTTTCTTTTATTTTGTCGTCATTGATCTACGATCTGTGCTTTTGTTGTCGGGGTGAAAGCAGTATCATCGTTTAGTGTTTTATTAATCGTTTGTTTAAGATATTTGTGAGATATTTGAATTAACGATTTATGAATTGTAGACAATAGTCAGTTACAATTAATTTATCTTTTGCAGTTTCAATGTGTTAGTGAAATAAATGCATTGTGGTCGGTTTGTCTCTTCTTTTATAGTTGTAACTCGGCTACTAGTAATTGTCAGATATTTTTCTGTAATTCACGTTTGATGTTTCTTAATAAAGGGAACATGTTAAGTAGGCAAATAGATATGCGATTGGTGGTTGACAAAGAGAGGCGAGGAATGTAGAGCACATATGTATTTGTTTTGGCGTCAACGTGTGGCGCTCCATATTTTACTGTCACTGTCATGTGATTTAAATGCAGTTCATGCGTGTTCATAGGTTTATTCTAATCCCACAATCGTTGACTCTGTGGGCAACAATTTTAGTCTAACAACGTGTTAGATATCGTTCCGTGCCAAGTCAATAATGAAAATAGATGCATCTATGAACATTTGTTCATTCTTTTCAACACGACCTTAGTAAATCGGGGAAAGAGGAGAGAAAATCGCTACTGTCGTAGTATCAGCAGAGAAACTCAGAAACGTCGATGGAACAGCGTCTATGACCTTTTCTTGCATGACGGGAAAATTATGATTGAAGCCTGACTCATTCCACATCCTTGAATCCCAGCATGGATGGAATACGACTTAACATTCATAGTAGCAAGTTGCTTCAATTTACATCCGATCTACAGTGTGGAAGAGTTTTTTAATTTGAAACATGAAATCAATAGACTGATGATTTGAATATGTATCTGTATGTATATAAGTAATATGTAAATCAATTAGTAATTTCCTAATCATGAATTGACGCTTGCTTGACAATTTTGTCTTTGGCAATAAAAACTTATTATTACAGAATAGGACAGATAATGTTAAAGTTGCGTTGAAATTTTTTTGCTTCAAAGTATGACAAAATAGTCTAGTAATTAACCTGTAGTTGAGAATTTTTTTAATATTTAAATTAATCTCACATTTATGAAGTAAACAGCTAATAGCCAATAAATCAATTCTTTTTATATTTTTCAATAATTTATGTACAGTGTTTAGACCACAATTTTGGGACTTCCTCAGGTATGATAAAACTCAGACAAGTTTCTTCTGAAGTTAAATGTATTGAGTTATAGTGCTCACTCCAGAGAACGTTTCTGTCGTTCTTTCAAAGAGTTATCTTTCTTCCTTTCCTCCTTTTCAGACCAAAAAATACCCATCCTCAAGACAGTTTTAAAAGCTGCTCAACAGATTTATCGTATTCCTCAAGTTGTCTCGCAAGTAGATTAAACGAGACGAGGTATGTAGATATTGCAACAGGAGAGAGTAGAATATCCGATATGAATGTTAGCTGTTAAGCGTGAAACAATGCTTAAATTAAACTAAAATTGTATTTAGATATTGATAATTTTTAATTAGTTAATAAATATTCAAAACGTTTTATAAGACAGTGCAGATAATTGACGCCCAATAAATAAAGAAGGACCTGGGAAGCGCACACACAGAAAAGTGTGGAGAGCGTAGGGAATGGGAAATAACAAGGGGGAGTTGTGGGATGTCTTTCTTCCTAAGTTTACTCCTTCCGACACCCCTTAGCCCAAGGCCAAGGTATCTAGTTAAAGTCTCCTTCAAACTGAGAGATCTTGAACAGTTTCAGGGGTGTATTGCATGGGGTCAAAGACCCATTGGACTAGTCGGCCAACTTCTTCTCAAATTTGGTCGAGGCATGGATTCGGGTTTGCTGCGTTCCCACAACAATCTAGTCTCCCGTCATCAGAAGGGCGTAGGAGGAGTACTAAATAGTCAGATCTGCCTGATGCAGGTTTTCTAGGGTTTTCCCTGCATCATCTTTAGGTGAAACAGCGGGTAGGATCCTTACACTACATTCCGGGGCCCCAGTCAATTCTTTTTCTACCTTCCGCACCCCTCCCCCTTTTCAATTCCCTTCCTAAGCTATTTAAGGGGAGTTACCTTTTTCATGATCACCTTCATGTAGCCTGTCACCTGAAAAAGACAAAAAAAAGAATTAAATATGAATTATATATGAATTCCTGGGCAATGATGGCTAGATTTAAATTGAAAAAGAACTGTTCATGCCTCACCCCTTTTCAGTTATTTCGTATTGTATGCCTCGAATCCTTTAGCACAGTTTCCGCCTAACCTAAGCCGAGAATATTTCTGCATAACATGTAGATTTTTGACATCACACTGCTTCGCGTTTATATTTATAAAAAGTGAGAGTATTTCCTCGATAGGAACCGACATAAATGTAAGTATGGGAGAAAACATGCCAATTACCCATTTAATATGTACTTTGTAGCCTGAAGAATCGACACGAAGTGAGAAACATCTAGCTAGGAATAGAATATATTATTTTTGATATGTTGCACAGAGAAGTGTTTGGTTGCCAGCACGAGGTTTCGCACCTGTGGAACGAACACTTGTTTGATTCAGCAAGATAAAGACGCCCCCGTTTCCTCTTCATAGCAACGACGCCGCCACTCTTCCTCGAGGCAATCGATCTCTGTCTGAGCACAGTTTCCATAGTAACGTCAAGGTGCACAATTCCGTAGTAAACAACACGAAACACTTGGAGACCCGGCGATGCTGCTGACAACTGCTTTTCCCCTGACAGCTCAGACTGCTCCTGCTGCACAACCTTGGTTACTTCTGCGGCCCGTTTGTTGTTCTCTGCTCCGAGGTTATTACAGGTCGTCCTTTCTTCCTTCACGTTCACAGGGACTGCCGTGACCGACGACGTTCTAAGCTACCACGTCTAATCCTAGGCGTTTTGCTCATCTTTAACGTTCTATCTGAACACACGCTTGTAAACTGCTGACCTCTATAAACGAGATCCAATTCCAAGCTCAACCACATATGCTGTAAGAATTATATTCACCTTCAGTGATTTAAAAACAAGAAAACTAGTTTACTTTACATATTTTCATTCTATTTTGTCACATGGAATTATATTCTGGGACAACTCAGTTGGCAAAGACGAGATTTTTACAGCTCAAAAACGTAATGTCCGAGCAACCTCATGTTGAAAAAATTTTCACTCTGTCGTGTCAGTTCATTTACTCATTAATGTTATTTGTGACGACAAATAGACACTTATTTCTGGATATTCGTGGCTGCAATACAAGAAACAAAAATAATCTATACAAAAAAATTAAATCATTGTAAATTGTATTGTATTTATTTAATAAAATTATCTTGAGATACAAGAATAGGACAAGTCAAGTATTGTGATAAATTAATAGTAAATGATATTACACATAATATAGGGTACATGAATTCTTAAAAATTTAAAGTTCAATAGCATACAGGCAAAGGTTAAAGTTAATGGAGGTTGGCATTCAGAGATTCATTTATGGAATAGAAACACTGTTTTTGCAGCAATTTCATTACAATAAATCTAAATTAAAGGGGTACAATATGACACACATTACCCCAAAATTAGTTTTATTATTTTAAAATGGATTTTGCAGTAAAGTTTTCGCTTCACTTCTAAACCTTAGGGGCTGTGTTTTAATTTCTGAAGGTAGCTTCTTGTATAGTAAACTACCGATGTAACTCAGTACAGTTTGGCATATTTTAATTCTTTGATTGGTTATACGTATATTGTCCTCGTGCAATGAATTGAATGTGGCACATTACTACGGGATCTCCGTCTTTAACAGTTATAACATAACTAAAGTCAATTTAAGGCTGAGCTTCCATTCAATGGAAAAAATTATAGAGGAATCTTACATGTATAATTAAGTTATAATGTCAATAGGTCAGAATCATCGTCAAATGTTGTTGCGTAATATAATATTATATGACTGTAGTCCTCGTGAAAGAGTACAACATGAGGATTAATTGAGGGAAAACTGAGGTAATGGGAAATAACAACGGGTGTGAGATTGGGAAGGGATATTTTGAGGGAAGTTAAGGAATTCTGTTAATTTGGCAGCATAATAACTAGGGATGGTAGAAATTAGTAGACATAAAAAGTAGGATAGCACAAACAAGGAATGCTTTCGTAAAAAACAGGAATGTAAGTATGAATATTACGAAGTCGTTATTAAAATTTTTCGTATGTAGTGTGGCGTTATATGGGTGCGAAACGTGGATGATAGAATTTGCACATAGAAAAAAAATATCTTTCGAAATATAGTACTATAGAAGAATGCTGAAAATGCGATGGGTGGATAGACTAAGTAGCCAGGAGGTTATAAGCAGAATAGGTGAAGATAGAACAATTTGGAGGACTATGACCAAGAGAAAGGATAGACCAATGTGCCACGTTTTGAGACATGAGGGAAGTGTGTGAGGTAAGAACAGAAGAGGAATTCCAGGGATGGAATACGCTAAGGAGATTAGGGAGGATGTGGTAGTTATGTAGAAATGAAAAGGCTTGTTCATAATAGGTTAGCATGGAGGGTTGCATCAGACCAGTCATAGGACTGAATACTTCAACAGTATTAATGGGAAAAATGTACACCCTGACTCATTCATTCCACGTCCTTGAAGCTAATCATACAAACTTATTTACTGTTACCAAATCTGACGCAGTTAATCAAATTGGTAAATTCTAGGAATACGCGTCTAGAAATCGCTCAGCTCTAAGATCTTTGGTCTCTACCAGATAAGTATTCACCATAACTGCATAAATCTATATAAAAATGTTCCTCCAAACATAAGAACAATCGTAATTACAAAATTTTCGTGAATCAATGTGAAATTATTCTATTAAATGGCGCTGCTGTTTTAATTTGTACCGGAGTTTCTGGAAAGTTCACCTCATAGTTGAAATTAAAGTTTTGAATGTATTGCTTTGTAAATTTTCTATTGCATAACTTAAACACCTGCTGTTTAGCTTTTTCTAGTTTTTTGTTTGTTTGTTTCATGTATTGCCTGAAGCCACTGCAGAAGGTCAGATTCCTCGTCCTGAAGCTCCAAGAAGTGACATTTCCACAGTTGTGCTTCTCAGTGTCTTTTTTACTCGAGTTACGTATTTAAGGATTTTTGTTAGTTAATTTTATTTTGGTCTTATAATCATTAATTAATATATGTAATGTATAAATTATTCTACTTTCTCAAACTGATGGAAATAACAGTAAATCTATCGATCTTTAGCGACTTTAAATTCTGAAGCTCGACTTTTGTGAGCGATATAAAAAGGTTAGTTTCGGCCTTTTATTCTAAAAAAGGTCTTCTTCATCAACATTGAATCCTAATTCATCTCAATGCCTGCTGGAATGAAGTAGCTTCTTTTGTATCTCTGCTTGCCGCTTATCCTGTAATCTGTATGGAGATTGTTTCTGTTTTGGAATCGCTGCATCCACTCTCGACCTTCTATGAAATTTGCACACGAGTCACATTTTTCATTCCTATTGTGGTTCAAAATGGTATATTCCGTTCAACTTCGCCATTACTTCAGATGGAAAGTCATTTTTCAATTTCATCAATCTCATTGCTTATGAAACGGGTAATTACAGATTTTTAAAATTTTTCTGTATTCAAACATAATTTTGTGACATTAGTTTACAATAATCTAAATGACGGCCAATAATTCAGCATATGATTTTATTGCAATTTAATTAATATAAATGCGACGTTTCGTCTCCCTTTCGAGACTTAAGGCATGCTACAAACCAAACATAAAAAATTAAATATGAGGTCTATGTTACAGGTATTTATATACATGGTTATAAGTTTTCTGTAGTGTTTAAGTTGATAATTATAATGTACCGCTGATATCAAATCATCTGACGAAATGCATTTTCTTGTCACTTTACTTTTTTCTGTTATCACCTGTGAAACTAAAATAGTCTTTTATATCTACACACAATAAACGGTCGTAAATCAGCTCTGACGTAGCAAATGTGCTTTCGTACTGTTAAGACACGCTGCCAACGCTGTTGCCACCTTTTATAAATTAAAAATAATAAAAACTGTCTAAGAACCATGTTAACCCAAAATCGTCTAAATGTGTTAGCCATGAACATGGACTGAGTAATAAAATAAAGTCGGAAAGAAGTTATTCGCTATTGCTTTAATTTACGTTTACGCCTTCATATTATTTAACTAGTTTTTTATTGTTTTAGATATTTAAAATAACCTCTGAAAACATTTTGTATTAGTTTAACTTTGTAAGCTCATTCCCATAGAAATGTAAATTTCCGATCTTCAATAAAACAATTTTCCGTAAATTTGATTGCTTAATTATTATCGTCTTAATTCATTTTCTCTCTTCGTGTTAGCAAAGTTCTTTTATAAATGAATAATATAGCCATATTTGTCAGCAAAAATTGTAATCAATAATAATTAGTTTTAAAATGACGTTTCATCCGTCTTTGTGGACTTTATCAGTAAACAATAAAAGAAAATTGTTGTTAGACGCAGTCCACGATACACATTTGTAATAGTTTTGTCCATTTGTTTATTTTACTAATAGTTATACTTTAACGAAATACTATCTATTCAACATTAATATAGATTTTTAAAATTCTCTTTGAACAGTTGCCTGATGAAGTCCGCAAAGATGGACGAAACGTCGTAAACTTAATTATATTAAATAAACGAGCTTAATAAATAAATGAGCTTCTTTTTCAGTTTTTATTTTGTTTAGATAATGATCTATACTACTTCGTTTCTCATTTGAGACTTCTTCAGGTATTCTCAAATAAAAATTATAATGGATTACATTAGGTAATACGTAAATTTAAAACCTTTATTGTAATTAAGAAATTTTTGTAGCATATTACCTAGTGTAATCCATTCTAACCTTAAGTTAGGATACCTGAAGAAGTCTCAAATGAAAGACGAAAGGTAGTATAAGGTAATTATTTAAAATAATTAAAAACTGACAAAGAGACTGTTGTAACTCATTTAATATTTATTTAAATGTCAGATAAACTAATTATTAGTTAATTTTTTGCTGACAAAATTGACTGTATTTTGTATTTATTTTATTTAATATCAAACATTTTGTTTTTTGAAAGTTGTTTTTTAATTCTGTATATTTAAAAAAAACTGTTTTCGAAACTTTAGGGTGGCATTTGTGGGTTTTCCCACGGTATCCTGCTAGAATTAACGCCTTCTTTCTTCCTCGTCTAATCTACATGTTTCTCACCCCCTCCCCTTTTTTCCCTGTAATTATATTCAGCCTTTTAAGAATGTTTGCAAAAGTTTGATGCAATTTGCCACCCTTTTAAATTTGTATAAATAATATCTAAACAAACAAACTTATAGAAAATTTAAAACTTTCGCAATTTCCAAAATACGCTATAGATAGAGAAAAGCGATTCTTGCGAATAATTGTAGAATTTTACTGATAAACGAAGGATTGTTTTGTAATTAAGTCCTAGATTTGGCACCTTACTATATATAATAAGTCTCTAGTTCTTTAAAGACAACAGAGTGGCTAGAGAGAGCATCAACTTGAATCAGAATCTAAAATTATAGGAAATTTGGTTTCAAATTTCGTACAACGTGCCCATATTCTTATTTGGTATTTAAACAGGCTAATGTCCTCGAATTCACTCATTTTTATTTTTTCCAATAGCAAAGAATTTTGCTGTAGAATCATTTTTCATCCTCTCTGGAATCGGTAGTTGCTGATGATAAAAATTTTCTGCAAAGATGAAAAATGGCCAACATTTGGGTGTCGTTACTCTTCTTTCATGAACACGATATTTAACATTAAATTTTGTTGATTAGACGAAAAGCATTGATTACAAGGAAAATAATATTTGTCTCGATACAGTTTTGAACCTAAGGCGTTGGTTGACTTGTCTGAGCCAAACCGAAACACTTTATAAATGTTAGGATTTAAAATCTATTGTTCGTATTCCACGGTGAAGTGTCGCTAGATAATTCTTATCAGAGAGGCTATTAGCGGAATTGATAATGTTTTGATAATCACTGTATCGTTGACGCAATTTTCCCCTGAATTGTGACTGCGGTCTTGCAGTTATTTGTCCCTTGCGTCACTTTCATTATTTTTCTGTTTTCAATCTGAGAAGGAAACTTTAAACCTTATCGCGCAATTTTAAACGGCGACGTTATCACAGGAGACGTCTTCGCTTACGGACTCGGAAATGTGAAATTCTTGTACGTATAAAACAAGGTTTTTGGGAAGCCAACATTTTAACGCCTCACTACTGCAGCTACCATATATTGTTAATTTGTCTGTAATGTACAGCGAATTGTTGGAATGAAGGAGGATAGAGAGAGGAAAAGGCAAAAAATAAAGATAGAAAAGATAAATTCTCGGACATCTTTCCCACCTAGTTTACGAATGGTAAAGTCTGATAAATCTCATATGTGATATGTGAAACTTGCAAATTTAATTACTGCAATTTTTTCTAGGAAGCCAAACAAAGTTATTCATATTAAACGCTCTAAATTACGTTGTTCCTCTGTTTTCTTGGATTTCATTTCAGTTGAAGCTGTCCCTGAAGGCAGTCCTGTTTAAATTTTCACCTGTATTTGCCTATCAAAATTTGTAACGAAGTAATTCAAAATTGTAAGCTTTATTTTTATTTATTTTTACTGTTATTATGGAACTGTCGAATTTAGTAATTAATTTTTAAAGCATTATTTTGTAAATTCAATAAAACCATTTACGATTGTTTACAGACTATTCTGTAACTTTAATTAATAACGTTTTGGCATATTTTCATGCCCTCTTCAGGTTTCCATCCTATAGAGGAAAACTAAGATAATGGAGTGAAGTATAGGAAGAGTTGAAATAACAAAGGGTGTTCGATTGAGAAGGAATATTTTGAAGGAAGTTGCTTCGAAAGCAGAAATATAGTAGACATAAAGAGTAGGATAGCACAGGCAAGGAAGACTTTCGCGAAAAAGAGGAATTTTCTTACGGCTAAGATTAGTGTGAATATTAGGAAATCATTGCTAAAAATGTCTGAATGAAGTGTGGTGATATATGGGTGCAAGACGTGGACGGTAGGAGTTGCAGGAAGGAAAAGAATGCAAGCTTTCGAAATGTGGTGATAAAGGAGAATAATATGGGGTAACTAACCAGGAAGTTCCTAGCAGAATAAGAGAAGAAAGAACAAAATGGAGTACTTTGACTAAGAGGACGAATAGATTAATAGGCCATGGTATAGAGACGCGAGGGTCTTGTAAAATTAGCATTAGAGGGAAGCATGTGGGGTAAGAATAGAAGAGGGAGGAAAATGATGGAATACCCTAAGCAGGTTTATGCTGACATGAAAAGGTTTACATGGAGGGTTGCATCAGACCAGTCTTAGGACTGAATACCACAACAGAGGAAACAATACAGTAAATTAAAAATATGGACAGAGGACCGAAAAATGTGTCTAGGTCTTCCAGTGTCATCGGATTCTTCAGTCACATTAATATGATATTTGGCAGTAACGTTTGCAAAAAAAAACTCCTCAAACTTTGAACTAAATTAACTTCACCTTTCTTGATTTTAATTTACTATAATGTTTCCTCTATAGGAAGAAGAAAACCTAAATAAGGCATGAAAATATGCCGAAACGTTGGTAGTAATTAAATTTAAAGAATAACGTCCGGGAAATGCCATAAATTGTTTTAGTATATGTAACAGACGTTAAATTTAATATTTGTAAATTTAAGTAACATTTGAAGACGAAAAGTAAATTGGTCGTTAATTTATTTTATTTAATTGTTGTTAAAAGAACGTTAATTGATACAAAAGGAAAAGTCTGTTTTGATACTGCCAATCTGAAATTACGACTGATTTCTAAACAAAGTTTTGTCTGTATTTTAATCGTTATTATAAATGGTGGAGTTCATATAGATGAAGGTGACCTGAACAGAGTTCCAGACTCGTCACACAGTTTAGTAAATGGTTGTTTCAAGATTTGAAATACAACGGTTTATTCCAGCATACAAAGTTACGTAACTTCAGCACACAGGGACACGCCTGTTATTTTTACTAAAACGTTTCAAAGGAAGGACAGATGTACCTGGAATATACCTGGAGGGAGTGGGAGGACAAGGGCCGAGAAAGATCCTGTTTCCTCCTGGTGTGCGATTCACAGTTGAACGACACGCACGGCGTTCTCATTCTTACAAATAAAATGGTAAACACAGACGTCTGTAATATTTTAAACACTCAACGGAAGAATTTTTCCAACTAGTCAAAATGTGAATACTACCCACGTTATTAGAAATTTTTCTAAAATACATACACGAGTCTTTTGCATAAACTCTAGAATCACTCTTCTATATAGAATATTTTTCCTCGTTATTGAAGTTAATATCAGGCCTATTATAAATATTTATTTTGTACTTTTGCCTCATCATGCCTGTGGTCAGCGACTTTTTAAAAACTTCTTTTCTCTCCTTCGAGAATTTGTATCACGTGAAGCCAAGCTTGATTGATGCAATAATGTATATTATAATAATGAAGGTGTCCTTTGTTGGCTTCTTGAGTACTCCCGAAAACACACTCATTACAAGTCTAAGTAACTATACATAAAAGTAAATATTTATATGCATACGTAAACGAGACGATAATTTTGTTTTGATCACCAATGCAGTGGATATTGTTACATAAAACGACTAACATTCTTGTCACGTTTCCATTGTGTGCCGAACAAACAAAGTTGTTATTGTTAATTAATAAGCTTCATTTTATTGGTAATACAAATGGCTGTAGATCAACAAACTTTGTGCAATTGAACATTTTATCGCTCACTTTGTGATGAGAGTAATAAGTTTCTCATCACCAGTTTTCTATAGGTAGGTATAGACCGTTTATAGGATCTGTAATAAGGAATATTTTTTGTGTGATTTCAATCTGTTTCGCTGGTTTAATTCGACGTCAAATCAGTCTCGCATCAGCCTCGTCAGATGGCTGGATTTGATACATCCGAATTCCTAATATTTTTGTATGTTTTTTCTTCAATCACTTGGATCGTGTTCACATTAATGGGCTCAACAGATTTCTTCCGGAGTTATTTCGCAAACCGTTCTAGATTCTTTATCAAATATATTTCAGGTTCACCACGCGTCTATAACATTACTCTTCAAAACCTTCCCATGCAAGAATATAATTTTGAAACAACTGTTAAGCTGGCATTATAAACCTTGACAATATTCTATAATTTCTTATCACTGAAGTGCGAAGGTTTCTTTTTGTCAGACTTTTATATGAATAGTCTATTAAATGTTTTAAAGTATGATGATTTCTACTAATATTTCCCAAAGGTTATGATGCAAAAAAGCGCATTTAATTGTTGATAATTTCAGCACAAGAATAAACTTAAATTCTGTGTTACGTTTACGCTACGCTCAAACGCTGGTCATGGAACCCAACTTCGCGGTGAGATTTTTAGGTTCCTAACAATGTGTAATAACTATGGATTTTGAAAACATCTCTGATAAATATTATACTAGCTTACTTTGGTATTAAAATGCTAATTGGAGGAGAGTTTGTAGGAATCGTAACACTTCGGATGAAATTCGAAACATGAAGCACGATGCGAATAGTTACTTAAAGTGTACCCATAGCTTAACAATTTCATTGAAATATTTTTCGATTCATGGTTTAAAACATGTAATTTAATGGTAAGTACCGAGTGTTTAAAACGCGTACTTTTGTGAGTTCGTCACAAACAAATCCGAACATTAGCGCTTCTCTGAAGATGCGGACCATTTTGGTACTTCGTCCCAGAAGTATATGTCACGTGACTTGATTGCGTTTTGAGCGCATTTTGCAGGTATGAGAATTGTCTATTTCATTCTATTCTGTGAAATATCATCTGCTCTGTGAACATTTTCCGGGATTTCTTAACTGAAAAAAACTCATGAATGGTCTAGGACATCTTCTGTAAATAAGTTTTATGTTTAATTGCTGGAAAAAAGGTAGGTTTTTTGATGGTTGTCAATAGTAAGCCTAACAAGGCTTTGAAATGGCGTCCTCCGCACATGGCAGAATTTAACCCGGCTTTGCGAAATTGAAACCAAAACTGTGTGCTTTAAATGAAATCTTAAAGAATTGTACGAGTCCCTTAAAGTTTCTGACAAAATTTGAGTTCAATGCTGTGACTGTGCTTCCCACAACTTTCGGTCAAGGTTTAACACGAATTATCAACAAGTTAGTTTTTTTCTTGTGTTATTTTTTATTAGATTTTTGCTTTTAATATTTATAACTTTATTATTAGATTTTGGAATTATATTCTACTATTTTGGAACATATATTGAGGTCGGAATTTCTGCTCATAACCTAACTAAACCATCTTCTTTGTGTACACTACACATCATTTATCAATCATCTTCATTCTATTTTATATATTCCTAGCTGTTGTAGCCTCAGTTTTATTAAACGTTTTCTAAATAAGATATTCAAACGAGTTAGTAATTGTTTTCATTATTATAAATAACTTCTGAGAAGTATTCTGTGAACTAATTGTTGATAAACAATTTTAATTCTATAACTTAATGTTGAACCTACAATTTGAAAATTAATTTATTGTTACTTGTGTGCAATGTAAGTGTAGTGAATGTATACCATATTTGTTTCAGTTGCTGAAAAGCTTGTAAATAGTTAGTGTACATAGTGTTGTAAAGATGAGTACAGTAGGTCGATCCACCTCCCGTGGTGGAAAAGGATCAAAACAAGATTCTGCAAACAGTAAATCACAGAAATCGGATTCCAAAACAGATTCACCAAAAGCATTTGACCATAACCCCAAAGCACAGGTATGTTAATACTCAAAATTAAATGTCAATGTCGACTTTAAATATAGCTGTGTATTAATATATATAGAAGTCTGGAGTTAGGTTAAGATGTTCATTATAAGTGCATGAACTTCTAAATAAGCAAAAATTTTATATCAATATTTATAGTACAAGTTGATAGTGAAAACCATGGTTTCTTTCCATTACTTATTGCAAGTAAACACCTGTGTAAGTTTTATAAGCCATAAAATATGGATGGACCTGTGATTGGTTAGTTTTACAGAAAAAGTGAGAAGTAGCAAATGTAGTTTAGAAACTGAAGAATAAAGTTCGTAAAATAATTCCATACCTAACAAAATCCCTATCAGTCAAAGTTTCAAGTGATTTCTCAATACTGTGTTGCATAATGTGAAAGATTGAAAATTATTCAATAAAATAAGATATAACATTTTATTGTTAATGTACAAAATAAGTTGTGATGCACCATGGTTGTTATATTCTCAAAGCAATGTGAATGTTTTTTTATGTGTTAAATTCAATCTACAAAATAAATATTAAACAATTGCATTCATTTAATTTATAAAAGTGTAAAACAAACTAAAAATCTTTTCATTAAATTTAAATATTCTGAATTTCTACTTATTTATATTATTGTGATTCAGTTTTTTACACTGCATGAGATTGAGCTTAGAAGGTTAGTTTTATGCTGCAATTGTTGTGTACGATTAAATTTCAGATAAAGGGAAATTAGATTCCCCAAATGTATACATCACGATTTTCCCTTCATTGTATACACTTCAAAAGACTGACATCATTAGCTGGGCATTAATCACAAGTTAGAGGCATAGACGTGGGGAATCTAACTCCACCCGTTCCTAAATTTGTCCAAGAAAAAAAAAATGTGTGTATATATATATATTTGGGTTTGTGTGAAATGAATAGTTTTTGTCAGTCAATTTGAGTGTGTATTATTTTCTGCCTCTGTTTAGTTATTTTTAGCGGTTTTCTGTGTAAGGAAATAATTTGAAGTTTTAGTCACACAATAATAAATACATTGTTTGGTATATGTATGAATAAGAACTAAATTTTATTTACATTGTTTGAATACACTCTCGCAAAGTTACATGTATTCCTTCAGTTGACATCTTTATTTGTGATTTTGGTAATTCCGTCATAGTGCTTATTTATTTGTTTTAGCCAACTGCTGAGCAGATGAGAATTGCACAAATAATAGAAACTAAACCTGAAGATCCAGGTCTGAAAGAAAAAATCAGACAGGTAATAAATTGTTTATAAAATGACCAATTAATTGAGTTACATTTAATTTACTTTAATGATTTTTTAAAATAAATATTAACAGTTAATGGATGCAACAACACGTACCGAGGATGAAGTAGTAACTGCCCTTCACGACTGTGATAATGACATTGAGAAGGCCATTACATGGCTCCTGGAAGGCAAGCCTACTGTAAGTTTATTTTGTTTCCTTTCTCAATTTATGTAATGAATGTATCTTATTTTGTTTTGCAATTGAATGTTTTCCCTAAAACAAGTATTGTATTAAAATATCTGCAGTACTAATGAACTTTATATGCAAATTGGAATGAAATGTTGAAGAATTTAATGCAATTATTGACCAATTTTAGACTTTATAGTAATAAAAGCTGTTTTGGTATGCATTTGTACCTAATTGGGCTTTTCTTCAGAGAAATTGTAATACACATGAGTTATTATGGTAACATAATTTTACATGAATGTAGTTAGAACTAGAATATATCAAACTAATGCTACTGAGAAATGCCTTACTATCACCAAATTCTAAATCTATTCGACACAATATATGTAAATATTTAAGCCAGAAAACTATGATGTACATTAATGAAAATTTGTTTTTATGATAACTGTCAATATTTCTCAGCAGAAAAACCTGAAGTGGGACAAATACATTATCTTTTTGAGTTGATTAAAAAAGCCTGAAATTTGTCCATATTTGAATTATTTTTTACATTAAACAGAACTTAAAATAAAACTTTTTAAAGGTGGTAATGGGTATTAGTTTCAATATTTGAAACAACATCCCCTAAATAATTTTGGTATTTATAATTTATGAACAAATATTAGACAATAAATTGGATTTCATAAGTTTGAATACATTTCACCTTTTTCTCTTATTAATTTGTTCCAGTTATTATAACTTTTGATAAAAAAACTTGATGTAAAATGCAATGTACAAAACTTGGTAAATGTTTGGTTTTGAATTACAGTATTTCAAATAACTTAATTTTATATTAATGTTGATTTGTTCTTTTTCAATTGTGAATAGGTTATTTTAAAAAAAGGGGGGAAATTATCATTCGTACATATCATTGAATTTACAAATGGAAATCACAATATCCGTAGTATTCAATTTTTCAGTCAAAAAATTTGATTTTTTTCATTACTTGCTGCAGGACTGGAAGATTAAAAAGAAGAAAAACAGGCAGCCAAATGCTGCTAAAACAGAGACTGTCGTCAATAACAGAGATGCTGAACAGGAAGACTGGGGACAGGATAGAGAGCCTAACCAGGATAGAGAGCGTTCTCGAATTAGGGGCAATGGCCCACCTCGTATGAGGGGAGGCCGAAATTCACTTGATACCAAAAGATGCAAGTATAAATTCTATTATATATGTACCACAAATAATACTTGAAGACAAAATAAGGTTTTCAGTATTTTGTATTTAGATTTTGTACAGTTATTAAAATTCAGGCAATGATCTTAGGAATGTGTAAGTCAATTAACTTATGTTCTTTCAAATGAATTTAATATGTTATATTTTAACTTCAATTTTAGCAGAGAATTGGAAATATTATTTGAATTATGTCTAGAATCTGTTTATTATCTTAATCTTTAATAATTGTACAATGATTTGAGCAAAGTTATGATCAATTTTTAGGGCGTGGCAGAGAGAACAAAGAAAATGAAAAGAACTTGGAAGATGGACGTGAAGGTTATCATCGAGGAGGTGGGGGTAGTCGCATGATGAATGGTCCTGGTCGATCTGGTAGAGGTGGTCGGGGAGGTAGGCAAGGCCCTCGGACATTTCAGAACAGGGATAAGGGTGGCATCGGTCGATCAATTGCGATAGATACATGGAACAGCCCTGGGTCTGAAGACAATGCAGGGGGTGATCCTATGAAAACAGGTTAGTTTCTTGTAATGGAAACACATTACTTAATTTTTGTATGGTGCATGAGATTATCACTATTTAAAATTAATTTTCAGAGAAGTGGCCTGATTTTTCTACTCATTTTCCTCCTGCAGAAGATTGGGACAATGAAGAATACACTGGATCTTTGGCAGATAGTAAGGTATTTACACCCAGCGGTGGCACTATTGAAGCAGTGCCAAATTCAGAGCCTTTAATCAATTCACAAGAACAACCGGCAACAGAAATATCGTCAACTTTAACTGCCCCAAACTTGTCGAACACTGTTGCATCAAGTTCAACCCAAATGCCCCAGAATGTAGATCTCCATCGGCCTTCTAGCCAGTTGTCACAAGTAAGACATAATTCTTAAATATTTTATTGTTTGGTTGGTAAAGATGGCCATTTTTGCAATTTATATTGCCAATTGCAAAGCTTCAAATTACTTGTAGGTCATGGGCATTAGCTGGGTTTGCATTTGTACAAGACATCAAGTCACTTCATTATATAATGCAGGTTAATAGCTAATACATTGTTGCCTGCCTGTAAATTATCTATAAAATGGTCTTTATAGAAAGGTTACAAAATATTAAATCAAACCATTAAATTCAGGAAATTTAAATGGTGTTTACATCATTCCGGTACATAAATTTTTGGATGTTCTTAAATTGTTCCAAATATTTCCAGAGTCCAGTTCCTGTTGGCAATAGTCAGCTAGCTCAATCAGAGTTCCTGAATCAATTAACTCAAGGAACAGAGTGCCTAAAGTCAGCTGTTGGTGTTGGAACCAATACTTCCTCTTCTGCATCATTTGGGACTACAAGCACCAGTTACCCTGTTACCTCTATTGGCTATCAATCTCAAATTCCTCCAATAACATCTCGTAAGTTTAATTTGTCTTATGCATCTTTAGATTGGATATATAATAAATTGTTTGTATTCACAAAGAAAATAGTTTCATATCAATTTGTTTGAATCTGAATTGGTTTTAATGTTTTGAATTGGGTGTTTTTATTGTGTCTGGCCCATTACGACAATTTATACAGTTAATCTTGAATCTTGGGCACCATTTTTTCTATCATTTTTCCACCATAGTTTGTGATTGTCTGATTTTGATTGGTCATAAAAATCTGCTTATGGATGAGTTGCACTTTTAAAAAAATTGTTATTTTTTGCAGAAAATCTGTTTTTATTTTAATTACAGTACAGTCAAAAGAACATGTCTGAAGAAAAAACATTGAGGATACTTTGTATGTTTTGCCTATGACTGTTAAAATATGGACTTCTGTAACATGCTTTTTGAAGAATTTGATAACTGTTTCACTGCTCTTTCTCACAGTATCTAAAGTAACGTAAAGAAAAGTCTCTAAAATATTTGTTGTTTACTTTTCCAGCATTTTCTACAAATTACGTCAGCTCAAACAGTTCTTTCAGCAACCAAATACAGGAACAATCTTTAGATTCTACGAGCACAACACAAACTCAACCAATTCCAGCAAGAACTAAAACTCAAAGACCAAGGGTTCCTCCTCCATCTAAGGTTAGTTTTTCAACTCTGCAAAGGAATTTTGCTGATGTATTGTTTCTTTAACTAATGTATATATTTTTCAGATTCCAGCTACAGCAGTTGAAATGCCTGGAGATGCTATAAATAGCAGTATTGGGTACCTGGATGTTCAGTTTGGTGGTCTAGAATTTGGGAGTGAAACTAGTTCCTTTGAAACAACAACTGAACAATCTAAGTACTCTTCAAATGTTTCAAATTCAGTTTTGGATTCCCTCCCCTCCCCAAGAACTACCACTAATTTGGATCTTGGGTCAAGTCAAACATCTGCATTGGACGCGTACACTGGTTCTTCAACACAACAAAAAGGGAACCAGACTAGTATAGCAAATGCTCTTAGTCAAGGACCAAAGGTATAATTTTTATATTTCTTTTTACATTTTGTTAAATTATTAATAATGCCCTTTTATTTAACATTTCTTCATCCAGTAGAAGTTGTGAGTTTCCTTTAGTTGAATAATAAAAGTGAAAAATAATACAGCAAATTTTTCAGAAAAGGATTATATATTTAATACATTTACGACATTTTGTCCATATAATTAGCTTTAACTGTCACAGGATGCAGTCCACAACACAAAACTATCCAATTTATATTATCCATTTCACAAATATAGACAATGTTGTAGGTGTATCAAATAAAATTTATTTATTTTTGCTGGCAAATTGACTGTAATGTTTATTTATACTTATCAGAATTAATTTCTTGAAGTGAATAATGTTAGATTATAATTCATTTTATAGTGTATCCAAAATTCAATCCTAGTGTGACGAAATAATATATGATTTTTAATTTTATTGCTTGAGTTGGGTTAATATTTACTAGTTGAGAAGTTTTCAATCATACAGAAGTCTTCCTTTAAGAAAATGAATGCTTTAAGGATTTGATAATAAATGTAATTAGTCAAAAGTAGCTCTATAATTGATCAATTATGCTAGTTTTGTAAATTTTGTTATAAAATATTTAAAAAGTGGGAAAGATATGCTCTGTTGATAAGTTTAATTTAACACTATTAAATTTTCTAGCATCCTGGGTCAGACACCATGCTTTCTTCTGCTGAACACAAAGTTAGTCAGTCAAGCTTTACACAGACCAGATCTTCAGCGACTTCTGGGTTGGATATGGAGAAGAATGAAGTTGGTTTGCCATATTCTACTCCGAGTACTGCACCTTACCAATCCTCATACCAAAGCCAGAAATCATCGGGACCTGCTTATCAAACGCCTTCCAGTTATAGTTCTTCAAATTATTCTTCTGCTCAGGTAAACAAGTGACTTTTTGTGGTAAATTTTCTTATAAAAGAATTAAATTTTGTCGCAGTACTGTTTGAATTAACTGCAATACATATTGCAACCATTGTGTAGTCTTAATTGTCTGTATGTAACTCTCAATTACAAAAGATTGTATCAACATTAGACATTCTAGTTATTATATTCAAAGTTTAATTACATTCGAAAAAACCATCTAAGTCGTAACTTAAATTTTTCATTGTTTTGCATTGCAACATGTTAATTTTTTTTAACAGATTACTTCATCTACAACTGGTTACACGAATAACCAGACACAGATGAGTTACACTTCTAGTGGGACAGGATCTGGCTACAGCGGACAGACAGCAGCACCCAGCTCATACCCAAATAGTAGTAGTTCTTATTCACAGGCATCTACTGGTGTTACGTATCAAGCTTCATACCCTCCCATGACACAGCCTGGGTCATTCCCAAATCAACAGTATCAGCCTGTAGCACAGTCTGTTTATGGAGGATCAGCACTTGGTTCAACAGGATACACTGCGTCTGCTGTAACGCAATATCAAAACAGCTATGGGAGTAGTACGGCCACAACAGTACAAAATCACACAAAACTTACCTCATCTCTCAACAGTGCTACCAAAGAAGCCCAGGTATAATAAAAATAACTTTGAAATAAACTTTGTTTAAAAATTCTTGGAATGTCTGTATTTAATGAGGGTTTTCTACTTTTCTCCTACAGTTCTTAAATGTATTACTTTACTCTTCCATCTTGCTTAGTTATCAATATGTCTTGCCTTTTATTTATTTGAATTCTTAGATCCAACTCGAACAGATCTTATTGCTTCTAGAGTAGGATAATCAAATTCTATATATAGATGACTACAGTAGTCATTGTTAAGAAAGCTTACTGGTTTATATATTGTACAATATTCTTGGAATTACTTTACAAGAGATAGCTGTGGAGATTTTCCAAATTATGAATACAAATAATTCTAATCATCACAGAAAATATATTCCTGATATTTTCGTTCAAACATTTATATATTATTAATTATAAACAGTTAAAATCAGAAAGATTTTGGTTTATGTTCAGTTTTAAGCTTTTACACAAGGGAATATAAATTTTAATTTTGTTGCAGTATGATAGTACAACTACTACTAGTTCCAATTTGAGTAGTACGAATTCCACGACAACGAATAGTGGGCTCCCTACAAATGTCAATGCAGCTCCTGCTCTAGGCTTGGCTAGCAGCAATCAAACTGTAAATACAACATCAACCAAAGTTACAAGTTCTACTGGTGAGTTGAAAATCTTATTTGTGAAAGTAGAAATGCTCCAGAATGAAATATGTCAACATTTTTTATTGTCAAGTTAAATATCTTAATTTTCTTAATAAAACTTTTTATATTGTTTAACTCAAATTATGATATGCTACAGACAGAGAAAGCAAATCTATTTTCTTGAAGTTGTTTAACTGTCAGTTTCATGGAACTTGTAATGTAGTAAACAATAAATGAAATATTATTTTTAAAGTAGGCAAAAGCAATGTTGTGCCAAATATACCACCAGGAGTTCCACCAATGCTGGGCACACCACAGTACATAATGAGTCAAACAGGGTTGCCATACTTTCAACAACCAGTTTATAGCTTTGAAGATATCCAACTTCTCCAGCAAAGGATACCACATATGGTTAGTGCAATTTTTTTATAGTTGTTTCTGGCTTTTGTGGTCAGACACTGAAACAATAATACTGTTTTTAGTGTTCTGTTATAAGTATAGGACTCAAAAAGTGGTAAGCACTGAAAATTGAAGATTTGTTCTAAATAAAAAGAAGTCTGGAGATTACTGTAGTATTTTATGTAAATTTTTAATGTGAATAGTAATTTTGTATTATTTTACTTTGAGATTGTTTTGTACTACCGCATACAATTATTTTTACATATGTTCATGAGCAGTGAATTGCGTTTGTATAATTTATAATAATTAAAAAATCTGAATATAGAACTTCACAATTTTTTTTGTCGAAAACTAGTTTGGTGTTTGAGCAATTCTAGTTTTTAATTTTTTAGTTTGTTTTTAAAAGAATAGTATCACTTCATATTTATTTACAGCCAACAGGGTACTATGATATGGGGTTCCAAGCCCCAACAAGTTTAGCTACAGGAAGAGAAGGTGGCCTAGCAAGTGTAGCATATTCTATGTCAGATGGAAGGTACACCAGAGCTGATAACAATGCTTCACCTGTACCATCAACTCTTTCACAGCAGGTATTATTTCAATTATTTTTGGTGAATTTTTTAGTAATGACTGTACATAGTATACCAAGTGAAAGTTTGTATGTTGTATCATTTGAAGCTTTGAAGTGTAATTTAGATTTTCCCTTAATTAATTGAAGTCACATGTATTGTAGAGAACAATGTAAAGTCCTTTGAACATGAATGTGTTCAGTCATAAATATAATTTTGTGAAATGAAAACTGATTTAGGACTTCCTTAGATGGCAAAGCTATAAGTAAATTTTGCTATCAAAAGTGGTAAATGTAAGAATTTCTATGCAAGTATTCTACACCTGCTTGACTATGAAAGTACTCAATGGAATAATGTAAAATACAGTTTACCTCATCAATGTGTACATGAAGATAAATGTCTAATGTTTTTAATCTATGTTGTTTTAATTATTTCTTGAATAAATTTACATAAAAGCCGCTGAATTTTCAGGATTATTATCTTATATTTCATTGATACAAATTTCAATTATGGTAAAAATTAATTTCAATTACAGAGTGCAACACAAGCTCATCAACAACCCATGATAAACCCTACTGGTTTGCCACCTGGCTATGCATATTTCTATGGAGGAGGAATGATGCCTGGTAGCTTCCAATATGGGACACCAGCAATATACCCTGTATGTGAACTGTGATTATTTTTATTTTAACATTCATGACAAAAATTATTTTTTTAGCTTATTTGTATATTGCTGTCTTATTACTTTTTAATGATTAATTCATCACTTGTCAGTTTCCCAACGTAAATTCAGCATTAAAAAATGTAACTCATTTATTGAAAAATTTATATACAGGGTAGCCACAAAGTTCTGTTACCCCTAATAATACCAAATATAATCCCACAAACTGAAATAAATAAACTGAATGACGTTCTTTAGAGGAGTTTATGGAGAAATTAACTAGACTGGTCCAAAACATTTGGTCTGTGTATCACCATTCTTGTATGACTTTTTAGGAGCATTGCTGGTGTAACATGAGTGAGAACTTGTCTTACAATATTTTTTAGTGGTAGGTGAGCCTAGCTTAGGTTTACAGAATGGAGAAGTGTTGAGTCGGTCCTTGGATGTCGACTTGGATTAGCTCAGTTGGTAGAGCATGCGGCTGGATATCGCAAGGTCCTGGGTTTGATTCCCTGGTCCGGTTGACATTTTTCCATTCTTTTCTTTCTTCTAAAATTAACTATATGCTTTACTGGGCTTCAATTGAACATTCCCACTAACTTGGATATCTTTTAGTTTGTCAGTGGTATTGTAATGGTTCTGTAAAATGATACCCATTATGAACCCCCTTACCAGTAACATTACAATATTGGAGTAATGGGACTTAGTGGCCCAGATCATATTTTTGTTGTGAATTGATCTTGTATGTAATTATGTTCCACCTTTTTATTAAAATTTTACTTCTCTACTTTAGGAACAGTTACATCAACAGAAATAAACCAGAATTGTGTGTTTCAGATGCCTCCTGCAACAAATGCTCATGGCAGTACAACAAGTAGCCAGTATCCAAAACCTGGTAATTATGGTTCAGGATATGGCTCAGGTTATGATGGTATAGCACAAAATCAGGAATATGGAAAGACTGGTTATGTTTCGGGAAGTCAGTCACAGAGCAAGGCTGGCGTGGGAGCTAGCGGTGGAACTAGTGGTTCATCTGCTTCAGATCTGAGTGCAACAATGTATGGAAAATCACATGTAGCTTTAACAAAAGTGAATGTAAGTTCAATGTTCCAATGGTACTGTCATTACTTTAGAATTTAAGAATTTGAAAATACGATTCTTAGTGTTACATTTTCTTGTTGGTGCACACAAGTTTTCAGGTTATTACAAATAATTTATTTGGAAGCAAACCATTTCTTAGCAATAAAGCGCACAATTAATTTTAATGTGGCCAGATCTCAATTTTCCTTAAACCAATTTTGTTGATTGTAAATGCAGTTAAAATCAAAATATATTTATAATTTAACACCTCCATATAAAAGTGTAAATAAATTTAATAAAAAGTTTCCTTTCTCAGTCATTCGAGAAACAGGCGTTTCATTCGGCCACACCACCACCATTTAACTTGCCGGGAAGTCAGAGCAACCCAATGGCTCACAGTGCAGGCTATGCTCCACATTTGTTTATTCCAGCTATGCCTACTCATCAACAACATCACTCAACTACACTGATGCACCAGCCATTGCCCCAGGTATGCCTTGCATTTTTTAAAATTATGTACAGTGAAATATCTAAAATTGTGTTAGCATTTATCACAACTAGTTAACTTGCCTAGCCAAAGTTCATAAAAGATTAATTGATGGAAAATGTATGGAATTTATTTAAAACAATGTGAAATAGATTCATTTGAGTATTTTGTATTAGGATTGTTTCTTATTTTCTCTGATAACAATTTTATCTTGAAAGCTTTTCAACTTCTGTGACCTGATAAAATCATTTCAGTATCATTTAAATTAAAAAGAGGAACATAAAATTACTTTTAAATTCTTACTTGCATATAAATAGTCCATGAGAATTAGTAACAATATTTTATTAGCATTCTGAAGGTACAAATTTTATACCTTTTTGACTACTATTCTTGATGTGAAAGCCTCTGCATGTGACAGCTTCAGGTGTAAGGACTTCTTATTGATGTTATGATGCTGTACAACATGTTATTCTACGAGTCTATATATAAAATTAAAATAATTGGTATGGAAAAAAGAGAGGAAATCGGTGTCACCATTCAGGACAGGAAGAAAATCTTCAAATTTTTGGAGGGAAAATGTTAATGCACATCCTCCTGTCCTGAATAGTAACAGACTTTTAATTTCAGGTAAGCCGACATATTACTCTTTTTCCTTTCCATACCAATTGTTTCAATTATCCTTACTTGCTTTATATATACACGACTTACCTTAAGTGTAGTAGTCATTGACTGGCAGGGAAGAATGAAAATGTGAGAGTCTAAACTCTTGAAATTGACATTTTTATACATCCCTGCTACTGGTCAATTTAAGGTAATTCGATAACTTTTTGTTTCTCTTTCTTATATGTACATCTCATAAGGATACAAAAATACACAATAGTTGTATTTTCAGAAATATTAAGATTTCAGTTAATGCTGTATGTAGTATTATCTGCTGGTACAAGTATTAGACTGCAGCAGAGGTCGTAATCCATAATTAGATAGCTTCAATTTCAGTCTTGAGTAGGAATATGTGTTCACAAAATTGGTAAATTTTGTAAGTTAATGATCTGTCTGTAAAAGTTGGTTTGTTCCCAATGTGTTGCTTGTATTTGAAATTTCGTGAAATAACTGGATTTAATGTTGAGTTCATGTTTATCAGGTGTTCCATTATTTATGTGTGTATATAAAAGGAAAGGAAAGAGAGATAGAAATAGGTAACTTACCTAAGGTTCATAGATAGTAGGCACCTTGCGAGGTTCAGAGTTCTTTTAAATTTTCGGTGGCACCGCCCCCTTCATCAGGAAGTTGGGAAGACATTTCCAGTGATTGGCTATCCGACGACAGAGCAGCCAAAATTTCCTGTGCTGCTAGCTACCTCAGGTAAGTCACCTACTTTCTATCTATCTTTCCTTTCCTTATTAATTATATATATATTCACACACACGTCAGAAACAAACCCATGCTATTATTCAAAAAAGGACATCTGTGTTGTGAGGCTAGCGATACTAGCTACTAAACCACAGGAGGTTGGCAGCTATATATAAGCAGAGGAGGAAAATTAATTAATGAAGTCACCTGTATGGATAGTAAATGAGGGAGAAAGATAGGAAATACGCTTGGAGTCCTATGTTTGGCACAGAATTATGCTTAGAGAAAGACATATCAGGCATACAGAAGAAAGGAAGAGGAAAGAAAGACTGAAAATATTCAGTGCTGCCGGGACTTGAACCTGAATCGTCACAGCCTCCGCTGTAGCCGCAGAGTGCCTTGGCCGGCTACATCGCTGATGCGTTAAAGATAGTCAGTCTTTTAGGATACATACGATGTATTTAGTTGGGGTGGATAGAGAGAGAAGTGGGATAGAAGAGAGATTATTAGGAGCATCTATTATTGTCATGTTAAAACAATAAGGAAATGAAAGAGAGAGATGGTAGATGAACCTCATGTAAGTCACCTACTTTCTATCTCACTTTCCTTTCCATTTTAATTATCTATATTGAACAGGGAAATCTGATGATTCATTGAGGAATGTGTGTTTCAAACAGTGCATGCATGTCCTTGATTGTCAATTGTGAATAAGGAGCAATAATTCAGAGCTTAGGTACAAGTCTGTAGCCCTTAACAACAAGATCATCCTTCTCTTGTATCTATCAGTTGAACACCTGTTGCTTTGTGAAGGTTTTGAAGTTTGATGTTTTCTACAAGTTAGTCTTTTGTTGGAACTATTAACAGCAACACTCTCTATAGCATATAAGTATAATATTGAATGTCTGAGTGATGTGCCTGAGGTATTCATTGAATATAATTTTTAATAAGTGTTTAATAATGACTGTTTAAATAAAATATTTCTCAATATAGTTGGACATTTACTGACAATGTAAAACAAAATAAGTCTGTAATTGGCCAACTGTATTTAGAAATGGTTAATAATAGCTGTGTTAAAACCTGAAATTAATGTTTTTAATTAATTTTTTAATGGTTTTGTTTACTTCACTATAATTACTAAGAATGTCATTTCTAATGTATTAAATATGTTGAAATAATTCTTAATTATAAATAATTCAGTAAACCTATCTTGCCAAGTTCTTTTGAGAACAATGATTTGTCTACTACTCTATTATAGTAACAATGTATATCATTAGACCAGCTGCTTTTTAAGACTTTTCCATCTTACTGCATGGTGATGGCAGTACCACTATAATTAAACTTCTGAACTGTTCACATGTCCAATAGACTAATAAAGTAACAAGTCCATGTGATTAGTTATGTAGTTCTATGATTTAACAAATTAAGTAGGTTTTGTTGTAAAATTTTTACAAACAATAATGCTCGTTCTTCAGTATGTCTTTACTTAAAGAAAAATTCGAAGCACTTTTTCATTTTACTTTTTCTTTGAATTGGAATATAATATTGCCAATTAATCTTCAAAGTAGTAACTTACAAGAAATAAGTTGATTTGAGTTTCAGATGCAAAATATATTTAAATTAAAGAGTTTTAAGATTCCATTATGTTCCAACTATTGGTTTTGAAAATTTGTGGATGAATTACAAATTTCATTATTAGATACATCTCATGTTGCTAGACTGGAGAAGATATAAATACTTGGGCATTTCTAATCATTTGTTTAGTGAAACTGTAAGAGTTCAGTAATGTGTAGTTCTGTTTTTATTTTCAACTTCTTAATGTTCTCATGTATTGGCAGAGTTTTTTCTAATTATATGGTTTAATAGTGTATTTTGGATTGATGAAATTTTCTCAGGATTCCCAATAGAATTTTATCAACCACACCAGAAAACCCATCATTCTATTTTGCATTGGATAAAAGTTTTGAAACTGTACATACTGATTCAATAAAGCTTAATTTCATATATAGATGCCATGTTCAGATTTGGTAAATGTAATTTAGTTTTGTTTGACGACTTACTGTGAATAATTAGTAATTATTTAACATATAGTTAGCTGCATAAGATGTGGGCTAATGGTAAGAAGGGAATTAAATAATTAAAGTTTGATGTTTAACAAGTCAAGGGAAGAGTTCTTTAGTATTATGGAAGTGATGATACTTCATATATAAAATTCAAGTAATGAAAGGAAATATTAACTTCATTTAGTAGTTGTTAAGGAAGCCTTTTTACGCAATTATGGAACATTGTCAAAAATATTAAACAGTAGCTTTTGTGAGAGTAAAAAGTATACAAAATTATATTTTTTAGAAAGCAAAATTCCTGAAAATTGTTTTTGAATGGGTACAATCATTGGTTACCATAGAAATATAGAAATTTAATATTATAATCTCTGCATGTTCTTTTTGACCATATTTTGTTTTGACATGAAAAATAATTACCAAAAACTATGATCTGCAAGGATTGCAGTACAATATCATCATACGAGAAACTATGCATCTGGTGTTCATTACCATAAGAAACCAAGATATGTGTTTGACTTGTCCCTTTTAGCCAATTATATTTAATCAGCATGACTTGTAAAACTTGTTTGGCTATTGTGGAATTTTCTCTGCTCCATCAACCTTTGACACTTGTGATAAGAAATATACATGAACCACATTTACAAAATATTAAAATTTTAGTTATATATCTAATTGCTGCAGTATATTAGTCTATTAATTTTTACAACATACAAAAGTACAAAAAAAATTTCAGTCCTGTTTTGTTATCTGAATTGTTAAATGGTTCTTATTGGTATTTTCTTCTTACTGATCACAAACTAGTTGCAAAACCTCGACATTCTCATATATTTACTTTTGTTCCTGATTAATGTCATTAAATGCAGTTGGTGTCTTCTGTATATCAACAACTATTTATTACCTTCTTCACTTTTTCCATATCTATTGATAATGCTGCTAAAAACATACAAGGTGTTTTCTAGGTAGTTTTGCATCATTTAACAAAAACCTGTCTATCATATTAAATTTTTGTTTACGCCTTGATAATGATTCAAAGTTCCAAAATACAAAACCATTATAAGATGCTCATATTATGTCCAACAGTTGCAGGAAGCATAAATAGAGGATAGAAGTGAGTACATTAACTAGCACTTTTTACTTTAATTTACTTTCTAAATGCCTTGTTAGTAGTACTAGTAGTGTTGGAAAGTAATTAAATAGCTAATCTCCACCATACATATATATTCTGCTACTCTTAGCAGTTACAAAACATTTGTATCTTCACTTTTAATTTTCCTTTCCTGGGATGAAGTCCTGATCAATAACATGTTAGTGGTACTAATGAGATTCAATTTTGTTATAGAATAATTGTAATGAGTATACTGATTTTGTTGCATTCAGAGAAAGTACAATCTGACATGTGTGTTACTTATATCTTCTTACAAAATAATCTCTTATTATTTCAAAGTCCAAAATCTAATTGACTAACTCTTGAAATGTTGATATGCCATATATGAATTATTTGACATTTTTATTTGAGTTTGTCACAGGCTTGTGCTGTATGTCATTCTCATATTATTCCTTACCTGTCTTAAAGTCATAAGGTTAGCAGAAAGGTGTGGTTTATCACTTAACATATTTTCTGTATTTTGATAACTACTTGTAATTTGTCCACTTTTTTTTTTACCAAAGTATTTTTAAAATTAATTGCTTTGGGACTGTGCTCAGCATTTGTTTTTGGTTTCTTACCATTTGGAAAATGTTGTTTTGGAGATTCTGATGTCATAATCTAGTTAAATTGGTACAAACTCTACATTTGAAATATTACAGTTAATTCTGGCAACGTTTTTCTGAACTTCTTGCACCAACCTCTCATTTACATTATTGTTACCAAGCATATAAGCACCATATTTTCACAATTGTTTCACTTCAGTAGTTACAATAGAAGGTGTAATGTTCTGGCAATTTAGCTGTATCTTTTATTTATTTTGCAAACATATTATTTGGTTATGATACTGACAAGAGGTAAGTTTGTTAATTTTTTTAGTAAATAGTGTAGACTTACTGTGCACTTAGAAATTTTCTACAGACAGGATACCTCAGAACTAGTTTAACCACAGTAATTTGATAGCATCAACTAGTGTTGTGTGGACTCAAACTGATTACTTCATACACCACAAGTAAGTAGAAACATTAAAGTTCCATCAAACTTATTCGTTATACTTTTTATTGTTTTTATTTTTTGAAGAAATTCACAGAATTTAAGCTGAATGGGATTATTTTTTGTTCAAATAATGGATTATACTATCAGACATGTAACACACTCAAAAACATGGATATTTTATTAATATTTCTTTGAAATGTCTGTTTTTTTTTGACAAAGTCCAATATTGCTTTTAATTATTATTGATCTTAATTCAAAACTGCATGCAGATTATGTAAGTATACAGTTCACAGTCCAGATAAGCCATATTCTTTCTCATTCCTGTCCTAATATATATCATTAATATGAACATGAAGGGGTCATTGGCACATCTTAAATTGAAAGCTCGTATCATTATAGTTGATGGGAAGGGGAATGTAGACGAGGGCTCTGAACATTTTACAATCTCCAAATTATACAATGTGGAAACACAAGCTTTCAATTTAAGGCAAGCTAATTGTCTGTAACTTTATCCTTATTTGCTTAAAATAAATTTAATGGCTTACCTGAAAATGAGCACTTGTGTTGCATGTCAGACAGGAAACAGTTCTCAATTTTTAGGATATATTGCCTTATGATATACCAGTAGGTGATCTACGTCTCATGATGAACTAAATCATGACACATATTAATGATTGCAGAAGCAATGAACAAACCAAAACATTATTCCCAGTTTCTGTTCATGCCTAGAATCACAACACCAATCTGAACTGATGCTTCACTTCACATAGGCCCTTCTTTAAGTCCACCAGAATAAGGTGTGTTCCATCTATCTACTGAGGATTGAGGCTAGTGCCTTCTAATATTGAAACTATTTTCTGTCTGGGATGTCAACTTTGGTGGTCAGTTTCAGGTAAGTAATTGCCTGTCTCTTTCCTGCCCATATCAATTACAGTGGGCCAGTTATACTTGCGTTGGAAACACAACTTTGACTTACAATTGTGTTAACTTTGTTCTTAAATTTGGTATACTTATATTTTATGAGTTTGTGGTAGTGTCCTAATCATCCTGCTCAATTCCATTTATGCATATATGTAGCAGACCCCTTAGAAGCTTTGAGTCATGTGTATTAGGGAAGTCCTGCTTTTGTTCCTGTTTTATGAAGTGTGTTTTGTTTTTACAATCTTTCTCAGATAGGCGTGTAGTAAATGATATGAGGTGAAGGAATTTATTTAATTTGTTAGCAACACTGTGGTAAACATGTTCCACATCATCATGAGAATAGACACTGGCTCAATTAAAAAAAAGTCCATTGAAACATTATGCTTAATATTAGTTAATAATATTGTATATGATATTCTATCTTACTCAACAAATCAAATACAAAACAAAATTGTTCAACATTTCTGGGACTGGAACAGATAAGTAGTGTTTATGTATGTTCAATGGGCTAAATAGATTCACAATTAGACCATAGTCCAGGAATGATTTTTTTTCATGGTCAATTTAATTTGTGCATACATTTCTGCTACTTTGTCTGGCTTTCGTTAATTTGGAGAGGTTATTTAGCTTGAGTGTTCTATTGGATGTATGTCTGCTTTGTTTTTCTACATATTTTTCTAAACTAATGCATCCTAAGCTCTAAAATTTATTAGATCTAAGATTTTCAAATGTCATATACATATGTTATTAAATTTAACAAAGAAAATTCAAGGTGCACTTTTAACATTAAAAATCATTTTGTTTCTGTGTGAATCTGATGAAATGCTGTAGCTGTTTTCTGTTCTGTACTTTAGAACGAGGAAAGGGTAAATTTTGTGATATTTCTAAATAAAGTTGATTTTCAAATGGCATGTTCTCTTAATTTATTTTGTATGTTTCTTTTTAGTTACTGTAGGTTAGCTCTTACATGGTAGTGTTGAGTAACTAGATAGCATGAATTGAATTTGTTGACTTGATTTGACTTCAAAAAATTAAAAAACCTGACAATCTTCTACATTTCCTAATTACATTAAGACTATTAGTAACTCCATTTATCGCCAGAATCTGTTTTATAAATTATTGTTTTCATGACTACTATAGCTTGTATGGTAATCAGGTTTTGGCATCACATTTGTGACTAGGCTTCTTATATTTATTATGATTTATTTACATCATCTTTTATGTACTTTGGCTATACTACAAAAATTTCATTGAATTACATCATTTAAATGATTATAACACATTAGAATTGCTCATAAATAAAACACACTATAAATGATTACACATTTATCCCACATTCTGAAAGTGTATAAAATAATATTTTACAAGTAAAATTTGAGTGTACTGTGCTGAGTTATTTTCTATATTCTCTCCTAAATGTTTGAAATGTCCCTTTGGATATTTAGAGAGCCTGTGGATGGTTGTCATATCTATTTCAAAGATTTATATTTGATCAAACATTTTTTGTGAATTTTGTCCATAAGACATTTTGATCATCCAACTTTTTATTTTATCTTATTAACAATTAATTCAAATTTGACCATAAAATGACCCATGTTCTTTCGATGTCAGTTGTTTATTTGAAAACAATTCTCTCAGAATTACTTAGAAGTATTTATATTGTTGCAGGTTTAGATGAAGACATTCATGGCATCCGAAGCTGTTTTAAGTGGGTATGGATTCATTTTTGTTCCTTGTTGCCTCTGGCATCATAAAGTCTCTTAGTTTATGATTGGGGTAGTCGGTAAACACCTACAGACTGGAATAACACCTATTTTGGTGTAATAATTTTTTTTGTTTTTCCCCTCTCCAACATACATGACTATGTAGAAAGTCACTTTAGAAACAAATTGATTAAATTTACACAACGTCATGCCGTAGAAAGCCTTAGGTACTGAAACCATGTCTAGTCTTAAATTGTGATTTAGAATGACAACTCAACCACTATCAAATTGTACAAGTTAAGGTTCATCAGTCTGTATTTCAGTCTGCTTGACAACATAGGTACTTTCTTTAGAAAGAGATCATTGGTGGTAAGTACATAGTGTTGAGTATTATTTTGCTTTTTGTTATTTCTTAAATGGTTGTTGGTAGCTTTATTCTAACCTGTTTTTTCTTCTCTTATTCCATTAAGTAACTTAAATGGAAATTTCTTTGTATCTCCCGAGATGAATATAGTGTGCTCTTCCATATGGTACTTCTTACATAAAGAAGGCTTTGAACTTTTCTTTTAAACATATTAATTTATCCTTAAAATTAATTTAATGCATGTAAAAATCTATTCCTGAACTTTCCAAAGCAAGGTAAATGATAAATTCATTAAAATAACTTATATGTATTTGGAAATCTGTTTAGGTTTTAATTTAAAATTGAGATAGCAGCTGTTGATTTCACTTCACATATTTTGCCACATAAATGTCCATAAATTTAACAGTTGTTGTTATAACAAGTGGCAGGCTTTAAAAATTATTTGATTTTAACATTAAAATCAAAGTTATTGGAATTTACCAATTTGACAGTTTTTGTTTTATCAAGCTTTTTGGGAATGCAGATTAATATATTGCTTATTAAATTTTTGCCAAAATATGTAGAATTAGTTTTGAAACATTGTATACAAAGCTTATGATCCTAAGCAGTTTATCAAGAATAAAATGTTGATAAACCAAAACGTTTGGTTCTAATAATATTCAGTCTTTGGTTAAAAACATTTCTTAATTTTTATTTTCACAAAAAATTTCATATTTAAATATTACCTTCTGCTTTTTAAATTTGTTGACAATGGTGTTGGGACATTTGGTAAATGTGTTGTTAGATGGTCTACAAGAGTGAAGAATAAAGATATAAACTAGCATTTTAGGACACTAAAAACTTTGTCTTCTGGGAGTCTGAAAATTCCTTAAATTTTAAAATGAAATAATTTTCAACCTTTTTTTTTTCAGATAGTCTGGGGGGGAAAAGGTCAAACATTTTAATATCAGATGTTAATTTGTTAAATTTTATTCTAGAGAGTTTTCTTCTGAGGCCTTTTTTAGAAAGTGTTGGATTATCGAGCATTTATGTCCCTGAAGAAAATTAGTTTTTTTACCATTAAAATTATTCGATTTTTTCCTTCCAGTCTGTTATATATTTTTGTATTATAGACAAAGGAACACCTGATAACAATCTTTACCAAATATTAGTTTCAATGTGATAATTCCATTATAATGAAAATAGATGATAAATTATATTTGTATTAATTTAAGAACAGAAGAAAAGCTTGCAATTGAAGCTCTGCCTTTAAGACCGTCCTCTAATTTGTATTAATTTGGAAGACCTACAATCTAAGAATTTTACTTGTGTTTAAGCCATAGAGAACTTAAAATTTAATATACTATTATACGAAATAGTTAATTGTTAAATTTGTGTTATTAAACTTAACTACACTTTTCTGTAACAGAATATAGCATTCAACTTAGTAGGGCTTATAGAAAAATTCAATATTTCACAATATATGATTTCATGTTTTATTCCTGTGCTATATGTAGTGGTGGGTGTATTTAAAATATCCTAATATTTGTAAATTTCTGAAGTTTGTCAGTGACCCTATACATCTCTTTTTCACTTTATTACTAACTTAGACTTTCTTGCATCTTGACTAAAATGCTTATATTTTAAAAATCTTTGTATTAATAGAGCTTTTGCATGTTCAGTGCGTAGTTTGCGGACTAAACATCCTGATTGATGTGATTATTGTGTTATTGACTTGACAAGTTGAAATATAATTTTGTACAACAATTTTCTATTGAACATACAATTTACTCCCAAGATTTATATCTGCATTTCTCTTTAAATATGTGCTGTAGGACAAATATTTTAAGTTTTACTCCAAGAAATTAAGAATTGCGTGACACTTCTGCATATTTGGTTTGATTAAATTAAGTTTTTAAATGTAATTTTCCAGTAGGAAAATCTGAGGTATCTTACTTTGTGTGCAGAATTTTCATTCTAATCCAATAGTTTCGGAGGTATTGGCACACACATTATTAATGATTCATAAATGTTCTCATTTGTGTGTGGTTAATATCTTCATAAAATTTGGAGAAAAAAAAATATATATTCTTGCAGATCAAGCAGTTTGTCTGTCATTAAACTACACTCCTTATTGTATATTTTCATTTAAGATCCCTTGTGTTTTTTGAGAATTTCTGGTATTAAAATAGATTGCTTTATTTTGATAGATTAATAATAACAGTAGTCAAGTGTTGTTCCATTTTACATTTTTTGTGAAAATAGTATTTTTTCTACATCACTGTAATTGTTAATCAATTGATTTTCTTGATTGTTACATTTTGGTGCTTTTTACTTCACAGAATATTTAAAATTACACTTTTTTTGTTAATTTTTCATCTTATTTCAAGTTTTGTCATGTTTATCAATTGTAAATGAACACCTAGGTTATAAAATCACTATACAAAATCGTATAGTTATGAAACCTCATTAATTTTGTTGAATTTGTCATTAATTTCAATTTTCTTGAACCAAACAACATACAAATTTTTTATATTTTTATGTTTATTCATTATTGCTTTAGTCTTTTTATGTTTATTCATTATGGGTTTAGTATTTTTTTTAAATATTTTCTTGGAAGTTTTATGGGTAAGAATTTAATATAAAAAAGATCCTGGCAAATGATTTGCTTCTATTGAATAATCACTTACTGAGTAATTTAGACCTTTTAAATTTAAAATATTTTAAGTGATGAATAAATTTTTATTTAAAAAGAAATGTTTGAATGGATATAAATATTAATAATTCAGCGAAACAAGGTACCAGTAGTAGTATTCAAGAATGTGGAATTGTGTACATGGTTTGTTGTGAACTAGAATCATACATTACACAATTTTTTTATTGCCAATCCATTCTTGAATGTCAATTTAATTAAACATGTTCGCTATGATACATTCCACTTTGAGTTGAATATAATTCAAAATTTGTGTTGTTTTATTTATTTATTTGTAGTTTTTAATTATTGGGGAGATAATTTTGGTATTATATAGTTGACAGAACGCAGTTTTAAATGTACCATTCTTACATATCCCAAGTGGTTTATTTTTCTTACAAATAAATTTCCATTGCTAGGCCCCACAAAATTTTATGTGACTTTCCTTTATTGGAAGTAGCTCTACTTTTTTTTGTTACTACTACAAAAATTAGTGTCACATATAATAGCCATAGGCATTCTTCACTTTGTGAAGAAACTGTCCAAAATAATTTCCAGACATCTGTATTGCGTATTAGCATAGAATAGGTATCACACAAAATAAAAATTGTTGCAGATATATAAGCTATTATTTATTAGACATTCATATTCTCACAATATTTTGAAAACTTGTTGAGACGAAGGTAGTGATTCGCTATTTTATTATTTATTCTTTTAGATGGAGTTGAGGAATCCAAGCAGACGTCCCGTAAGTTCTTTTTATTTCATTTGTTTAAATGTTTATTTAGGAATGTCTGCCTTCTAACAGTTCAATTTCATCTGTAATTAGATACACACTCTGTTTTTATCAAATACTCTTTATTAATTTTTACACTTTCTTACTGAAAAGAATTTATGACACCCATCAATTGAATATAACTTTCATCAGCAATTGATAGTGTTTATCAGAACTTTTGCAGCCAATTCACATAATTTCTACTATAAAAGTATAGTCTGCAAAAACACTTTCGGCAAATTTTTAATGATTTCTTTCATATACAAAACATGGAAATGGCTGTTATAAATAGTTTATTATATGGTTTTCATGTTGCAGTTTTTTTCCTTCTATGTGAATGTCTTGTTAAGAAATTCTGAAGTGAAATGTGTTTATGAAAAACCAAATTATTAAAAGTTTTGTAGTAGTATTCCACTTCAATTAAGAATAGATTTTATTTAAAACCATGTTTTCATATGGTATAATAATCATTATCTTTAATTAGAAGATTATTTACAATTACTAACTTAATCTTTGGGAGATTTAATTCAAACAACCATAACCAAAATATTGTTAATTTTCAGGTTGGTATGACATCTTCACTTTGTCTAGGATAAAAATAAAAATTCACATTGAGCCCAAGTTTAAATTACCTACACTATTAATTGGCTAATAATTTGTACACATTTCTGATGCCTAACAAAATGTAAATAATATCAAATTTTTTATTGAATGTTTAAATAACAAATTATTTCCCATGAAAATTCCAACTGAAAATAATAATACCCATGTATAGTGAAAACTATGATCTTCAAGGTAGAGAATATTTATTTTTTTCAAAGACTACACCTTTAATTTTTTTCTCTTTGAAAAATATATTATTTTATACTATCGGGTTTGGCTCCTCGGTTATTTTTGTGTTTTAATGATGATAAATGTTAAAGGCTCTTGAAACAAATTTTGTTTCTTTGTTTCAGGAAACCGGTAGCAGCTCAAACCAACGCTCACAACCATCTGTCCAACCAAACAAGTCTGGTGCCAAACAAGGCTACACTCCCTCTTATTGGACTCCGAACTGAGCCTTCAATAAGGGGGGTGGGGGGTTATCAGGTGCTCTGAATGGTTTGAGGTGGATCATATTTTGTCCAAATTAAATGTTGATTACTCTTTTGTTCCTTTTCCCTTTTTGTTCATAGAAAAAATTAATCTACAATGTGTTTGTACAAATTATGTCCACCAAAATGTGCTAAGAATTATTCTTGAATTTGGTTAGAATTGCGCTCACAATAATAAACTTCTTAATGGATTAATATTTTGTAGGGCACACTACTTTGATGTAGCTGTTTGTATTATTTCTTTGGGTTACTAGGATTCACTCTTTCCAGTAACTATTCTGCACATGAATTTGTGTGTCTTTTGTGTTAGCTTCAAGTACTGTGTATAGGAAAATGCCACGCATTTGTATAATGAGGGAGTTAGCAGTACGATCCCTTTCTTGTATAGAATGTTTTGATCTTTTTGAAGAATTAAAGAGAATAAAAATAATATCGTAATTCGTTATTTACATTCTTCATAACTTGTAACACCCAACCATACTGCTTGTCACAACGTGTGAACCTACATTACGAGACTTCTATCTAAAGTTGGACGAACTTGGAAAAGACTGTTAGTTGTGTAGTTCACGATTCTGTGTGCCAGAGTTGTTTGTAAAGAGAAATGTGCGTCACCTCGGGGCTTTTTTCTTTTCTTTGCATCCTTGTTCAATCTTAGAATTCAATGAAATTGGTAGTATTAAATTTGTAGTGTAATTTGAGAATTGTCTCATATGTGTATTATATGTGTAGTTTAGTGTTATTTTGTAAGACGATAATCAGTGAATAACTTATAGACAAATTAAATATTTAATATTTTTTTGTATTTTATATTATATTTTGTGGTTTACCATTTGAGTAAACTGACATTGGTTTTTTTTAAAAAAATAATCTTTAATATCCACTTACAGAAAATTTTGGTGCAAGTGGAAGGACAATATTTATTACTATAATAACAACCATGTGATCTCTTAAGGCCTGGAAATTTTTGAACTGTTGGTGTACTTTTAGAAATTTGGAGATCACAGTGGCCAGTGTAGGCTTGTATTAATTACTTAAAATTCAGCATGTACAAACTCTAATGGTAGCTAATATCTATTAGACTACAAATTAATTCAGTTTCTTTTTACTATTTTCTTTACTTCAGAATTGTAAATGTTGTTACTCCATATTGTTGTTTGAAATCCAATGGATTTATATTTGTAAATTTTTGTGTAAGCTTTAATATTTGGGTCGTTGCATTAAATGGTAATAAAAAGTTATATATAATATAAATATATAGTAGCACTGGCCAATATTGTGTACAGTTTCATAGATATGCCAGAATTTTTTTAAACGAAATAATTCACTTTACTTTCAAATGTGTACAGCAAAACTTTATTTGAATTACAATTATATAGCGATTTTTTCAACAATGAACTTGTCTTTTCTTGTTTTGTGTGTGAGTTGCATGTCAGTGGCTCGATTTGCCGCCATTCTTTCCCGGCAGTAAACGGTGTGTGGACCTTGAATGTCTTGAAAATATAATTGAATCTCAGTCGCTGGAAATGAAATGAAATAATTTTTCAAATTTTGTAGAGCTTTGTAAATTTGGTTAATGAGTGATCTCCTTTAAATTAAAATCTTTGCCAGTACTAAATAAAAAAGCTGCCTGAAGGATCTTAATTGATTAACTTTGAGGTTATTTGTCATGAAGAAATTGATTGTTTAACGAATAAATTAATTGTTTGAATAAAATAAAGTGAGTTAAATGTGAATTTGAGCAGGGTTAGGTTTGGAAAACAGCTTTATGACATTTTCATATGTAATTAAGCGGTGAAGTACCATTTATGAAATAATTTCTCATTAAAGCGTGCGTTACTTGAAAGTAATTTGTCGGGTATTTAATGCAATATCATCACGTGGTAACGTCGCATGACCTGATAACTCTTGCCTTTAGTTATGCCACACGGAGCGTCCGCCGTATAGGATGCTGCATGCCACCATTTCTGTATTACGTTTTATCGCGTTGTCCTTGAAGATATCAGCCTGTTCACACTTCATCTGGTTCCAGAGGAGAGCACGCGTCTGCCGGGCACGTAACAATGGTAAGCACCCTTCTGATTCGAAATACCAAAACACGGCGACTCAAATTTTGAATGGGAGGCCCGTTTTAAGGACATGGTCAAATTGGACGGTTTTGACAACAGAAAATGTGAGTTCCGTCCAGTTTGTCACGCGAGCCTTTACATTTCCTCCTAACTACCTCATCTCAAATCTGCCTAGTGTATTCCATCCTCTCTTCCCTAATTTTTCAAGACCCTCGTGTCTCAAAACGGGTCCTATGAATCTTTACCAATTCTGCATAGAACTTCCTCTTTAGTTATCCACCCATCTGATTTTCATCATTCTTCTATGGCACCACATTTCAAACGCTTCTATTGTTTTCCTTTCGGCAACTCCTACCGTCCACGTTTCGCGCCCATATAACGTTACACTCCATGCGAACATTTAAATAATTATTGATATTCACACTTATATTACTCTTAAGTAAAATCGCCTTTTTTTGCGAAATCCTTCCCTTTTTAACTTTCGTCGTCTAAAGAGCATGTACGACAGACTGCATCCTTGTGTTACTCCTTTCTTGATCTTCAGTTCTAATTACTGCTGACTTCTTCCTGTAAAGGTTTTTGTTTTTAGCCTTCTTTCTCTATATTTTATTCCTGTCCTCTTCAAAATCCTTAATACGCAGTCTCAGTATGTTGATTGAATTCTGAAATAGTTGATTTTCCAATTCTAAATCCTTGCGTCAGTGTTCAACTACATCCAGTAGCAAAAAGTAGAGGACTGTCCGTAATTTTGTTTTTGCGGAAATTGCAGTTCTAAAATAGGTCTACCTGTATGTAGATAACCTTACGTTGAACGTGTGACTGCAATTTTACAAAATTAAAACAGTTTTATGACAGACATTCTCAAAGTTTTCAACTATTTTGTTAGGATCTTCTATTGCTATTTCTTTGAGAAAAGAAGTACCGCGTAGTTCATTCCTTCTCTGAATCCATTTTCATGTATATATATGATTTTGATACGCTGTCAATTTGTTGTTCCTCTTCTTAAAATAGTTTTGCAGTAAGTTTTATTAGCTTATTTCCTTTGTTGTCTAGCCTGAACGATTTGTGGTGAGTTGCTCAGTTACTCTACTACTAGCCACTCGACAAAATACTTACCAAGTGTCAACAAAGCTTTTAAGGAAATTGGTAGTAAATGAAAGAAAGCATGAGTTTTTATTTAGCGAGCTCTAAATAGCCTTCATTTTCCCTTATCTTGTCAACAGAAGGTATCCTACGTCACGCAATTATGGAGTTCCACATTAACAAAGCAAACAATAGTGAAGATAATGGCATTAGCCCCTGATTTAATTTATTTTTGCCATTGTGCTTCCACTCTGCTACATTTAGACGGTTATACACTTTCGCATTATTTTTCAAAGTTCTTTTAATTTTAATCCACAACTCGCATGAAAATTCCAACGATTCTATTACAACTTAGAAGTGAGAAGTAATATCGTCAAAAAAATACGACGCGCCTCCATCTGAAATATAGTATGTTAAATTTCGAAATAAAATATGGTAACTGACTTATTTTATTCCAAGAAATGCTCGTGCGACAAAACTCAATACAGAATTGCACAGGTAATCATTAGTCTTGTCGACGTCAACAGTTTAAAATCGAAATACTGGTCTGCATAAATCGATACCAGTTTTTTTTATCGTTTTTATGAATAAATGTCTAAATATCACACAACTCCCTACATTCTCAATTCTTCATTATCCGATTCCTGCACTTTAAAGTACAGCGCCTGTAATTTTTCAATTTGAACTGTTTATTTGCCATTCAGTTCAAGAATAAACAGTTAACTTTCTTGTTTCCAAACTCTTACTTTTCAAATATTTTTCGACATTATTTCGAAAGCAAATAAGCTCCGAATATTATCTTAGGGGAAAACATCCCCCAGAAAACTGAAATTTATTTCCCTTCATAGCAAAAAATACCAGAAGTATGAAGTTTCATTAACACAAACTTTTCTCTTCAAGTTTATCTGACAAAATATATAATAAATGGATTGAATCAAAACTGTTTGTCAGAAATTTACAATGGATTATATGTTTGTATTTAAATTTTTTTTTCATTATATAGTACCCAATGTGATCCACTGTAATTTTTTTAGACCCTGAAGAAGTCTCAAATGAGAGACGAAACGTTGTAATGTTTAATATTTAAATTAAAAAAGCTGACAAAGAGGCCGATTTTACTCATTTATTTCTCATCAAAATTACCAAATTAATCTTCAATGTTTCATTAACGATTCCCGTGGCCTCTAGTTGTATTTTGAAACTCACTGATTCTGGCGGGAATTTCGTTTTTATTTTAGCCGATCCATACTTCAGCTTTATTAAATATGGTAAGAAATAACAGTTCGCCCTCAGTATTGAAATCATTATTTTTCCGAAACTTCATCTCATAACCTCAAACCAACAAGGTTACGATGAGAAAATATTGAACTACAATTACTTATCAATCATAGGCCAAAACTTCAATATTTTCAGATCCGTTTGTTGTTCATTACGCAGAGTTCATGACGAAAAGACGGAACTCGAGTAAAATTATGAGAAATAGTTTTGGACCAAATTAGGCTGAAATTCATTCCATTGAGTGTCATTGAATAAATAATTTGTTTCGTTTGCAATGCGCAATGCATACCTTTTGCTTTTGGAATCTGTGAAATAACATACACAAATGTACTTCGATGTGTACTTTTTTTAATCCGAAAAACTATACTTATAAAACAAAACTTAACGCTGACCAAAAAAAAAAAATAGAATTTCTTGCCCTAGAGAAACAATGCTTTCAACCCCCTAATTCCTAGTAAATAATTCTTCATAAACTGATATACATGATTGGTTTTTCAAGATAAACCTATAAATTGTTTCGAGAATGACAAAATTGTGGTATTAAACAGAAAACCAATAGGGTGAGGATACTACTGTACTTAGTTTTAGCATATTAACATACATATGAAGAAGTGTTGTATACTATATATATGTATACTGTTATATACTAGAAGGAGATCATTGAAAAATTTGAATTGAACAGCAGCCATTAAAACAATTAATAATATAAATATATGAAATATTTAATTTAATAAGACTTCAGAACCTGAGTAGCATTCCACTTCCCCTTCTGACATGACTTGCTGAGAACATCCCGAATTGAAAATAATTCAAGACATGGCTTCCTTGTTCATTATTTCAAAGATTTATCCAAAATAATACTCCAGTAAAGTGTGTCCATGACCATAAACCTGAAATGCCATGTATCACCTTATGACAATATTTTAAACATGTTTGTAGGTATTACAAATAAATTTCACTCTCCACCCTTTCTGATAAAATACAATCTTAAATTTATTTAAGATGGCCTGTAATCAAATCATTTCGTTCTGCAACTAAGGCACATTTTGTTGAACAATTAAAAACTTTTAATCTATTTACTTTTAGAAGAAGCTCCAGTTTACTGGCCTTATGGCTCCAGTGTTGACCCCATTTGCAAGAGACAGGTAAGTGTTTTAAGACTATGTACAAAGCCAATTATGATTTGATGATTTCTAATGCATTTATTCTTTTTCAGTTCACAATCATTGAAACTGTGTGTCATTCCTGAATATGCAAAGTATTTGTCAAACAATGGGATAACTGGGGTTTTGGGTGAGTTATGTGATGGACATTAATTTCTTCTCTTAAATAATATATAAATCATACATAATGTTGAATAATTCTTATATTAATTTGATAATTATTATTTTCATTTTTTATAGCTTGAAAATCTGGTCACATTTCGTTTCTAATGCAGTAATGTGTTCTCAATAAATTAAAACTCCTACCTGTAGTATTCTTAATCTAAACCAATAGATATGCGAGGGCTGGTGATTATGATACGTATGTGCCCTGTGAAGAGCATTGTTTCTTCAAATTGTTATTAATATTAATAAATAAAGAGATGACCAATAGATTTACTGCTATTTAATTAACACATATATGACATTATGTCTCCGTTTTGATACCTCCTCAAGTATAAAATTAATCTATTTTGACTCCTTCAGCTGAAAAGATTATTAAATGTATTAACATATGAAGAATCCTTCTGTGACAGCTACAGCTGTAAACTTAAAGTAAAAAAAATGTTTGTATTAATATTAACATTTCCTTTATATTGGTATTCAATTAGTTATTGCCAGTTTGTTAGACACTGTTTCATGTGGATATTTCACATGTTTACTTTGAAGCGATTTTTTAATCTCTGTATGTTAATGTTATTCAAATTTAAATTTTTATCTTCCATGATTGTATTTAAGCGCACATCATTGTTTTTCTTTTATATAATCTAAATTGTGTATTTTGTCCTGAGTTTTTGCTTATTTTCCACAGTGAATGGTACCAGTGGAGAAGGCATGTCAATGACTGTCGAAGAGAGGAAGCAAGTGACAGAAGCATGGGTGTCTGCAGCAAAGGCAACAAAGCAGACTGTCATGGTGCAGATTGGAGGAGCATGTCTAAAGGATGTTCAGCATTTGGTAACAAACAACTGTTCAGATTAGTGTTTATTTACTTGGAGATTTTCTTGGCAAGGGAAAAAATATTTTTCACTTGGTAAATACTATATTGTTCTTAAAGAAAAATCATTCCAGAACAATTATACACTTAAATTCAAATCTAGCAAGGCTAATTTGTTATACCATTTTAAAAGACAAGTTAGAATTCACCACTGCTTTTTAATTTGTAAAGGCAGCTCATAGTGAAAGTCTTGGTGTCGATGGCCTTCTGTGTCTGCCAGACCTTTTCAATAAACCAGCATCAATTAATGACTTGGTGAGATATCTACAGGAAGTTGCCAAATCTGCCCCTAAAACACCATTGCTATATTACCATCTGCCTGCATACACTGGTGTTAACTGTGAGTATGATCAAATTAGTCAAATTAGTCAATGCAGAACATTCCATTTTTAATTATACTTACTGTACATTATTTCTTTGTTCTCACATTATTTTCAGTTAATATGCCCCAGTTTTTATCTACTGCTGCTGAGAAGATAACAACATTTTCAGGTGCAAAATACACACACACAAATTTGGAGGAAGGTGCAGATTGTCTGTCTGTTCATGATGGAAGGTTGCATTTATACTTAGGATGTGACCAGGTAAATTCATAAACACTCTATGATACTGATATATTATTGGCCTTAAGTTTTTTGCCTTGTTGTTTCATAATGAAATATTACAAAAAACTAAAGCCATTTTAACTACAACAAATCATTTTGATTTGTCTTGCGGTTAAAAACATTTAAAATTTCAAAATCTGCTATTCCTCCAACTAAATTAGTTACCTTTTCTTTAAAGTTATGTAATCATATTTCAATTTTACAAATCAAAGTTTTTCTCTTCATTGCTATTTGTGTGAAATTCGATGTGATATGTATGTGTTTACAAATTATAATGTGCAAGAGTTAACTTGATTTTACTGTGTGCTATGTGTCAAATACTAATTGTGTAACCAACCCTGGAATACTGTATATTTCAATAAATATTTCATAGATTAAAAATTACATCTAATTTATTATGATACAGTAGAAGTTCTCACAATCTTTAAGGGTTCACTTTGAATAATGTTTTCGAGACATGGTACTCACAAGGTATTTGCAGTTTATAATAAGTTAAGAATGTACTTAATAGTGTTAAAGAATATTTGTGATTTCAATTCAGGTTCTAGCCGGTGCCTTTGTTCTTGGATTTGATTCAGCAATTGCAACAACTTTGAACATGTTACCTGGCCCGAGTCAAAAGATTCAAGCTAGCATAAGAAATGGTGACACAGTAGAGGCCTTAAAGCAACAAAGAATATTAAATTCTGCCATAAAAGTGATGACACGAAGTGGTAATTATTTAATTTTTAATTTCCTTATAGCAGTAAATATAAATAAATAGTTGTCTAGGAAAGACATATGTAATACCAAGCTAAGAATGAATCCTAGGAACTTTCCTTTTTATCTAATTCAGTTTTGGCTTCAATATGCATTATTTATTTGTGCCAGAACCACAATATTTGCTTTTGTTATTGTTTGGAAACCTGAAAACTTTTTATTTTCTGTAAGAAAAACCTTGAGATTGATATAAAATTCAACACTAATTGTTAGTAATTTTAATCATTGATTTATTTGAGTTTGTGTGTAGTCAGCTACCATAAATGATTTTATAATTTTTAATACTCATTTAAGCATCCATTTTTTTTGCATTTCTATTAAAAATGAATAAAAATCAATGTGATTTTTAAATGATATATCTAAAATAACTCTTCTATTGGTTTTGTACAGAAAAATTCCACAAAATATACAAAACATCTGTTATCAATAATTTTGACAACCATTTAAATAACATTTTTTATTTAAATTCAACAGTTTGAATACACAAATTTTCACAGTACAATAGTTATGAATTTTACATACTTTATTTTGAATTGATTGTCCAAGTTTGACCCTGTAAGCTAAAACACATTAATTAATTAGTCAGCATTTTTGGGAAGAGTTAACAAATAAAATTAAAACTATTATTTTATTGATATACCATAAAATATTTATTTTACATAATTTCTTCATTGACCGTCACAGTAGATTTTGACCTCATGGGCCATATTCATCTGTTTCTGGACAATTCTACAAGATTTTACATTATATTATTATTGATGGATTCATACAAGATGTTATAATTTCTTTACACCTTATATGTCCACTGTACATTAGACATTGAATTATTTAATACATTTATAAATTTTATAAAAAAAATTAAAAAGATTTTTTACTCCTTTTGGTGTTCATCTCAATATAAACATCGCAAAGTGTAACAACCTATTTACAAAGATATTATTATCGGAATTTGAACATTTTTTGGTTCATATCTATGAAGGTAAAGAAATAATAGACTATTTATTGTTTGTGACAGGAGTTTGGGTTCCTGCTATGAAGGCAGCAATGAATGTCATGACTCCTATAGATGTTGGTGACCCTCGACCACCTCTGTTACCTTATGTAGAAGGAGATGTGAAGCAATTGAAGGAAGGACTATCCTCACTTAAACTGTTGCCATAAATGAGTTAAAAATAGAATAAAATCAATAACCCATGTAATACTGACAAATTAAAAAATATAATATTCATTATTTTTCATAAAATATTTTGACTCAATACCCATCATTGAGTAACTTAGAGGTGTAATATTTAATGTCCATGAACAGCAAGAATATTACCATCCAGTTATATTAGATCTGTAAGATAAACATTTTCATATCATTATATATAGCAAAGTGTTAACTTTGTTTCTTTTATGTCAGTTTTCAGGATTCACAACCTCTCTTCTTTCTAATTGTTTTGTTGTTATTTTCTTACTGCAATGGAATAAATAAAAATTTACTGACACTGCAGGTCTAGTTTATGAATGTAGAAACTGCATTAGCTTGTACTGTTAATTTAATTCATAAATTAAAATTTCATGTTTTACAATCCGTCGTTTGATCCCAAAATATTTTCTCTTTTGCCTTTTTATTAGAGCAGTCGCTGATGACGTCATGTCGTCAAATGAATGTTATCGTAGTTTGTCACGCGGGACTGGTGGAAATATCGTTGGCCATTGTCTTTTGTAATTGCACATTTTATGCTCTCGTGCTGAGAAAAAGATGTTTCACCAGTAGCAATCGCAACCATCGTACTAAGATAAAAAATGTCAAAATTGTTTCTTGATTGGGTAATGCAGATCCAGATAGTGATCTGGTGAACCATGAGCTTCAACTAATTGATGACTTTTCCCATAAGAATCATATACATATCTTCAGGATATGTTTAGCATGAACTACCGTTATTAGTCTGGAGCTCTATTTTTTTTTTTAATTCAGCACTATTGTATGTTGTGCCTAAGTTGACTTTTAAGCATCGATCACAGGCATGAATGTTAGTGTTTTAGTTAAAGGTGTACAAATCATTGCCTTTTTTTGTTTTTGGAAATTAAGTTTTTTAGCACCCTCCCATCAAAGTCCTGGAAAGGGTAGGTCATAGCTATTGAAGCTCATGAGACGTGAGAGAGACCGCGACAGGAAACGTGTTATGGGATTTAAGGCCTCTGGGCTACAGGTTTTTGCAGTGACACACACTCAAGGCTCCGAGCCGCACGCACGTAACAGCTGCAGCTGCGATGTGTGTGTGAGGTTCCTTGTTCTTCCGCTGACATCCACCACCCACGCCTTCCCAAAGTCCACTTGTTGGAGGAGACTAGAAAGGGCGTAGGATACCATCCTTGAACCGACCTTGAGAGTCGCCCATGCCCAGGTCCTCGAATTAATTGCATCCTTGGCGTTCTTACGCAAAGTCAAGGAAAATAACAATTTTCCTTACGAAAGCTACAGCTGTCATGTTACACGCCGAGCCACGAATAAATCACAAAGGTCTTCATCAACTTACTCATACAGTTACTTATATCTATTAATCACATTGCTTAGCGTCAGTGGTCTTCAATCTCTCTGGAGGCTCCGCGAGTCAAAATGAAGCCGGTTCGTTTGGGTTCCTCTCCAATATCCTTCTCTCTTGTTTGTTTCTCTGCTATCATGCGTCTCTCCCTCAAAAACCATACTTGTTTGTTTCGTTTTTTCCTTTCTGATATCCTTCTCTCAGATTCGCTTCTCATATATCTTTTTCTCTTTTTTTACTCAGACAAGGGAAAACCCGAAAAAGCTTTACTCACCATTGTCAAGAAACTTCAATGAAAATTACAAATAAATTTAGGAAATGGTGCAGTTTCATTCCCAAAGTATACGCCCCTAACTCATGCTTGGTGAACATCAGTGACGTAAAAATCTTGATGTATACGGTTTTGGGGAATCGAATTCCCCAGACGAGGAAACTAAGTAATGAAATGACTATGAGGGGTTTTAGTATTTAAGATAAAGAAATGAAAAATCCATTTACTTAATTATGTACAATACAATAATAATTGAATCCATTTTAATTTTCGAAGCCGGTCTTTTTTTTCCCTGATTTACACTAAATACTTTATTATAATTATTTACAATCATTAAAAATCTTACATACTGGTGACATGAAATTAATACTGGGGTCGTCTTTGCGCGCCTTCTCATAGAAACAGAAATATATACACAACCCTACGCGGAATTGGCAGTACGAGGAAATCGGCAAAAGGTTACACACAGAGTAATTACCGTTTTCAGCTTAGCCTGGAACTCGCCGCTCGGGACATAGATGATGTACTGATTCCAACAACAGAATTCTTATAACTACATGGTAACCACCTTCCCATATGCCGCCACGGACAAGCCTTTCCAACTTCTTACTCTTTATCACTGCTTAGTGTTCTCTTCTTAGTTTATAATGTTCACTTTATTGTTCATTGCTTAATCCTGAATTTATAATGCTCGAAACTAATTTATTCCTGTTTTTCACATATTCCCTCCCTGCCTTCAGTGGCGGGGACCCAATCCTCTCCAATAGCCATGCATCCAATTCCACTAATGTTTAGGGGAAAAAACCATGTCTCGCCAGGTTTTCCAGAATCTCAATGAAAACAGAAAACCCAGGTTGGCGCCAACTTGTCTAGGTTTTATTACCTTGTCTGTCACCTCCTTCAACTTCTCTCAAGCCGCCTGACTTTGATTTTCTACCGCCAAATTCCGTACGTAATTGCGTTTTACCATTTACGCTACGATCGGATAAAAAATCAGTTCGAGAACTCTGGAAGTCAGAAAGCTTGCCAATGAAGAGAAGGATTAACTTTTAATGATTCTGTATAATATATGCCAAAATTTACTAGCTAAAACTTCATCAGCTCAGGAACGAAAATGTCAAATTGATTATTCAACGAAATTCTGCTTATTAATTTTCCCCATATATCTTCAAGCAAGAGCCGCCTTCCTGAGGTCTTGAGGCTTGCGTCGCTGCCTCACAACACTAAGGTCCCGGGTTCGAATCCTGGAATGTGCTTGGATTCTAGTGTCACCATGGCCACGGAGACTGGGATTAAGACTGATGGAGAGTCGATATCATTTCAAATTCGGAATGTGTCATGTAAGATGAGAGTCCGCAGTCGTCCTGGAGTAAGACACAGATACAGTCTGTCGCCCATGCTGTTTAACTTATATGTAGAAATGGCGATGAGGAAAGTTAAAAAGGAATATGGAAAATGAATCATATTGCAAGGAGAAGAATTAAAAACCCTACGGTTTTCTGATAATATTGCAGTATTAGCGGAGTCAGAAGAAGAATAAATGGCATGTACGAAGTCCTGGATCAATAGTTAGATTTGGATAAACAGAGGGAAAACCAATGTAATGGAGTGTAGTATGGGAAACAGTGGAACAACAAAGGGCGTTAGATTGGGATTTTGAAGGAAGTTAAGGAACTGCTACTTGGTCAGCGCAATAACTATAGTAGGATAGCACAGGCAAGGAAGGCTTTCGCAAAAAAAAAGAATTTACTTATGATTAATATGCGTATGAATATTAGTAAATCATTACTAAAAAGTTCGCATGGAGTGTGGCGTTATACGGGCGCGAAACGTTGCAGAAAGGAAAAGAATAGAAGATTTCAAAATGTGGTGCTATAGAAGAATGCTGAAGATCAGATGGGTGGATAAAATCACTAACGAGGAAGTTCTAAGGAGAAGAGGGGAAGATCGAACAATATGGAGGACGTTGACCAAGAGAAGGCCACGTTTTAGACATGAGGGTCTTCTAAAATTAGCATTAGAGGGAAGTGGTTGGTTGGAATAAGAACAGAAGAGGGAGACCAAGGATGGAATACGCTAATTAGATTAGGAAGGATCTGGGATGTGCTAGTTACGAGGAAATGAAACCGCTTGCACAGGATAGGTTATCATGGAGCGTTGCAGCAGACCAATCTAAGGACTGATTAATACAACAACAGCCAACTACAAAATATGTTTAAATAGATAATTAGAATGAACAAGATGTAGCAACTGTGGAGCACAGGCATAAACAACTGAGATTTCGCTACTTGGAGCTAGCTGCACGACGAGGAATCTGAACATTCGTAGTAGCTCCAGGCAATGCAAAAGAGCAGAAAAATATAGACAGAGTTACGCAATAGGAAGTTTTTACAAAGCAACACTTATGCAGGAATAATAATTTTAATCATTAGGGGAACGATGTAGAAACTCCTGTACAGACATTTAATAGAATAATTTTACATTGACTCACTGTTGCCGCAGCTAATTTCTTGCCGCCTTCTGTTCTCACCTCCTTGGGTTGGGAACTTCACCCTTGACTAATTATCTGTTCCAAATCATTTCTCAAAATTAAATAGGTACGGAGGCTAGAGCTTTACAGAGTCGAGGCATTGCTGCCTTTCTTCAGGCCCCTGTGCCAGATAAAAAAAGAATATTTGTGACTTGTGATTGGCTGTGCGACAAGGGTGGGGGCAGGCGGTGGTTCCCCGAGGGTCGATGGTAGGATCCGCGACCTCGGGGCCACGGAGTGCGTTGCGGCTCCCGCAGTTGCGCAGGCGACTCCAGCAGCCCAGGACCTCGGTAAGCTTTCATCACGATTACTTGACATGCACTAAGCTGCGTGGCTGCGGATATAACGATCATCCTCGAGGTGAAGGACCTCGCGCAAAGAGTCTTTCAATACTCCGCTAAATGTAGATTAAACATCCGAGACCCTATACATTATATGTTGATAAGGACCTCATTCGTGACGTTTCCCATGGAATACGTGAAGACAAATTTCCCATATTGACTGATAAACAGTTTCAGTCTCAAGCAGCGGGTTCAAGTAAAGACTGTCATGATTCGTTTTTTTTCCCCATAGACTTAATTTAGTAATCCTTTTTATTCTTCATTAATATAGTAACTGATGTGGCTCCAAAGTTGGGTCAAAACCCTAAATCAATTGCACTAGTATTCCTGTGGTTGGTCGAAAATCGACCGTTGTTCATAAAATTTTTAAGTCTCAACGTTATTGCAAAACGTGCTTTATAAATACGTCAATCAAAAATCTAAAGTATTACAAATTTGTAATCACATTCAGCACGCGTTTACATGTATCTATCAAAATATAAAGAATAAAATATAGGAAAAAGGAGGATTATACGTAACCTCTACAGAAGACAGGCAGCAGTAATTACAATAGAAGATCAAGAAAAGAAAGCCGTAATCAAGAAAGGAGTAAGACAAGGATGCAGTTTGTCGCCCATGCTGTATAACTTACATATGGAACAGGCAATGAAGAAAGTTAAAACGCAATATGGAAAACGAATCATACTGCAAGGAATAGAAATAAAAACCCTACGCTTTTCCGATGGTATTGTAGTATTAGGGGAGTCAGAAGAAGACTTTGAAACTATAATAAATGGCATGTACGGTGTTCTGTAGAAACAGTTCAATATAACGGAAAATAACTAAGGGTAGCTTGGGAAGGGATATTTTTACGGAAGTTAAAGAATTCTGCTAGTTGGGAAGCGTAATAACTAGAGATGGTAGAAGTTTAGTAGTGTAGGATAGCACAGACAAGGAAGATTTTCGCGAAAAAGAGGGTAAAATACGTGTGAATTTTATGAAATCGTTGCTAAAAACCTTCGTATATAGTGTGGCGTTATATGAGTCCGAAACGTGGACGATAGGAGTTTCAGAAAGGAAAAGAATAGAAGATTTTGCAAGGAGGTGCTGTAGGAGAATCCTGAAAATCAGATGGTTGGATAGAGGTTCTAGGCAGAATAAGGGAAGAGCGAACAACATGGAGGACTTTGACCACGAGAAGGATGGATTAATAGACCACGTTTTAAGACATGAAGGTCTTGTAAAATTAACATTAGAAGGAAGTATGTGGGGTAAGAACAGAAGAGGGAGACAAAGGATGGAATACTCTGGTTAGATTAAGGATTATGTGGGATGTGATAGTTATGCGTAAATGAAATGGCTTCCGCAAGATAGGTTAGCATGGAGGGTTGCATCAGTCCAGTCTTAGGACTGAATACCACAACAAAAAGAACAACATCAAAATATTTGCTATTATTAATACTTTCTGTTTTGACTTGCTCTTTGGGTACCTACCTTTCCTTTTCTCTTCCTAGTATACTCAGTCAAGGTATACTCTCCCAGTCCCTTGCCTGGAATCGAACCTTTGTGACGCCTGCCTCCAGAACTTATGACGAAGTATGTCCAATTATTTTTTCAAAAAAAAAATTGCCGGATATCGGAGGGTTGAAACGACTGGTGCGTTACGTAAACAAACCCTACAAATATACTTCAATTGAGTTTCTTTCACTTTTCGCTGATACCAAACACTATCAGTGAGACAGAGTTTAACTTTCTTTTTCCATTTAATACAAAGACTCGCACTTCATGGCTGATTAAAAAGGTAATTTGTAATATAAAAATTTCAAGAAATGGTACTTAAAAATAAGAATTTTTAACTATCATTTTAACCTTATCATAGTAATTCCTATTCGAATTTAAAAATCTGTAAGCCTCGTATAATGTTGTTGTTGTTCTGAGGTTGTTAACGAAATGAATTATTCATGAGCCGCGGACTAAGTTACCTCGTCATAGAATTGTGTTCGTGCCTGTATAAATACATTATCTCCGTTTGATTCTATTACAACGTAATGGATTCTGTAAATCAAACATAACGGCAGAGATTCCAGTAGCTAACGCATTAATTGGTTGTAATTGCTACTCTAACACGACTCTTTAAATTAATATCGTAGCTTCTGTAAGTCATTTAAAACTATGCTAATTTGATGTCTTCATAGTCCGTAATTGAATTCAGCTGTGAGGTGTGTGGAATGGCCGTCCGTTTGTTATATGGGAGTAGCGTCGGGCAGACTGTTGTTTATATAGCACTCAAACAAGTTCTTAACTATCTCTCACGAGGATTTATAACCGTGGTCTGTAACAAACCGCAAACAAAGTTATTAAGTCCATAAACGAATTATTTTACGATTCCTATTTTCGCAGGAGTGATTACTGATCAACTCTTTATTTTACTAAAAAGAATATTGAAACTGATTTTTTTTCTTTTTATTACGATGTTATAGTTGTTTCTACATTTTATATAGTATTAATTAGTCGAATAAATAATTAACTTTTTTTGGGTAACAGGCTACATGATGGTGATCCTAAAACAGGCAACTCCCCTTTTAATAGCATAGGAAGGGAATTGAAAAGGGGGGATGTAGAAGGTAGAGCCAAGGGTTGACTAGGGCCCTGGGCTATCGTTTAAGGATCCTACCCGGTGTTTAACCTACAGAGATGCAGGGAAAACCCTAAAAAACCTGCATCAGGTAGGTCGGGTATTGGGTACTATTCTCACGCCTTTCCGAAAGACGGGAGACGAGTTTGCTGTGAGGTCGCAGCATTCCCTTCTCCGTGTCTCCACCAGTTTTAGGAGGCAGTTGGTTGACTGATCCAATGGGATTAGCGGACAACTCTTGGCATATGTCCAAGGGCTTCGACCGCAGTACATACACCTCCCAAATTAGGTGAAGGCGTCTGGACATGTGAAAAACGCAGAGAGAAAAACCCGACATAGTCATGTGAGCGGCGTAGTCACTCAGTCACTCTGGGGAGAGGAAACTCGCACAGCCACTCGAAATCAAATAATTAACATGACTTACAACAGTTCATGATTTCAAGATTATTAAAAACAATTAGTTAAGAAAACCTCATTTACATAGTAGAAGGAGTGGCAGAGTTGAGACTTTTTAGGCTCACTTTACAATTCAACTAGACTGATTCTTAATTCTTTCACGTTATCAGGAAGTTTGGTTATGAGGGAAACGTTCAAAATAATAGATAAATAGAAAAAAATGTCTAATGCTGATATTCCTTTGCAACCATGAGAAAAAAATCTATAATCTGGAAATTAAGTTTAAATAAATAAATACGGATTATTTACCAGCATATAATATTTATTTAATATATTTACGATGTTTCTTCCATATTTCTGGACTTCCTCAGATAACTAGACACAAATTTAAAATAAAAATTATAATTTTTAATGTAGAATATTTCTTTAAAATATAAAAAGTATAATTTCAATTAAATAAATTATAAAAATAATAATTTTCAATTAAATAATTAATAATAATATATTAAATATAAATATTGTTTTCTGAAAAATTTTCCATATTGTTTATTTATCATGAAAAAATTGCAAAATTAAGAAAGTTTCCAAGAATTATGAGTAATTTACTGATTTTATCTTTTTTTTCGATTATGAACATGTTTTTAGTGTTTCTGACTTAACTTGTAGGATGACCACACACTCTTAACACAAGGAAATAGCGACTCTTTCGCTATTTAGTCTAAAATGACAGTCGCCATTACACAACACTGAACTCTCTGGTCCTTCTCTCATTATCTTCTTCTGACGCATTACCTCCCCAAAAAAAACCAAATTACAAGCGACATAAATTATCTACACATTATTTATTATTGATAATTAAGAATACGTCCCTGCAAAAAAAAGTACCTTCCTCGTAACAGATGCCATTTTAAAAGAGTAATGGTTCCAAATTTTACCGATTGCCGCAGCGGCTCAAAAATATATTAATATAACATATTAAATGCATATTTCTGGCTTAATTAAAAAACACTCTTTAGCTATTTAAAATTCTGTACAGATCTTTCTGCACTGCTTATTTTCAAGGTGCTTGTGTTTTCAGAAAGACAGTTATACATAGGCGTGAACGAGAGAAATAAAAAATGGACGTAGCAATGTAAAGCAAGTCTACGACAAGAACTGTATATGGCCGTACACTTTGTCTTATGTAAGGCAAGGACGAGGACTGGGATGGTGCAGCGAGTGGTTATAAAACATCCAGGAAAATGCCCGATCACGACATAAGTGGTAAAAGTCAATAGGAGCCCAAGGTGAATGTCGAGCAACATTCCGGTTTCGGATCGGTGACTAGGGGTCGTTATATTTTGAAAAGGATTAAGAATAATTAATATATGTGATGTGAGTTAATCAAGCCTTAAGGACTGCGTTGGTCGGAAAATGTACATTCAACTCAACTTTTAGGAGTCATTGTACTCTTATTAATATTTCAAGTATTTAAACCTGCTGCTTACCTTCAGGAGTAACAGCCATGGCAATTATTTTGTGGTTCAACTTCTTTTGATCAATACTTGCTGTTTCAAGGGAAGAATAACTTAACGAAAGGTTTCATGCATAAAAACTGAGAATGATTTTAAACGATACAATATAATTAAATTGGAACTGGGCTTACAATAAACAAATTATGTACAATAAATAAAAAGACAGTCAATAAGTCAGCAAATTAATTAATATAAATACGACGTTTCGTCTCCCTTTTAAGACTTCATCATGCATGAAGTTCAGCAATTCCTTCACTACTTTTCTCCCTCGGCCGAAAATATTATTAAATGTATTTGGTATCGGGGATCATCTCCAGCGACAGTTACGGTATTTATATTAATTAAATGGTAATAAAATTATATGCTGACTAACTGGCCGTCTTTTTTAATAAAAACTTAGTCAATAGGAGCCCAAGGTGTTTGAATTATATACAAGTTTCGTGGAAGCTCGAGAAGATTTCCTGATCCCTTTTTCATTTTTTCAAGCAATTGTAACTTATTTACGGAAACAATGTTAATGTCCAATTTAATAACGTTTTACTTAACGTGATGTCACGTACTTTCCCGTATCGTTAGTCGAACACTCCCCGGCAATTAACGATAGCACCGTTCATTTTCTGGCTTAGTCTAACTTAGTCTAGATTTACTGTGCCAGTGCACTCAGATCTGTGTGAAAATGATTTATATTATCTCGTTCCTTCTATATTATCAACCTTGTTGCTTGAGAGCTAGCCGGTTACATTTTCACTCGGAAAAAATACTTTTTCTAGTCGTATACTTTTCCAAAACGGAATATATGCTTTACCGTGAATTACCTGAAAAAACTAAATTTGGCTCGTAATATTCTAATACTGCAAGAATATTTTAAAGAGAATAATTAAAAAAGATACATCATTAATAAGTTAATCTACATTTTTACAAATACAAATTTCATTCAATGTTCAATGATTAGAAACCATTGATTTCGAATAAGAAACGAAATTATAATTTCATTTTGATTATAAACTTATTTAAAAATTTGTAGTGAAGCTTTCTAACAGAAAAAACATAACAAGAACAAAATTTTTTAATTATAAATACATTTTTATCATAGTTTGATTTAAATCTTTAATCCACTTACATACCTTCATTTTGTCAAAATGAATATTTTTATCATTTTTTAGTATTTAAATTTCTAATTTTTCCGTGATATGTAAATGATTCCAGATTGAGTCGGTTGACACACAGAATTTGTAAAACTTCGAGTTCACAATTTTTTTTTACAGATTCAACGTCCCTGTCCTTACAGAGTGTGTAATAAAATATAAACATAATTTTGGTTTCTATTAAATTTTGTAACTAATTTAAAACCATGGATTTTTAATCGTTGTGTATCAAAATGAAACTCAGTCATTTCCTTTGCAGGGTGATCTGGTTTATCTCACAGGTCTTTTCTGCAATCACTTTGGAACCATCCTCCAGCCGCTCTCGTCACCAACTGTCTATCACCCCAGGTCCAACCATAGATCCTCCATTCTCCTCCCCTGAGGGATAGCTTTTCCAAGCCACGGTATTTTTCTGGGTCGATATTTGTTGTAAAAATACATTCGTTGAATTGCTTCTGGTTGTGGAGGTCAGTTTATTCACAACCAGGCGTTTCCACGGTAAAAATATTTATTGTGAGAGATGTACCTGATGCATAGTTTGAAAAGTCATAAGGAAACCTTGGACTATCGCCCCGGAGGAATTCTATACTCACTTTAAGCCAATTTTGATATCCATCTCGCAATGATAATGGTACTTAATACACTCAGTAAAAGCAGTCAATCTGTGTGAGTAACATATAAAAATAGGCGGTATGCTTTTACAGTCGTTTAGTTCTTTTTATACGAGGAAAAATGAATGTTTTGCCAAGAATTTATATAACAGGTAGAGTTTAAGAGTTTTGCAACCTACACCAGCGGGGGAATGAAACTAGTTGGCTATGACTTCACTGGGGAGCTCAAACAGGATGTGAACTAAGTTCACGGACTTGCGAAATTACTTATTCACGATCCGTGAAAGGCTAACTAATTGATTTGGATTAAGAGGAAGTAATATAAATCCCTGATTTTTTTATTTCAGTATGTTACGTGCTCAATTCCGAATGATTGTGGAAATCAGGCGCCGGTTCCATTAACATTTCACTAAGTATCTGAATCAGAAAATATTATTTCACTCTAACGTCTGTCTTTCAAAATTAAAAATCCTTATATATATATATATATCATTCCGGTGTGTGTGTGTTCGTAGTTGTTCTCCCCTTAATCGGCTTGATGAAATTTTTTCCGTCGTATTTTTGTAGTCACCTTGATGGTTCTTAGTTATGCTTGGACCTCGTAGGTGTCGCTGTTGTCGAGATCCAGAAATTATTTTTAATTTCCCGACAAAAATGGTTTTAAATATTTTTTTTTGAATTTCTCTCACAAGGAAGCATGTGATTCCTAATTTTCAGCCCAACAGTTTGAATAATCTGTATCAATACAAGTTCATTGCGTCGTAACTTGGCATTGTTTTGACATTAAGATTTCGGGTTTACTGAGTGTATTATTTAACTATTAATTTCTACATGACACATATGCAAGTGTGAATGATGTATTGTTTTGTAACATTCCAGTTGACATCACGTTAATGTATTAATATTGATTAATTTAAAGTTGGTGTCTGACGAATTTCACTGCGAAAAGTGAAGTGAAAGTCGCTGGTTGCAAAATATTAGATCTTTGGTTTTGTTCTTTGGTTGAACTTGTCGTTGTCTTTTTTTACGTGACATGTGAATGTACATGTTCGTATTAAAAAAAATAAAGCTTTAAAGTTAATTACAAAATCGGTGTCTAACTAAAATCCACGGAGACCCTAACCGGCAAGTCTCATGCAGATGATGTACAATAAAAGATAAGTATCTGTTTATTATTCAGCCGGAGCATATAAAGACTTAAGTGAATATATTTTACACGCGGAACGTCACATTATTCAAGCTGGAGCATATAAAGACGTAAGTGAATATATTTTACACGTGAAACGTCACATTATTCAAGCCGTAGCATATAAAGACTAAAGTGAATATGTAATAGTTAATAATGACTGTAAGTTTAAATTAAAGATTAAATAAGGCCAATAACAGACCAAAAAAATTATAATTTTTGAGCATTGTTATTTAGTTCAACCTGAAGAGGGTCTAGATGAGGACCTAAATATGTAATCGTTTTTAAATTATAGATTATTTTAACTAATTTTTTGTCTGTTTTTGGCCTTATTTAAACTTTAATTGAAAGTGAATATATTTTAAATGCATAACGTCGCAGTTGGAATTACGATTAGTACACATGTTCATTCGGCGCCATTCCATCTACCCTCCTAAATTTTATTTACAGCGTTCATTTGAGCTATTTTGTTGATAGGGGGTAAATCTTCAAAAATGTGACATTCTATCTGATGGTTTAATCACGTGTTGTCAAAAAGATTACAGTCGAATTAAATACTGCAGCGGACTAACCTGTTTCACACAGCCTGTTAACCAAAAAATGAAATAAACTGTAAATGAGTTACCGGGGAACGCCGGGCACCCAGATGGTATAAAGATAAATTAAAGCTATCAATTGTGAGGTGAAATAAACGTTTTATTCAATTACTATTACGTTTCGTCCTCACACTGGAGACTTTACCAATGAACAAATAAATTTCTTCAGGTTTTTGAAAATACACCGTCAATGAGAGTACAACATTTTTGTTATTTTGTGGATAGAGTAGAAGACGAATTTTTTTGTCATGATTAATGTTTATTTACAAACTTCAAAATTAAAAAAACCCGAAGAAATTTATTTGTTCCTGATAACGTCCAAATAGCGAGGACGAAACGAAGTAGTAGTAGTTGAATAAGACATTTATTTTGCCTGTATATTCATAGTTTTAAATTATATTTCTGTAAATATAGCAATAAATTTCAAGTAAATGACTGAAAAGTTATATTTTCAAATTCGTGGTATGCTTTTCCTGTATTTTACCCCCATTTTGATTTTTTAAACGAAGTTATGAACTGTGAGTCAATTATCCAGGTAGATTTCCCTTAAACTTTAATACTAGACTTTAGATATAGTATTAGGGGAGTCAGAAGAAGACTTGGAAACCATAATGAATGCCATGAACGTGGTTCTGGAGAAATAGCACAATATGAGAATTAATAGAGCAACAACCAAGGTAATGGAGTGTAGTATAGGAAACTGGAATAACGAAGAGTGTTAGATTGGAAGGGATATTTTGACGGAAGATAGGGAATTCTGCTACTTCGAATAACTAAGAATGGTAGAAGTATAGTAGGTATAAAGAGTAGAATAGTACAGGCAAGGAAGGCTCTCAAAAAAGATGAATTTACTTAAGGCTAATATAAGTATAAATATTGGGAAATCACTGCTAAAAATGTTCGTATGGAGTGTGGCGTTATATAGGCGTGAAACGTGGACGACAGGAGTTGCAGAAAGGAAACGAATAGAGGTCTTTGAAATATTGTGCTATAGGCGGATGCTGAAAATCAGATGGGTGGATAGAGGAAGTTCTAAACAGAATAAGGGAACAGCGAACAAAATGGAGGACTCTGACCAAGAGAAGGGGTAGATTAATAGGCCACGTTTTGAGACACAAGGGTCTTGTAAAATTAGCATTAGAGGGAAGTGTGTGGGGTAAGAACAGAAGAGGGAGACCAAGGATGGAATACGTTAAGCAGATTAGGGAGGTTGTGGATTGGGGTAGTTATGCCAAAATGACAAAGCTTGCGCAAGACAGGTTAACATGGAGGGTTGCTTCAGGCCATTCTTAGGACTGAATACCACAAAAACAAGATGTCAAGATTCCCAATTCTAGCCTTACATGTAACTACTTCTTTTATGAAATAGTTGGCTGGTAGAGCATTATTAACGTAAATATATCAAAAAAATATTTAAATCAACTAATTTTTTCATGCAGAGATCTATTATAATCGAAGACTATGGTTATGTAAGACCAAAGACGTAGGAGTTGGAGACAAAGATCCTCCAGGATTGACTTGAGTAAAGGTCAACAGATTCATGTAATTAAAATGGTAACGAAAGACTCACGCAGGAGGAATCTCTGCAGATATGTTCAACAGAAGTTGTGAAACAAGTTTCTTTAATCACATCGAAACATTTAAGCGATGTACGAGCCGACAAGGAACATCGTGACTCATCCTGCATTACATAACCATGTCGCTGAGTTGCGTCGATTTTCGTTTCCTGGTGTTTGGGGAGATTTTCAGAAAGCGTTGTCCCTCACCCCCCTGTTTCCCCTTTCACTTTCCGTCCTGACCGTGACTGCTGTGTGCTCTTGGACCCTAAACACACTTCTGTCTGAAGAACGTCCTTACCGCAAAATTACACCGACGAACAGGTTCTCAATTGCTCAGTCCTTTCCTAGCTTCATCCTCGGGGGTCTTGTTAGCAATTTGAACTTCTCTTAACCAGCAGTTATGTATCCTTTCACTTTCTAATAACTTTGCGATTTTTCGGATCTATTAATAGATAGCAGGAGTGGATTCAGCTCACATCAAAGATTTTTCTGGAGGAAATTCACATCAATTATATTTCATTACATCACGAGAGTACAACTACAATTAACTCAATTACGTTGGAGTCAGTAAACCATAATTATCATTTAGCCTTGTTAATTACTTTGACTTATTATATTTATTTACTCAGGATCTGATTGCTTTGCCCTTCGGAACAAATAATTATTTAACGTTTACTTGAATTGCTAATTTCATATTATTCCTAGCTTTCTTGTTATTATTATTCAAGCAGTGGGCCCTAAATGGGATCACATGAAGCCTCTACGGTTTTTCCTGCGGTTCGCCCATGATATTTTCATTTTTTAGCTTAGGAGCTTCTTTGTTACTCCTAGCTAAGTCTTTTTGGTTTTTGTTTCTGGCTGGACTACCTTTATGTATAACCTTTTTTAAGGAGTTTTAATTCTAATATATATAATTTTCGCTGTTTCTGTACTTTATCACTAGTTACTTTTTATGATTCACAATTTAAATACTAAAATACATTAATAATTTCATTAAAAGAAATAATTTTTAAAACTGGAGCTTTTCTCCGTAGTCTTCTCAGTAGAAAAGGAAATATAAAATAATGAAACAGATTTAGAATTCCACAAAAATAAATAAATAATAATACGGCCAAATATGTCAGCAAACAAATTTAATTAACATTTACTTATTACAGGTACAACGAACGTTCCATCAAACTTTGTGAACTCCTTCAGGTAAATTTTTAGATGGATAAAACTAATTCGATTGGTGTCCCGGACTGCCTCCAGGAACCGAAAATGTTTAAAATTAGTTTTCTCCGTCTAAAAATTTATCTGAAGTAGTCCACGAAGATGGATGAAACACTGCATTTATAATAATTTTTGTTGTTGACATATTTGGCTGTATTTATTTCAATTAAAGCTAGAAAAATGATTTTTTATTGCACAAAAAAATTTATACATAAATATTTGACAATATTAATATTCTGCCAATGAAATGACCTCAATTTTATTAATTCTCTGGGCAGAAATCTCAGATTTTTTGAGTTAATCGAACTCCAGGAGAATAAGCTTATCTTTCGGAAAATACTGTTAAGCAAATATGATGCGGTCCAGACACAGCATCCAACTCCAGAAACTGATAAATGACGTCAAATATGCTCCATTATCCGAATATGTAATTTACGTGTTTTATAATTATTGACTTTAAACCTCGATAAGTATCGATATTTGGAGGATGTCAGATATAAAAGTCTATAAATAAAATACTAAGAATGGCCAAAAGTAAGAAAGAGACTAATTTAATTTGAATCAAAATGTTTCGTCCCCAACTGTCTGGGCCTCTTTAGTTTATTAATTATTTATTTTTTGGTCCCTGGCGCTGCGGCAGCAACACAGAAAATTAGAGGTTTCACAGAAATGAACGACACGTGTTGTTTTCATTACGTTCTAATAAATCTTCTTTTAATTCAATTTTAACTAATTTGGCTATGGTACTCATTTACTTCACTGAAGTAAGATATGCTTAACAATAAGTTTGCGAAATCTGTGAATATTTTCGGAATTTAGATTCACGGGGTGAAAGAAAGTATACTGAGAATGAGAGAAAGACTTAATATTGTAAAAGCTGTAATTAAGAGGAGGTGAACCTTACTGAACATATCACGAAGTGGGAGAAGTAGAAATATGAGGAGTTATTTTCAGTCATTGGCAAGCTGATAGCGAATTTCAACCTTGCTTCACTTTTAAACCCCAATTCACACGTGCGTCACGGACCCGGAAGCCATTAACTCTGCGAAGTGAGCCCTTTGTCGACTTCCAGAAGTGGTTGGTTTTTCGTTGGAGTGGGTCCAGAAACCTGCCACCTATGTGTTAATTTCTAGCAGCACTTTACTACAAGCGCGGTGGCTATTAACCAAATATTATGCACTAGAAAAACGGACTACCAAAGTCGAATTACACAGTTACTACCAAACAATTCAAAGTGAGAGTGAAGGTTGAGCTTGAAATTATCTCCAGTGTTTTACCTCTAAATTTGACAAGTGATTATTTGCCAATGATTACAATAATTATGCAGCTTTACGCTTCTGGGAAAAACCCATTTTTCCTTCAAGGATTAACATGATCGATTTTTAAATTTTATATTTACATATTACAACTCTACAGATATTTAAACAGATTCAAAAATAATTTAATTTCAATTACTTAAAAATTTTAATTTCGAAACAAAAGAGATTTAGGCCGATAATTTAGCCGTATTTCTCTACCAAAAAAAATAATAATTATATTAAAAAAACTAGAATGAAAAAATGTCAAACCCAGCAGACCCGCTCGAAAATCGTGAGGTTCAAACATTAAAATTTGTTTCAACAACTATACCTTTAAGATTTTTATATTTAGTTGGTAATAAAATAATTTACCTTTTCCGCTAATAAAATTCCATATAATTTTGTATACATAAAAATTGTAATCAATTTATGTAATTAAAAATGTAAGTCTGTTATTTATATACTTAATTGAAAATAATACTGCATATATTGAAAAACAAATTATAAATTCAAATTTAATATTCATTTTATAGTTTTTGCGTCTAGTTACCCAAAGAAGTCCACTTAGTTGGATTAGTTTTATTTTTATTAATTAAATTGGTTTGATGACATATTTGGTCGTATTGTTATTAATTAAGTTACTTAAGGCCCTAAACTAAATTTTTATAGTTTTGAATAAGTTTATAAAATTGTGAAACTGAAATTTTAACGACTAAAAATTAATAAACACGGATAAAAATAAAAAAATACATATTTGGCGTTTTAAGACTCCAAAAATGCCAATACTGTTATTTCAAATTACAATTTGAAAAATATTCTTTTAAAACACAAGCACAGGAAGTAGACCTGTGGACAACTTTACCTGTATATATAATTTGAACGATATTGGGTCACTGAGAGAAGTAAATGAGGAGTGATCTGACATTCCATGCAGCTGTTTCTGTGTGTTAACGCTTTTACCCATAATTATCCCAATAAATAACAGCACGAGTACAAGGGCAACAACTGGCAACTTTTTCCTGGTCTGCAGCAATACTGAAACTATTAGGATATTACACATCGATTGACTTTCTACCTTTGACATTGACGGGACTGGAGTTCCTGTCAGATTGGATGACGCGTCGGAGGTGATCAGAATCTGTGCGAAGGTTGATGCGTAGCTGGTGCTTTTCCCATGGTCAATGGCACCTGACTTCCTTGACGATAGTTCACAACAGCACAGGAATAAAATATCCAGAAACGAAGCTTATACGTAACCTCTACAGATGGAAGTCACCAGTAATTAGATCAGGAAAAGAAAGGACTAACAGTTTGTCACCAATGCTATTCAACTTACATATAGAACAGACGATGAAGAAAGATAAAACGGAACATGGAAAATGAATCAATCTTCCAAGGAGAAGAAATAAAAAAACCTACGCTTTGCCGATGATATTGAAATATTAATGGAGTCAGAAGAAGACTTGGAAACCATAATAAATGTCATGAACGTGGTCCTGGATAAATAGCACAATATGAGAATTAATAGAGCGAAAACCAAGGTAATGGAATGTAGTATGGGAAAATAGTGGAATAACAAAGGGTATTTGATTGGGAAGGGGTATTTTGAAGGAATTATGCTACTTGGGCTGCATAATAACTAAGGATGGTATAAGTATAGTAAACATAAAGAGTAGAATAGCACAGACAAGGAAGAATCTAAAAAAGGATGAATTTAGTTAACGCTAATATAAGTATGCATATTGGGAAACAAAATCAATTATTTGGCAATAATTAGTATAATACCAGTGTTTGCGAAGTAGTAAATCATCTCTGGCCAAAGGTTTTCTAAATTAGTGCGCTCTATTCTCATTTGTATAATAATCGTTTGTGATTACTTTAAGAACAATATCTTACTATTGGTGTGTGAAGAAATTGCATTAGAGCAGAATACCTTATTTATAATTTTAAATCCCTAGAATATAAACAAGTATATAGAACTCATGGTTTCATATTCAGTTCATATAGGTCACAATGACATGAGATTGGTCTGAAGATGAAGTATAATTATTATAATATTGAATGCATCTGAGTAGAAGTAAATTGGAAAGGTGGAATGAAATTGCAGTTTATACTGAAACAGGGTCATGAAGAAATTAAAGTGTATGTAGAATGAATTGGTTATAACAGAAAATTAAATAAAATGGAAAAACTCATACGTGGAGAACAAGTTCCTTAAAGTTCACTCTATAAAGAGATCAGAGTTAGAAGTACACACGCATAAGAATTACCAAAATGCTGAGATTGTGAGAGACCCGAGTGACCTTCAACGATCCTGTTCTTCTGATTAAGGAATGATTTTCCAATGAACACGTTTCTGGAATGTAAAAGTCAATTAGCAGGTAAATTTCCTTCTGAAAATTATTTCGGGAGACAAAAAAAACTAGCTCGAGAGAAGTTCCAATTAACAGAATCCATTTATTACCGCTATTTTTGATCAAACACAAAACCAATTATTTTGCAATAATTAGTATAATTCCAGTGTTTACGAAGTAGTAAATCATCTCTGGCCAAAAGTTTTCTAAATTAGTGCGCTGTATTCTCATTTATATAATAATCGTTTGTGTTTACTTTAAGAACAATATCTTACTATTGGTGAGCGGAGAAATTGCATTAGAGCAGAATACCTTATTACTAATTTTAAATCCATTGAATATATATAAGTATATAGAACTCATGGTTTGTTCCAAGATAAAAGTCAACGCATTCACAAAGACTAACGATGTACAGCGCAAATATTACAACAGATAACATATCTTGTTTGAAATAATTAGATCACAGGTAATCATCGAAATTATGCATAAATTTCGAAACGAGTTTAGCAGAATGTTGCGTGCAAACAGCACATCGTTATTAATATGGTAACGAGGAAAACATCAGTTGATCTCTTGGGTGATATGCAGAATATTTTATATAAGGAAAAAGTGTAATAAAAAACTTGTTCTTGAGGGTCTTAGACCTCTTTTGTTTTGCCTCAATCAGTTCGATTTTTTTTGGACGACCCAACGGTGCAATTTTCTGTAGCAGACTTATTATCTGCGTTTCGAGAAAGTGTTAGCAACCTGTAATCAGGAATACAAAATAGCAGCCTAGTTGTTTGTATTAGAACCTATCATTACAAATCCTTACCCAGATGTCATGGACCATGATTTATGGTTTCTTTATTTTCTACACGTATGCCGTACATTAAATTTGAATCTTGCGTAATGTAACACACCTATTTCAGATCAATTTGTGAAATTTTCAGGATAATATTTTAAAATTGGAAAATACAAAGTTTCAAATTTTCTTTCGATTAACTCTAAATTTTGGTGAAATTGTTATATTACTTTTGATAAATCACTTATCAGACAATTAAGTAAAATAATTAATCTCTTATAATGCTATGTTTGTAGTATGCCTGATGAAGTCTCGAAAGGGAGACGAAGCGTCGTATTTATACTAATTAAATAGCAGTTACGTTATACGCTGACTTATTAGCTGTCTTTTTATTTATTCTAAGCTTATAGTCAGAAAACTATATTTGAATTTAGTAAAATAAATAAAAAATACAGACAATCTGTGAGTCAAAAATAATTAATATTAGGTAATTAGACAATTTTATTCAAAAAATATTTTGTATAAAGTATAATTTTCAATTAAAAAAAATTACATAATTTAATTTTGTATATTTATTTCTATTTTTATTATTATCCATTTAAAAATGTAGGTCTGTTATTTATTTAACTGAAAATTGCACTTTATATTTAAACTAAATATTATATATTTAAAATTTATATTTTTTTTGGGTAGTTAACTGATGAAGTCCACAAAGATAAACTTAACTTCTTAACTATATCAACCAAATATGAATTAGATTTTTTCTGACTAATTGGACACATTTATTTTTTAATAATACTTTCAGTTTGCTTATTTTAGAATTGAGGGGATAAAGGAAATTGAATAAATATTCAATGCCGAAAGAGAAGAGAACAAATTTCGAAATAGATATAATAGGCAAACGTCTAGGCGTGAAGTAATGAAAACCTAAAGTGTAAACGTCTGTGTTTAAAGAGTACAAATTACAAGAGGAAGTATCAAAATACAGGCAAATAAATAACGCGTCAAGTGATAGAGAACCTGATAGTCGCAACACGAACTAGGTGAAGAGCTTAAATGTAAAGACAGTGCAAATGCAAGGAAGTTAACCATAACAGGGATCATAGTGAATGTTGAGCTTCACAGTAACATACTGCCAACATTTATAATGAATGTTTCTTTCGTAAATAGTATCGTTCTATAGGATAACATTTTAGTCCAAGGGTTACTAAAATTAATACGTTTACTTTCCAATTATTCCGTACAGAAAAATTAAAAAGATAATTTCTAGAATCATAAAAGATACCTGAGCATGTGAAAGACACATAAGCATAATCACGAAAGAAACCACGTTTTATAGATTTACAGACCATTTTTTTCTACTTTAAAATATTCAAAAAAATAATTGGTGATTAAGAATAACATTTGAAAAATATATATTTCCTTGTAATTCACCCAAGAAATTATATATCATCGAGCTGGCAACTTGCTAAGAAATTAATCAAATGGAAATAACTTTAGAAACGACATTTAATGTATGCTAATATATTTTTATAAGATAATAATGACCCAGGGAAAACGTAGCCTGCTGTTCATGAAAAGGTGCAGCACAAGGGGAAAATAAATTGAAAGCACAGCAATTAGACACAAATTGACCAATTACGGTAGATAGCATCTATAAAATATGTAAAAGTAGTATTCGATTAATAAAATGTTTTGCCAGTTTTTTTATATTTGGTGATTATGTCGTTACGGAGGTATAAACCAGTTCTGATGGTCATCAATTACCGACACAAAGCAAATATTTATCTACGAGTAGTTGTCCAGAGTCTCATCTAATTGAAGCCCGAGGGAACTCCTTGTTCACCTTGATTGGAATTCTAGACGGTCCGCCTTGTGATCAGAGACTTATTACATCCCAATCTTTAGTTGCAGTCGGACCTCTAACCAGTAGAGTGACTTTTTTTCCCTTTGGTACCATGACCTTCACACAGTTTTCCTCAATCCTCAACGTTGAATGAACCCACACATGGTAGGCTGAGTCTGGTTTATTACGCAACGAACGAATATTACATCTCACATGCGTACCTTAATCGTTGAGGAAAACTAGAGATAATTAAACACATATGCAGGGGCCATAAGGAAATTTTAACAAACAGTTAGCTCGTTCCATCCTGTCACATGTCTGAGGATGACCATGAATTTAGATCGAAGATTTATCATAGTTCACCGTCGTCAAATGATCATCAATGAATCTACCCTGGGGATGTTCCCTCAAATATGTCAACTTATTTTCATGAAAATCAAACCACAATACCTTTGGGATATGTTGCGTCACAGGAGTTTTCTTTTTCACATACTTACTTGCACAGTAGGGCGTTTGATGCGTTTCTAGGAATTTAAAGTCATTTTGTTTTTATATCATTTATTGATATTGAAACACATATTAACAAGTCAAAAATTATTTTTGCAAAATAACAATGACAGTTAAAATTTTTCTTGATAAAAAAGTAAGTCTATTTTATATCAGTAGCAATAAAATAATTCAAAACTCTTGAATTAATTATTTAAAAAGTTTAAATTTTCAAAACTGGAGTATTCGTCCAAAAAAAGACCATATTCGTCTAAAATATTGGATAGTCGTAGGTGTTTAATCAGTTTCTAAAATATTAAAAACTTGTTAATAAATATTTAATTTTGTATACTTTTGAGATTGATTAAGAACCAATGGGGACTTGGTACATATCAAAATTAAAAATCAGTCACATTAAATTTATATTCCTCGAAGAATAAAAATTATAATCAAAAAATCATTTACAATTTACAAGGATCCTATATCGTTATTGAGTTTTTTTTCGGGTATTCCACTGTCTGAGTAAAAAATAACAAAAGCTGGATGAGAAGCGAATCAGAGACCTATCTTGGCGGTTTTCAGGAGAGATAAGTTTGGAGAGCGACAGGACGAGTGTCTGTGGGGTGCGGCCGTGAAGGTTCATTTAGGAACCAGCCACCTTCGCCGATGTGCCAGGGGTTCGAATTTGTCATCAGCTGGAGGTCAAACTTAAGCCTTCCTCTTCCCTATATTTATGACGTGTGATTAATATGCCACTTGTTTCTGGAATCCATTTTTAATCCTCATCAAGGAAATGCTACAGTTGATGGGGAAAAATGCCAAATACATCAAATAAATTCCGGAACTTTTCTAATGAGATTATCTTAAAATGATATATTTTTAAGTTATTTTGAATTTGAAAAGCAGCACTCAGTGATTGAGGAGTCTTGTGGCTGAGCAGTGTGAGAGACTTGTAAATAAAATTTCAGTTAATGATATTATACGAAACCTGTTTGCCTGTCACGGTTTTAAGAAGCTATTATTTTCAAAAGTGGTACATTTCGGCAGCTTATACCGCTAAATTCATCCTGATACAAAGAATATCGGTATACATATCAACCAATCTATTGAGTACAATAAGATTCTAAAAAAGAATTTGAAGAAATATGAGATATAAGGTTTTTAAAAAAGGACATAAATAAAAACTTTTACATACCTTCTACTTCAAAAACAGTTTCTTGTATTAGGATGACTGTGGCAGTATAAGCTGACAAAAGCTACCAATTTTGAAAGAAATATCTTCTTAAAACCGTGACCGACAAAGAGGAATCTTATTATCTATTATCATCAACGTATAAATGGTCAAACAATCCAATGCAATTTCAGTAAATTAAATTGTAAATGATTATTTTGTTATTGTTAAATAACCCCCACCGTTAATCAAGGACAACGCTTCTGAAAATCTCATTTCAGGGTTTCAAAAGCTGTTGATTGGATTTAACTACTCATAAAAATTATAATAGGCAACGTTTATAGATGATACATCCTGAAATTGGAGAGACTCTTGGGCAGTGTATCGGATAATTTTTTTTTGCCATTTATTTTCCAGTTTGTCCATTTTTGAAACATGTGCAATTAACTGTTTTCCATAAAATTTAGATTGGTACCTAAATGAACTAATTAAAGTAAACTCGAAAGAGACGGATTAACTTCATATTCTCTTTTCCTTTATATTATCATTTCATTAAATTTCGATACACAATACTGCCAAGGTTACTTTAGTATTCAGGAATGAAACCTGTAGGAGCTTTTATTATACTTGTCTGCGACTAATTACCATTGTGCGGAAGCTGCCGCTTCTCAAAATTAGCCAACCTTGTTCACTGTCCATTAACATCAAACTAAATTAAAAAAAGTCTCGTAGGACCTCGAACAGATCGCACCTAACAGAATATTAACACCAAACTTAGTTAACATTTACAATCTTCGGACATCGATGAAGGTCGTAGCACAAATAATAAACAATTTTTTAACGACCGAAAAAAATTCCCGATTACTCGGTTGGTGTTATAAAATGTCATGGATTTCTCCTTGACTGAGGCCAGGGACTTCAGGTACTGACCACAGACTCTATCGACAGATTGATGCCCTTCAATCAAGAGAGGAGGAGGTTAACTCCCGTCTTTCTCAATTACTTTTGGAGTGGAGCCAGGAAATTTACTCGAAAACGAGCCAAGGCGTCGAATTAATATCGGTATGTGATCGATCAGTTCCTCTGATAAACAGATCATTGTTCTTCCGACTCCTTCGGCCACGTTCTTAAACCGGAACTTGGAACTCGTCGTAATTGGGCCACTGAACCAAAAGTCAACGGTTGATCCCACTGCAGCGTAAACACGAGCGTGGGATTCATTTCGTAACTTATCACTTCGTGGCGACTGTAATATTACCATATAAATGTTACTTTAAGGAACGCGGGAGAAACACTTATGTCATTAATTTTACACGCAAGGATAGTTTCCAATTAAGTATTCTGAATATTAAGTAATCTATACTAATATAAAAAATTGATGTGCTGTCTGTCTCTGTCTCGAATAGGCTCCGAAACAGCTCAGCAGATTAAAATAAAAGTTTGAGGGTTAAAACACGAGATTTAACTTAAATATTCGCTCATATTTCATTTCAATATATTGCAGAAGATATTAATATAATATAGACGTAAATATTAATTCTACGGGAAGGTTTCTTGGCATGCGTACATCAGAATCTACAAAAAGTGTATGTGGTTTGCCTATACTCTTGATCTTTTTATTCTCATAAACGGCTTAACGAATTTCAATGAAAATTTCAGGGATTTTAACTTAAATTTTGGTGTACGTTTCATTTCGATATCTTTCAGATTTCGGAATATACTAATGCAAATATTTATGAATCCATTGAATTGCCGCGCTAAATGCGTCGTGAAAACCAGCTGCGAGTTATAAGTCCTATTAGTGTCCTTATACCATTCATCCCACTTACTGCGTTATTATAAGCGTAATTTTGGCAGCATGAGAGAGAGCGAATATTCTGTGGCAGCAGCATTCGTGCTGTAACAAACCTATTGTTGGCAGAGAGCTAAATCTCTGAGAAATAATAAACTTCTTTGGCGTATACGTAAATCGGTTTCATTTAGCGCGTCAGGTAAATTTTAATATTTATTAATTCCTCATTTTTCCATGGAACATTATTTATACCAACCTATTAATAAGAGTAATCTGTAGGAATTTTTAAAAATGGTAATAATCGCTAATTTTCTAAGAATAATTTTCTAAGAATAAGTTAGACTTTATGGTACGTAACAAATTAAATAAGCGAATGACCTTTCTGTATAACGAATGGTCGACATTAAAGTGCTGACGGACGAAGTTTGCGGGGGAGTTCCTAGGGATTGGCGCTACAGTGCACCTGTAGAGTTTCAACGGTACATGTTATGCGCCTGTTTGGCTTCATTCCAGGTCGCGAGGCCTTCGCTGGATCTCAGACTACCGTACAGGGAGGACCAAGGTGCACTTCATATAGTTCATGCATTGTCTTTACTTACAGGACTCAGTCTTGTGTGGATTGCTTCTTGTAAACATCCAGAGATGTATATTAAAAATATTTTAAGAAAAGATGCCTGAATATGTTTATTGAGTTTCGGCTTCGATTGAAACTTACTGGGTACGGAATGATGGGCCAGCCAGAAAGGGAATTGAAAGGGGGGGGGGGCAGGTAGAGAAGGTAGCTAAGGGTAGCCCGAGGTATAGTTTAAGGATCCCACCCGACGATTCGCCTTAATTTTTTTGTTGGGGGGGGGGGTAACAGGCTACACGAGGGTGACTCCCCTTTAAGAGCATAGGAAGGGAATTGAAGAAAGGTGGGCTGTAGAAGGACCCCCGGGCTGTGCAGTTTTTTTTGCTAGCTATGGTGATTATAAGCGGCCACAGATCCATGAATACCATCGAGTGTCAGGAGAATTGTCTGTAAACACGACAATTCTCTTAAATGTACTATCGTGACGCATCAGCGTTGCTGTCACGATATATGGTATGCGACTTTACACGTGTTTTTCCTACCCATATTCGTCCTCTATTGAGAACAAATTACTTTAATAATATTAACATGATTGTCTCTTTTCTGAACCGCATTCAAGTTCAGATTATTAGTCTGACGTCACGTCTTATCCTTTCATAATTTTGTTCTGTAAAACTTCACGATGTGACTGCTACATACTTTTGCTCTGTTTTCACAATTACTTATTATCCACGTCTCTGTTTATTTGTCGCTCAATTATTCTCGTTCCTCCGTATCTCTTATTTCGATAAAACTCTATAACTTTTTTCTTTCAAAGTTTAATTATATGTACTCCAACTTGATAACTTATTCATACACTAAAGCGGCTGCTGCAAAACTCTCCCAACTACATTTTGCTCCCCATGTACCTCCGAAATTTTATTTTCATTTTAAAACTATGCCCTCACTATGAGGAAAATTCAGAGCATGTTAGATTATTTTCTTTCAGTTAGTTCTAAGCAAGTTCTTCTTGTTTTTATCTCATCAATGAAATGGTTTTCCTTGGACAACCGTTTATAAATTCCTTCGTCCAGAGGCCATTCAATCTCCATGGTATGTCCTTCTCGTTGCCATTTCTGAATTCTAATACGGTCCTCTGTGCCTGTTACTTAGTTCCTGGTCCTATAACGTCACTACTGCTGTCACAAACGTGATTTGTTGAATACTTCTCGTTGAACTTTGAATATTGCGCAGCATGTGAAAGGTTAACTTCCTGAAATACTTACGATCGTCTTTATTTGAATGGAAAATAAATAAATAATAAATTCAACTCAACTCTGTATTTACCACCTTATGACAATTGAATCGAGGTATCATAAGGTGAAGTTCCTATGTGGTTCGAGATAAGGATCACAGGTTGTCTTCTTATATATTTATTAATTCGACCCTGTTCGAAGAGTGATGGTTAATGTATTCGGACACACCTCTCACGTGATAGCCTGTGACGTTTTTGAGGATGAATAGCCGTAGCGTATCGTAGAGGACATAAACTGGCCTTCACGCATAACAACCACAGGTCTTATTCCCTTTAGTCTCGCCCACTGAGTGGGATGATATCAGTCGCAAGGAATCTGGTTTCTTCTCAAGGCCTGAGACAGTTGGACGAGTAGATCAACCAACTTGATTCTGTGTGTAACAGGAACTTTGGGCGTCATTAGCGCTCAACGAGGGTTGCAAATTATTTCATAATTTTTCAAAATTGATTGGTGTATCACGCAAATGGCCAAAGGATGAGCTGGTGAAGATTACAGCGCTTTGATAGGCTCTTAATGGAAGATGTTAATTTATATAAGCTAGGTTGAATCGATTCAATAGAGAAATATGTTAATATTATATTATATAATTAAAAGCTTATTACTTACACAAATTAAAAATAAAAAAATTAAATGATCCCTATGATTCCTATTAGTGCGAGGAAGGGAACGGGGCTCAAAGTGAATGGTAACTGTCCCGATGTCAATGAGCCCCAAAAGTAGAGAACCTTCTAGAAAGCTTTGTTGTTATAGTGATCGGTCCTAAGACTGATATTATGCAACCCTCCATGCTAACCTATTCTATGCAAGCCTTTTCCTAGCTACATAGCTACCACAACCAACGCCCTCACTTATCTGCCCAGCGTATTCCATCCTTTGCCGTTATCTTCTGTTCTTACTCTACACACTTCCCTCTAATGCTAATTTTACAAGACTCTCTTATCTTAAAACGTGGCCTATTAACCTATCCCTTCTCTTAGTCAACGTCCTCCATATTGTTCGCTTTTCCCCTATTATGCTTAGAACTTCCTCAATAGTAATACTATCCATCCATCTGATTACTAGCATTATTCTGTAGCATCTTATTTCATAGGTTCTCTCCTTGAATTTTGGACCCCTTTCCATAATCATTTTTAACTTTCTTCATCGCCTGTTCTATGTATAAATTAAACAGCATGGGCGACAGACTGTATCTCTGTCTTACACCTTTCTTGATTTCTGCTTTCTAATTCTAATTACTGCTGACTTCTCTGTCTAAGAAAGAGGAAATTCCGTGAAATTGAAGACGTTATTTGGAGAGGCCTGTCGAATTCTCTGAAAACTTATATAATAACGTTTTTTGCCCCACAGACGTAAAAGGAAGTGAGATTTATTTACCTGCGACATGTTCAGTCAGTACTGGGAGACGATGACCATCAGAGGCATTCTTAATTCTCCTCGGGTCATTGCGAAAGTGAGAAAGTTTTCGACAATATGTCAACATGTAATGTTCGCGTCGTTAAAAGTGCCGAAAAACTATGCATAGATACAAGGAGCGTGATAAGAAAGGTGATAGAACAGAAGTAAAGTTACCAGACGATGATAAAGGAAGGAGTTGGAATTTTGTTTTTTGCTCGATACACGTGCGCGGCGGCTAGCGAAGTCGTTGGTAGACGACATTTTGCGTGGAACAAACAGGAATCTTTTGAGAACGGACGCTGTGAGACACCGACAAAAGGCCGTGTTTGTCTGTAATCACCATTTTGGTAATGCCTATCTAAAAAAAACTGCTAAAGGCAAGGAATTCAGAACAGAGATTCGGCGAAATGAGAACATGTAGAATGCGAGAGCTGGAAACGAGCAAAAAAACGGAATTCTTAAGTGGATGGACAGAGATAATAAAATTTGAAGGAGAATATATATTAAGCAGTTTATTGTCACCACTTAAGATGCTGTCAGTAAGTAGTTAATAGTTATCAGCGTCCAGAATCAGTTGTCACAGAGGAAGTTACGATGTGGTCAGGAGGCGAAACGTGGAGAGTTGGATGGAGTTGAGCAGCAATTAGCGAATCATCAGCAGCGACATCAACGTCATCACAGGACTCCTTTCACCAAATTCGCCGTTAAGACTTGTGTTGAAATAGAAAGAGAAATGTTTCTACAGGCATCAGATTTGCCACTGACGGAAAGAGAAATAAATTTATTTCTTTATGAATCACTAAGGTTGTAAGAATAGCATTCATTTGTTGATAGTAACATCTATGAAATAATTTAAGACCTACATAACGTAAAATATTCACTGAGTGGAAGAAATAAAAATTGTGATGTGATATTTTATTTGACGTCACGTTAATTCAAAGTAAGTGTTTGACAAACTTCGTTGAAAAAGTGAAGTGAAAGTCGCTGGTTGAGAGAGTGAGAATCTTTGGTTGATTTTGTTTTTGTCTGTTTTTACGTCAAAGGTTCATGTTCGTCTTAAAAAAATAAAGTTAATTACAAAATTGGAGCATGAATTTAGATATATTTTACATGCGAGACGTCGCATTATTCAAGCCGGAGCTTATAAGAACCTAAGTGAATATATTTTAAATACGTAACGCCTCATCTTCAGAGCTCTCACAACACGATTGTTTCCTTAGAAAAATTAATAATGGAATTAAATAATATTTGAAAGATAGGTTTCAGGTTTCTGGTAGCTTATGTCAATACCCTGTTTCTGACAATGCCTGATAGAATGTAATTCTTCCGCTTGGAGTGGAAAATAAGAACAGAATAAAATTTACTGAGCTTTTTCACTCTTACCGATAATTTGTTAGCTATAATTTATGTAGAACGGTACCTGACGTAGCACTGATAGTTGTCAACGAAGGTTATAAGCGACGTAAAGAGAAACGAGTCGCTTTTTCAGACACTTGCATAATGATTTTTATAACCGACTAATTGCATGCTTCAATGTCTTGCCAATTATTTTGGACATTAACGAAATTGGCTACACGCTAATAACTTGTACTTCAATTTGAAATTCAAGACCTCTCGATAGTAAGGCCATCTGCACCGATACTTGGGAGATTAACTCTGCTCTCAGCTGTCACTCCTCAAACTTTATAATGTTTATAATGACGTTTTCAGAATATTAAACGTAATGGAAGCGTCCCCTCATACCTGCCTTCAAGGTCAACCTTGACTTGACCAATTTCAAAAAAACATATTTTACGTTTGTCGACTAAAAAAACCGTCACAAGGCCAGTAAATTGTGATTAAACTCAAAATGTTAAAACTTAAATCAGAAGAAATCATTTCATTAACGAGGAACCGTGCCAAGTCAGGTTATCTACATAAATAGTATTCTCAAAATTTTCTCAATTTTATATTTGAAGGTAGATAAATATATTCAGTCGTCTTCGTATTCTGCTTAATTTTAATTTGAAAATATTTCCATATGTTTTCACGGTTTGCTACGGTTTTAACAGCATAAAATCATTTTTATACCGTTAAAGACATACCAAATTAAATGGGCTGTAAAAAGCATTTAGTTGATTTACTATTAAAATTTTCTGTAAACAAAAAACTAGAAATATTACCGTAATAGAGTTAAATCAGCCTCTTTTTCAATTTTATTTTAATTTAAATATTAAACATTACTACGTTTTGTCTCTTATTTGAGACTTCTTCAGGTATACTACAAAGTAATTTACAATGGATTGCAATTATTATTCTGGTTTCAACTCTTGCAATCAAAATAACTCAATTGATCAGTAATACAAATTTTCTATTGCTCAATGATAGGTACAATATTTTTTGTAGTTTCTGGAATTTTTGTTTCTATTTTTGTCCTGATGGAACTGATGAGGGGAGCCGAGGTGGAGACCAAACAAAATTATTTTCTTCAACGATACAGACGTTCAGTTTTAACAAGTTTGGTGACGTATCTACTGTTAAAAATAAAATTATGTACAGTAGAACGTTCGCCGTGTAATATTACAATTTATCTGTATATTAAAAGAATACAAAACACTGTTATTGTTGTTGTGGTATTCGTTCCTAAGACTGGTCTGATGCAACCCTCTATGCTAACCTATTTTACGCAAGCCGTTTCATTTCCGCATCACTACTACATCCAACACCCTGCCTAATCTACTTAGCGTATTCCATCGTTGGCCTCCCTCTTCTCTTCTCACCCCACACACTTTTCCCTCTAATGATAGTTTTACAAGAACTTCATGTCTGAAAAGAGGGCTATTATAATCTATTATAATCTATCCCTTTTCTTGGTCAACGTCCTAAATATTGTTCCCCCTTCCCATATTCTGTTAAGAACTTCCCCGTTAGTGATTCTATCCGCCCATATGATTTTCGAATTCTCCCAAAGCACCACATTTCAAAGGCCGCGTTTCACTCCACGCTACATACGAACATTTTTAGCAAAGATTTCCTAATATTAACACTTATATTAGCCGTAAGTAAATTCCTCTTTTTGCGCAAGCCTTCCTTGCCTGTGCTAACCCACTCATTATGTTTACTATACTTCTACCATCCCTAGTTATTATGCAGCCCATATAGCAGAATTCCTTCAAAATATCCCTTCACAATCTAACACCCTTTGTTAATCCACTGTTTCCCGTACAACACTCCATTACCTTGGTTTTCCCTATTATAATCCACATGTTGTACTCTTTTTCCAGGACCACGTTCATGCCATTTATTATGGTTTGCAAGTCTTCTTCTGATTCCCTTAATACTGCATATCATCGACAAAGCGTAGGGTTTTTATTTCTTCTTCTTGCAGTATGATTCCTTTTCCATATTTGTTTTTAATTGTCTTCATCGCTATTTCTATATACAAATTAAAGAGCATAGGTGACAATCAGCATCCTTGTCTAACTTGTTTCTTCATTACTGATTTAATTTCTTGATCTTCAATTCTCCCTTCAGTGGAGGTTACGTATAAGCCTTATTTCTCGATATTTTTACAAAAATAAAGAAATAATAACTGTTAGATTTTTCGGAATTCCTTTTAAGAACGAATGGAGATACAATTTTCAAGCGAACTCTCTTTCACGCATTTTTTTACATATAAAATCTTAATAAAAATTCTCAAGTGGTAATATTTAATTGGGATTGCCTAATAAATTAAAAAGTAATTGAACAGTGGAAATGTCGTGAATATTGAATTCAAGTGTGACGCGTCTTCGCAGTTGTTTGGGTCAACTCGTGTCTTATGTCTATTGCTTATCTAGAATAATAGGGAAGTTAAACATGGCCTTGTCAGTTCGCCTCAGAAGTGACACGGATTTCGAGGGGAAATGACCGCCGAGAACCTCAGGCCTTCCGTATGACATTTAATTATTTTGCTTCGGTACGTATACGTTACATGTATTTCTTTAATTTAAACTATCACTGATAAATTCCCTGATGCAAGAAACGGCTCCGACGATGTCTTCCTCAGAAACCGAGCATCATTTATGCTTTAAAAATTGTTATATTTGCTTCTAAGTGGATGCTAAAAGGAAAAACACGCCATGCTGATGCTGTTAATTGCTTATTTTATTATAATGTATTTTTATAGCATCAGAATGGAAAAGAATAAATTTCTTACAAGTTAGGATGCTGTTTTTAAATTAATGGTGTTGTATTTACAAAGAAGGGGGTCTAATATTAGTAGTATTTGACCATTCGTATAGAAAAAAATAACTGGTTATATTGACGACGGCTGAAAGTGGGGGAAGTTGTGTCACACTTAAGTAGACGCCGCGATTAGAGGTTATCAGTTCCACTTTACTGCATCACTGATCAAATATATAATTCAATAACTTCCGAAGATGTAAGAGGAAACAGGGCTTTTAAAGTCAAACAACGGAGTAGTTATTGCCCGTGTGATGGAAGAGAATATCCTAAAATAGCTCGTAACTTGGAATGAAAACTGCAAACATTTATAGGGAACTGGTCACAATAGATTCCATGTTACGTATAAAATAAATGAGAAGCATGTTAAGGGGCAGGCAGACTGAAAAAGATGTGGTTTTTATCGCATACAACGATAATTGTAGAAGGAAACCTTGAATATTATATACGAGGTTAGTAAAAGTTCTCAGTGTTCTGAAATTATTAAAGAAGGCGAGTAGAATGTTAACAAATTTTGAAGTGGTTTGCCTTGATTGATACTGAAAACTTTTGACTTGAAATGTAACGTGAGTATTAAAATTTATCCATAATTCCGTTAATCGATGTCGTACTTTACAAATAAAAGCTCAAAAAATCGTAGTTTCGTTACCAGTGTTGAAATTTTCTCTTCTATCCGATTTTTTTAAAAATAAGACCGTAGATATTATGAAAACGTAACTTAATATTATCTTTGATTATAGTAACCCAAAGAGAATGTAAATACAATGACCTGTCTGAAAAGGTTTATTAAATATCATCGTCAGGGGTCCGGCCATTTGCCCGACTGATGCATTTTTTCCCGACGACATTTTTCCCCGAATGACGTTTAACCGATGCGTCATTATCACGGATAGTCCGTTTTACTTTACATGATTTAGTGTAATTTAATTAATTCAGTGACCAATAAAAAGTATAAATAATAATGATCAATTAAAGTATATCTAAAATTTCTCTAAAGATCTTAAATACAGTAAAAAATTAGATTGCACAAATTTCTAATGCTTTAAATTATTAGGCTACAAACATTCCAAAGAGTTTTGTTATCTAATTTCGGTTAAAGGAGACGGACAAAACGACATTAAAATTTTAAAGAACGTCTTTTCCTTCGCCTCTTTTAGCCAAAATTAGATTACAACAATCTTTGAAATGTTTGGAATCTAATCATTGAAAATATAAAAATAATTGTAAAAAATTTAGCTCTAATGTTTCCTTATATTTTTCAAATTTTATGAATATATTACGTTGACAATTAAAAACAGTCATTAAACTCTCATATTCCTATTTTCTATTCCTCTGTTGATGATGTCCTAAATGAGTGACGAACACAGAGTATTAATTACATTCCTGGTTAATAAATATTTTCTATTTGGAAATGTCAATAAATTATATGAGAGTTTAAAAATGCTAATGTAGAAGAGAAGTTCCCGTTAATAAATAAATAAAAACTACAGCCAATTTTGAAGGCAAATTAATTAATATGGACAACACGTCGTAATTATATTAGATAAATATTAATTACATTTCTTTGCTGCAAATATTGTTTGTATTTTTTATTTGTTATGCTTAATTGAGATTTCTTGAATATTTTGATGTTTGGTCTGAGAATTTTCATCTTTTATCTTTCTCCTTGCAATATTATTCATTTTCCATACTCATTTTTAACTTTCTTCATCGCCTGTTCTATGTATAAGTTAAAGATCATGGGCAAAAAACTGCATCCTTGTCGAACTCCTTTCTTTATTTCTGCTTTCTTTTAGTCTCCTTGAATTGTAATGAAGGTAATATGCCAAGAATAAATGATAAATTCACTGGCACTACTTATCTGTTTTACTCATAACATATTGAAGAGTGAGTAGTCTTATGAAACAAAGTCAAATGAATATTGCAGTAGCATTAATAGCCGCAGATATTAATGCACCATTGTGTTAGTTAAATATTCATGAGAAATTAATTCGACCGATGCAAGTGTCGTCGATTATTCAGTTGTCTGCACTCCTAAATGAGGAGCTTACAAAGAGTGTTCCATTCCGCTTCTCGACGGCCGCGGTCCCCGGATGTCCAGAATGACTCGGGGAAATTCCAGAGGGATGACAAAATTATTTTTATGGTAATGGTCACCGAAGTAACGAGACATTTCCCACGCCCACGCAACCTAACAGCATTTTTGTGTTCATCCTCTGTTGGATTTGGCTGAGCTCCAACAGTGGCCAGTACTTCTTCGCAAGCAACTTGAGTGAAACATGAAGACTACATCCAAAAGAAATTGGTTCTGAAACGCCTTAATTCATATTTCACTAGGAAGAGTGGTCCATTGTGAACCAATAAGAACGTAATATAATTCATGAAGTCAGTTAATTCACTATATACACATGTCTTCTTTATAAGTAAAAGTTATTGTAAATAAATGTCCGAAAGTCAGAAATAGAAGAATTTAATTTAAAAATGTTTCGGGCCCCAGACGTTGTGGCAGCTAAACGAAATTTTATATTTTAACAAATGAACTGACGAGATGTAATATTAAGTCAGATTGATTTAATACTTTATTTATAAAAATTGTTGTGTATTATTTTGTCCATTATGCGTTCCTATACCGTTCTTCAATTTTGATAAGTTGTAGTGCTTACCTCCCCCCTCCCTAAATGGACTTTCGAGCTTTCGTAGATCTAGGGTCGACAAAAGCGTTCCTCATCACAGCTGTAAAAAAAAAATTACGTTTCTATCCCCGGTCTACGCGAAAATTTCCGAATTAGTCAAACTAATTTACGATAGGTGGCTTGCGAATCGTTTCAATAAATCTTTCTATAATATAATTAAGGCAAATGTAGTCATTACATCATGAATTTGACATAAAATATTTTTATTGATTCGGCAAGTATTATCTTTCCCAAAAACGGTTTACTTCTCTGAAGGCGTTTAGCCAATTCTGGGAACTATAGTCTCTTTAAAATTATAAGACTGGTGGTTGTTGGTTGCAGAGAGGGTTGTGACCAATCAAAACGCTTGAAATAAAGAGTAGCGTAAAGCAGTGTTGCGTTGCCGAACAATGTCAGTGAGCTGTAGGATATATTTACGCCGACTTGCTGTAGGATATATCTACGCCGACTTGCAAAGTTAAACGGTCTATGATACTAAATTACCTATCGCATAATCAAATAACCTGTAAGTATTAAGGAGTCAATTTAAGTTCAAAAATAGTTTTTTTTAAATATTCAAAGCCGCCAAATAATTTCCGCACTAACCTGTGCTTACCCGATCGGCAACCCGAATGAAGCGAAGACTTGTTAAATCCTACCAAATTTTGTCTCAATGTCATGTAAGAAACTGCTTCCAATTGTGACCTTGTCAAGTGTTGCCAAGATCCTAAGAATCGTTATAGATGATGGTTAGCGCCAGAGAACTATTAAAGCGGCGGAGACCGTCCAGAAGTCGTTTGAATATTACGATCAGAAACAATATTTTAGCATTTTTCCCACCACGATTAGCCCCAATTAGCATCTGGCACGACAAGAACTTTATTCGTTTTGTGCTGAACTGTGGAGATAATTGCGGCACGTCGGGATGATGAACGGGAGTTCCATTCCCGTTTAGGTCTCAACGAACTGGTTTATCCCTGAACTTGGTTTTCAGGCAAGGACATCCGTATATATCATGGCCGATCAAGCGTGTAACATTAAACTTTTTTACTCCCTTAAAATATTGTGATCAACTAATAAGGTATTCTTTCCGACAGGTGTTCACTTGTTGAAGGAGATCGTCAAGCCAACACGTGGTGTTAAATCAGCTCACTAGTGTGTCCCTTACATTCGTTTAAAACAATAAATTTTGCAGGTTTCTCAGAATTTCAATAAATTTGCTCCTGTTATTTAATCCTCCAATTAAAGAATACCCTTCATAAACTACATATTTTATAGGCCACGGGCTTCATGGCCACGGTTTACAGCTACTAGAAACTGTAGTACTTATACTGTTCATACGTTTTATTTCATATCAAGGTTCTAAAACTGTTCTTAGAGGCAGGTGTTAAGAATACAGAACGAGTAATGCAAATTTGTTTGTCACTATTATTACAGGAAATATTTTATGTTATTGAGGCCCACTAATTTAAATTTTTGGAATAATAACTCAAGTAATTTTTATAATGGTAAATTAATTGATACATATAGGAAAATTTTGCAGAAACAGTTGCAACAGAAAAGTGAGACAGGTCAGTAAATTTGGAGCGCCTTCAAGGTCATCTGCTCGCTGATGATTACTTAAAGCAATTATGCGAAATACGCGTTTCAATTTCAGGTCACGGAACTTGATAGGCTATCAGGAAGCTTACTGCAAAACGCAGCTCATTTTTAGTCAGAGTTGGAAAGTTAAGAATAGTAAAGAATTGAGTTATTGATTATATCAATCTATTACAAGTCAAAGACAAAATTAACCTTACGGATAAAAAAATCATTTACTAAATATGCTGTGATGCACTTTATATTGGCCAAACAAAGCGAGCCCTAAAAGCACATAAAAACAACTTAAAAAATGAAACTCTAAACTATACAGTTGAGTCCAAGCACATTTATTTCCAAAAACATATCTCTCGGAAATATGTTGAAGTTTTGAATCGACTAACCAATTATTTAGTAAGACTTATGAGCGAAATGGTAATTATCCGTGGTATTCCTACTTCATTAAACGCTAAAAATAATACGAAGTATTCAATAATGCGTTAAACCAGCCTCTTTTCCAATTTTTTAAATTTAAAAAGTAAACATTACCACGTTTCGTCTCTCATTTGAGGCTTCTTCAGGTAAAAATTTACCTGTACGAGGTATTACACCAAAATTTACGATACCCTGTTTTTTTATAAAGATTTAATTTACTTTGTTAATTCGTATTTCGGCCGTAACCTTTTGTATATCTAATTCATAATGCATCAATTGAAAGTGTAAGTCTGTATTATGTATATTTTAATATTTTATAAACAAGCAATGTAACTGATATTTAAATAAATAATGAAATAAATTATAATAGCCTCTTTGTCAGTTCTGAAAAATTTTATTTAAAAGTTGAAATGTACTACGTTTCGTGTCTCATTTGAGACTTATTCAGGTAAAGAATTTAGTTGTTCATGGACCACACTCCATTCATTTCGGCCGAAGGAGTCGTCGAGTGAGATCCACATTGACAGATAAAGTCGTATTTAAGTCCCAAACTTCCTTCTAGGTAGTTCTTCTGTCTTCGGTATTAACTAAGCTAAAAGGAACAGATACTGTAATTCGCTCATTTGGTAGAAAAACAGTTTTCTATTTAATTTGGCGTCTCCTGGTCGATGGGAATGCTACTTCGTCTAAGTGTCGGGAAGAGATTCCTCTTGCTGCTCAAATATACTTGCACAAGTCAAGACCTTATTAACTGGGCTTAAATAAATAGTTTCACACTACACTCATTTGTTTTCCCGATAATGATAAATTTTTTTATTTTATTGATTTCTGCAGATTTAGAGGTGTGTGACGTCACCCAAAGGAGAAAATGGCCCGTATAGGTAGCGCCTATCTCCAGTTCGCAGCTGCTTTCGCAGGTACGTATAAATTATAATTAACATAAATATCAGCCCTTAACCGATTGTACTGTTGATAGGGATGCCTGTGGGAGCTTTCTCTCGCAGGTATCTCCTCCCCAGGGTGTCTCACTGACTGCGTTGGGAATTCCTCGTACTCTCTCTGGTTTTTTCAAAGTTCTCACATGCCGTGGCACCTCCACCTATTTTGGCAGTTGTATGTACTGGGGTCGAAGACCTTGGGCATACGGTGAAAGTTGTCCGCTGATCTCATAACTGGATCAGGATATCACAGGCAAGGAAGACTTTTGCTAAAAAGAGGAATTTATTTACGGGTAGTGTAAGTCTGAATATTAGGAAATCATTGCTAAAAATGTTGGTATGGAGTGAGGGGTTATATGGATGTGAAACGTGGACGGTAGGAGTTGCAGAAGGGAAAAGAATAGAAGCATTTGAAATGTGGTGCTATAGGAGAATGAGATGAGTGGATAAAACCACTAACGAGGAAGTTCTAAGCATAATAGGGGAAGAGTGAAGAATATGGATGTCGTTGACCAAGGGAAGGGATAGATTAATAGGCCACGTTTTAAGACATTAGGATCTTGTAAAATTAGCATTTGAGGGAAGTGTGTGGTATACGAACATAAGAGGAAGGCGATTAGGTAGGATGTGGTAGATATGTGTAAATGAAAGATAGGTTAGCATCAGACCAGTCATAGGACTAAATACACAACAACAACATTATTTTATTTATAATCAGTTAGATATATACGGTTTTTCGATATGTTGTCAGATTTGTTTGTAAACTTTACAGGTGACAGAGAATTGAATTATTTATGAGTCACCGATTCACAGAGAGACTGGGAGATGAAAATGATGGATCATAATAGCTGTCATTATCTTTCTACTTAATTTCACAGAAGTGGAGGATCGTGCCCCAATTATTGAATATTTGGTTGCAAAAATTAGTGACCATGGAAATGTTAAACGTCAGCATCTGTGTAGTAAAATAATTCAGAGAGCGAGGACAATCCAACCACTTTGCTGTTCAATGTGTCTCTTAAGACAAGGAACAAGACTATTAACGCCTGATGATGTCGAGGCGCAGTAGTCCTCATGTCTCCAAGGAGTTTTAAAATCGCCGTGTGTCCGTCGTATCTGTTTTACTGTCCTGGGTATCCGGCGTTGCTTCACAAGCGGTTGTTACTTTGTAAAACACGGAAAATAGTTTAACGAGGTTGTTGCTGATAAAGACTCGCGATCTGCAAACACGAGTCTCGCCAAGTAGATAGAGTTATCAGAGGACTACTGCACGGCCTGTCGAAATCACTGGCCATTAAATAAATTTCGTTACGATAACGGCAAATTACTTGTTATATTTGCGCTGAAGGTGTAACCTTGAAACGCTCCCTCGAGTCTCTAACGTAATACCGACAGGAAAAAACAGAAAAGAAATAATATGGAATGCTGCTGCAGGCTTCGCCTGTTGAATTCATAACTAAAAACATTCACAGACATGGTAGGACTAAAGGGTTTGTTCATTTAAAATAATTAAATTTAATGTAATTAAATGTATCTGCCGCCGGGAAAACGTTCCATTTACAGATTAAAGAAGTAAATATTATAATTAAAAATTTTATTCTCATCACTGCCATCTAAGAATTAATTTGATGTAGTGTCAAAGCGATTCTGTTAGTCCGAGACTATGTTTAAAGTAAAATGATTAATTAAATAAAAACATCTCAAAGTCTGTATTTTAAAAGACTTAAATAGGATCATATTGTTCAGTCTGTGCAATACACGGATTGAGAAAAACCTAGAGAAGGTGCGAATATGCACTGAAACGTCGTTTAATTAAAAATTAAAACTGTCTAAAATAACTGGTCGTAAAATTATTTCATTTATATATTTTAATATCAGAAGTTTGTTGATTTAATATTAATAAATAGGATCTTTTTAAAGACTAATTCACAAAGAATTTTATTCATACGAAATTTCGTCCACAATTTAGTGACTTTTTCAGGTAATGACATGCCGAATCAAATTTCTTCTGAAGTTAAGTAAAGGCAAAAAGGATTATTTTACAATAAATTATAAATGATATGTTTTGTTCAAACATAATTTGTTCATTATTAAATTATTAAAATATAAACAATACGAAGCTACATTTTGCATAGATACAAAATAAACGTTTAATATAGAAGTAAAAGTATGGATTTATAATATATGGCTGTATTATTGATATTTTAATCATTTAATTTAAAACTAAACATAAATTGCTTTAACGTAATATTGCCTACTAATTTGTTACAAAATCTGACTGTTCTGTTCTGATTTCCTGTTTATTTCCAATTTTTAAGTTAATAATTGGCTCTATATATATTTTTTTGTAAGTAGTAAAATCTTCGGAAGAAATTTGACTGCGCATGTTTTAATCTGAAGAAGTCCCAAAATTGTGGATGAAACATCGAATGAATAAAATAAAAAAACTTTGTAAAATGGTTTCCATTGAATTCTATTTTAACAGAACAGATAAATTCCAGTCGAGGATTTTCTATATTCAGTTATGAGTGTCGGTATTATGGAAAAAAAGTGGTTCTTTCTTTTAAAGTATTATTACTAGTTAACTGAATTGGTTATTCTATGTAGTAGTAAAATTCTAGTTACTCAATCAACAGTCCAAAATGAAACGGATCGAATAAAAGGCTATATCGAAGTGAAACTACTAATTGTTTTTTATTCTCCACGAGAAAGAACGTAAAGCAGCCATTTATCACAGACCTCAAACCAATTTATTACAATTAAAAAATACCGTGACACTTATAAAATCGCCCAAGGAAGATGAATTATAATAAAAATAGCTTTTAAAAATTGTAATGTTTCAATTAATTTGTTATGATTTGTAGATGAGTGTGGCATGTGCCGAAAGCTCCTTTATATATTTTAAAAGATTGTTATCAAGATTAATAAAATATCATTCTGGTATTTATTGTAATAGAGACTGATTTAAAATCAAAGGTTTTATTTCATTAATGTACATTTAAATTACAAATCAGTCATTTAATACAAATAACTCCATAGCTCTATTTATTTACGTACATACGTACATATATTTATCAGAGCATTCATACTGAATTTGATCGCATGCTTATAATCGTTGATCCTATGTATATAAACAAAATATTCTTTCGAGAATTTGACATATTTAATTTATGATTTATAAAGGGGCGTCATCCTCATAACAAGTAATTTTATATGACTATGAAAGTGTAATGTAACAATTTTTCTCGTACGCCTTCGCTGCGGTCAACTTATTTAGCTGAGGAGTCCTGCGTGCTGCATATATAAGATATTGTTAGGCTGAAGGAACGGAATGCGACCGCACGAAACAATGTTTCGTAACGTTATTTTTATTTATCGTTTGTTACTAATGTATTTGTAATTTCTTCAGGAGCCGGAATAGATGATCTTCTGACAGTCGTGCTGTGTTTCAGCGACGCTGGCGTACCTGACGTGCGGCACGCTGACGGGTTGGCCGTCCCCGACCATCCCCCGACTCCAGGGTAACGGATCGCACATCCCTCTGACGCCGGATGAAGGCTCGTGGATCGTGGCGTCCTTCTCGCTGACCATGTTGCTTCCTCTGCTCCCCGTCGCCTTCGCCGTCGATGTCCTGGGTAGGAAAGTCGTTCTGGCGTCTACTGCGGTTCCTTTCATCGCCTCTTGGTTCATTGTGGTCTTCGCGAGCTCCGCGACGGATCTCGTGGTGTCCAGGGTTGTTGCCAGCATCGGCTTCGGCACCGTGCTTACCGTCGGCCCCATGTACATGGGAGAGATCGCGGAGGATCGCATACGAGGAGCCATAGGCACCATATTCATGGTAAGCTGCATATAGGGAGGAGGAACTCGTTTTCCAAGCTTTAAATTCTAATTGGCACTTCCACGGTTTCCTCTTACCGCCTAAATAGATTTTAAACATAATTTCATAAATCTTTTCATTCGGTAGATTCGAACACCTTGTCACCACGTGTATGGAACTAGAAACAATTGATTTTCTTATTTACCGTAGATTAACTGTTTCTTAAACAAAATCCCTTTTCCAGCAAGGAAAATTATTAACAACCCCCCTGAGGTCCCAGAAGAGGTATTAAATAGTTTTCTGACTCTATGCTACTTATTTACTTCCATTATTCCTTAGACCTTACTAAATTAATTACTTCACGTCTGTGTGCTGTAGTCTATGATGAACGCCGGAACTCTTCTGGAGTACTGCGTCGGTCCGTACTTGTCGTTCGTGAACCTGGCCTACGTGTCCGCGGTGGTGCCCGTGTTGTTCTTCGCGACGTTCATCTGGATGCCGGAGTCTCCGTATTTCCTCTTGATGCGAGGACGGCGCGAAGAGGCGGAGGCGTCGCTGCTGCGTTTGCGAGGCCTGAAGGAGCCGTCGGCAGTGAAGACGGAGCTGGAGGCGATGGCCGCGGCGGTGCGAGTCCGAGCGAGTGACAGCGGCAGTTCCCTGAAGGAGCTCTTCGTCTGTCGTGGTAACCGTCGGTCGCTGCTGCTGTGTTGGGGGCTCATGTTCTTCCAGATGAGCAGCGGCATCCTCGCCTTCCTGGCCTACGCCACCGACATCTTCCTGCGCAGCGGCAGCTCTCTGGACGCAGACGTGAGCGCCATGGTGCTGGGCGCCGTTCAGCTGCTGGGAGGCGCCGTGACGTCTATGCTGGTGGACCGCGCTGGGCGTCGGCCGCTCCTGCTCGTGTCCTGCGTCGGCTGCGCAGCTTCCCTGGCCGCTGAGGGCTGCTACTTTTACCTCAAGGACGTCGCTGGCGTTGACGTTTCTGGACTCGGCTGGCTTCCCCTCACTGCACTCATCGCTTTCCTCGTGAGTCTAAAGCCCTTCTCGCTACTGTACATGTCCATTGGATAATGATGGCATCAACCATCCTATAAGACAAACTGGAACCAGACATGATCGTCATATGAGAACTGTTAGACTGTTGTAGCTCAAGTACGAACTTCGTTATGTTTCTTTTCCTATTCAGGTGGCATATTCTTTGGGCTTGGGCCCTCTGCCGTGGGCCATCGTCGGCGAAGTCTTTCCACCATCGGTGAAAGGTCCTGCGACTTCACTGGTCACCGTTTCCGTGGCTCTGCTCAGCTTCGGAGTCACCAAGCTCTTTCAGGTTCACAAAAGAGTCATAATGCAATATGCTCAAGTGTTGAAGCTAGAAGCAGACAACTCTTCAAGGTAGAAATTTTCTGTTCCAGGTGCTGGCTGACGACTGTGGCGCCCATGTGGCCTTCTGGGCATTCGCCGTGTGTTGTACTCTTGGAGTATTCTTCACGCTACTGGCCGTACCAGAGACCAAGGGTAAATCGTTGACGGAGATCACCGCCTCGATGGACGACGAGGTCTGTCACAAGGACGACGCCAAGCAGTAAACGCCTCTAACCCGCATGACGCCAAAGATGCTATATCATCTCCCTCAATTTCTTAATATTTTTAATAAAAAGCATGAAACATCCTCGCTCATCCAACAATAACCTTAGATATCTCACAAATGATTTTCTTCTTCTTTGCTTCGCTGGTGAAGTTACTATCATTGGTGGAAAAGTGTACAGCGATCGTTCAATAACATCCGTAATGTGTACACAGAAGAGAGTATGAATGCTGGAGAACTAGGTTTGTAAATAATGATTTAAAATATTAATGATCTGTAATACAATTTTGAAAACGGAATAGTGATCATTTGGTCTTGGTGATGGAAACGCTATGCAACAGACTATCATATACATTGAATATTTTAAGAAGAAAAAACAAGTATACAATAAATTCAATCATCATCAACAAATTACATTGAAATATAAGAAAAAGCTAGAAGTGACACATCTTCGACATTTACAACACGTTACTTCCTGAGTACGAAATGAGAACACAGGCTAGTAAATATTGGTACAAATTGATAAATTTCTAAGAGCAGCTACCACTGAAATACGACTTACTTTCGTAAGGTATATTAAAAGAAAATCTTTCGGATTGTTTACCATCATCCCTCCACGTGTACGTATTTTGCAAGATATAATTTATGAAATGTGAGAGTAGTACACTGTAAACAAATAGACGCCGTTTTACCTGCAAACGAAATATTCTGAGGACTGCCATTAATCACGTCAATATAACTCTTCACGGAAACCTAAACTACTTACTTCCTTTACTTGAGCTTCCTTTGCAATTTAGTGACCAGTTGCCCATTTTAAAGGCAAAAATGAGCACCGAGTATACGTAACTCATCTGCATCAATATGGCCGTTGCCGCAAATAATTGTGGGAGCGTGGCCAGGCTTATATTGTTTGTGGAATGGCCACGAATTTTCCCCAAAAGTTTGGTTCAAAGCCAGGGGTTGTAAGGATCAAGACAGTACTTAGTTTTTATTTTAGTAGTAGTTGGAATTTACAGTATTGTTAACTTTGGCTTCTCTTTGAATTAGAGAGATAATCACTCACTATAAAAACCTATCATTCATAGAATTTTCCAGACAATAATGCTGCTAACTTGTCAGTGCTTTGTGACGTTTGGCTAAAAATAATAATGCTGTTCACTTGTTGGGTTATTCTGAAGTCTTCCTAGAAGTGTTCCCTATTTGTGCAGGAATTGGATAGTATATTTGGGAATGAGAATGTGTCAATGTTATCATAAATATATAATAGAAATGGAAATTTCAAAATAAATCAGAAGCTTCTCTTTCCATTACAGGTGGAAGACGAATTAGTAAACAAATCTGAAATATTGCAAACCTCTCAAACTATTTTAGATGCAGTCTTCACAGTTACAGAGTATAAGTTTGAAACCACCCGCAGTTCAATGAAGCTACAGTATATGTCACAGATTATTCATACCATAATTTATTCCCATATAGAGATCTATTTATGGTTTTTAAATAAATTGACTTTTTCCAACTCTGTTTACATATAAATGTACCATATACTTGTTTTTTTCCTGTATGGATGGTTGGAAAAAGACACTGTATTTCTGGGTCAATAAACTGTTAATCAGGACTACTTCAAAAGTCAAACTTGAAGAACATTTGCATTTAAATTCTATTTTTACAAAGTATATTTATATAATATGGGCACAATATGATATTTGTACATTATTGTTGTATAATTTTACATTTATTTTAACTGATTGCTGTCTCAGTTCTTAGAGTTAAATTTAACTATCATTGAAATTCTACTTTTAAGTCTGAATTGATTTTTCCTATCTAATACATATTTAACCTCCTTTATTTTTTAACTTTACTTAATCCAAATTTAATACCAATATTATATTTAATGCCTACTATGTTAATGCTGCATTAATAATAGGTAGACCTTATAAGAATATTATTTTTATTACAGGCGCCATTTATTTCTACAAGTTCAAGTGTATAAAAATACATTAATATTGGTGTCCTGCATTTATTTATCATTACTTTTATTTAATCAAGTAATCATATATCATCAATGAAGGGAAACCTTGTAGTAAAACAGATTGTCAACTATTTAAGCCTTTTGACTCTCAACTATTTTAAAATTAGCACTATTGTTATAATATTAAAAAAATTAAGGACTTAATAGAAAATGAGTAGGATTATATATGATATGGTTTGGTCTCCATGGATGATTAACAAAGGTTAATTAGGAACTTGTTTTCAGTTCTTCACTGAAGACAATATGGTTTTCTAAATAACACAAGCATTATTCAGTTTTTATAGTTCATAACTTCCTTTCCTCTTACCTCTTGTCCTGTTACCTTTACCATGGTTTAGTATCAAAATTTTCCTTACCATGCATTAAATGATATTGTTTTTTAAAATAACATTGACCTGCCAACTTCTGCATCATTCATTTTCAGATACATTTTTAATTGTACTTTTAGATTCATGTATCTAAGTTTACGATGAATTGAATTTTGCCTGCAGTTCACGTTTTGCTGTGTAAGGACAAAGGAGTCAGATAAAATACCTTCTGCCAGGAAAATGATAGTAGTGTCAAAGACGACCAGATCTTCTGCTGACTGTTCGTGTTGTCATTTACTGGAAGATGGAACTGGACTGTGCTGTGGACAACATCAAGTCTAACATTAACCATGCTTCTCTAATATTCCTTATAAAGTAACAGAACTGAGATTATCTTGTATAACATTGTGTGCCTACTTTTATAACACCGAATTGAAGCTTTGAATGTCAATTTTAGAAATCAATGGTTTTGAAGACCAAATTTTATACATGGAATATTTACCTTTAAATACTCGAGTACCAATTTTCAAATAAGATTTAATATATTTATTTAGATAGAAAATGAAGACGTTTTTTATATTAAACTACTAATAGATTTAAATTTAAAAAAATAACTTGTATATAATTGTACCATTATTATTTATAAGTAAATGTAATTATATGTTACAATGGATAATTTATTTTTTAATAAATTGAATATTTTCTTAAAAGAATCACAATAATATTATTTATTAATGTATCTCGCTACACTCTGTTGGCATATAAAGGAACACTTCCAGAAACAAACTTTTGGAAATCCTCAAATGGAAATTTTCGAAAATGTTGGGAGTATTGTTAGTGTTTTAATAATAATTTTTGAAATTTCTGATCATGTGGGAATATCGTATAATTTATAAACATGCATATTTTCAACATCTGCGGAATAACATTATTTTCTGGAAAATATACAAAAAAAATATGTTTAAATAATATTTCGGGATAGAAATATAGAAAGTATGATAACTATCTTCTGACAAATTAAATCAAATTCTGAACAAGATTGGTGTAAAAAATTTAGTCCTATTACTAAAAAGAAAGAAATAGAGGTAATAAAGTATCTAAAAGAACTAAAATAAAATATGAGTTCGAGATGTATAAACTCCAGAAAAATGTAAAAATGTAAAGAAAATGCGGCCGAAAAGCAACAAAAATTAAGAAATCAATATAAGTATTAGTATAAAAAGTTCATAGTTTATTTTGTCAATCAGATAGAAAATTTTAATTTGGATGTATATTCCCAGTGGTTTTTGTTTGCGTTAAATACACACGTATTTCGAAAAGAAATAAGTAATGTGAAAGAACATTAACCATCAACACATTTTCTTCGGGTAAGTCAATATTATGGTATCAAATTCATTTAAATTTAGTACACTCTTTCGTGATTGGAGAGTATATCAAATTATTTCTCAGCGTACGACCATTCGAATTAAACGAATTACTTTGTATTTAATACGACAAATGATATATTAAAAATTGAATTAGGAAGCGAATACTATGAAAATAGGTTTACACGGGCAGTGATGTTCGACGAAGTTGGGTTGGCTGTGCACTGCCTACCGTTTACATCGTGGGCAGATAACTGTCCACTTCTTCACTGACAACTCTGTGCAAGTGCTGCCCTCACTAAAAAAGGGACAGAGAACTCTGATGCATGTTTATACTTCTCTGCTATTTCTTGGCAACTAAGACCGGTTGGAATGTTGATGTTGCATAGTATCGATATATTGCTTATATCAAGTTGAATATTTTTCCCCTTTGTGTTTTCGCGCACACATAATGTCTGTGTTTCATGAAGAGAAACTAATAACTTTGTGTTTGTGCTAGAAAAGGCGCAACGAATGAGGAGGAAGGTTAAAATTAGTATTACGCTATACTATACATACGTAAAAATAAAAACAGTTGTTTAGTTATATTGCTTTATATTATTACTATAGAATTGAAGCAATAATAAAAACAGCACCTGTACTTTCAGGCTGGTTTTCAGTGTTAAATTGGCTGGGATTTTATTACTTGTTATTTTATTCTCCTTAAAGGTGTCAATTACTGAACAAAACAAATTGAATTATTTTTCATTTCGTGTAATAGTAGTACGTTTATAGCTATATATAATTATTTCGCGTAGTTATTTTGCCAAGTAAAGTTTGTGGCGTTGGAGGGAGGACAATTTTTTTTAAGTTAACCTAAAAATTTATAGCCTCATACAAAGACATACGAACTTTATCCCAAATGCTTTATAAACGAACCTACTCGCCAATGTTCACAACAAAAAACTATTTACTCCAACCGCACACTATAAACTGTTTACCATGGCGCAATCGATAGTCAGCCCTTCCACACTGTTCACAATCGATAACTAACAACCGTAACTGCCACTAACTGGCCTCCTATGTGGTCAGCGTCGAGGTCGGTGGAGGGGGAACGCCAGTCATGACTGACATACTGTTGACACGCTCCAAGAACAGTGAGACAGTGCACTCGTGTCAGCGATGGATTGGCAGTTGTCAGTGCAGCACTGGCGTATATTGACACGCCACTGACATCACTGCCCCTCCTTTTCTGGCAGTCATCACTGCCTGTGTGAACGTATATTGAACCAAATAGTATCTTATATCGCAGATAATCTAAATATACCAATCGATGTATTATCGATATCTAAATTTGAAAGTCGATGTGATATATGTATTTATAAGATCAATTATTTATATGAAATATTAACGTTAACTATTCATATTTCTCCAGTGATAACATTTATTTCAGTTACGTGAATATGTTTGATGTGTCTGAGAACTAGTAACTTTTCATTTTATAACATTTCTCGAGAAAACTCGAAATAATGGTTAAGTTGCTTTCTGCTTTATTAAGAATACCCACCCGGCTTGGATCTTCAATAAACAAAACGATACCACGATGTAATTAATTGTCTATATTTCTGTGTGAATATCAAGATAGAGAATGTGTTTAATTTATTGTGAATTCCATGATTTTTAGGCAGTCGAACCTTTTTGTCAGATTCATTTGAATGCAGAGATGCTTGGAATCATAGATTACAAACTGAAACAATACGGAAAATAAATCCTGGTAGGAAAAAATAATTATATTGAAGCTTAAAATCAAGAAATACAATATATAACCTATGCTATAAAGCCAATGATGCCTAACTTCTTATGGATCAGTGAATCATTGTGCTTACTGATTTTTGTATGGGGTTATATAGTTATTTTATTATTTACCCACTATATTCTTTTGCATTACTTATTAAAGTATATAATGTACTAATTACTGTGATGGTTTTCAGGTGATTTATTTTTTGATATTGATTTAAAGTTACAAACAGAGGGGAAGGTAGCTGCCATAGACATAGACTTGGTATGTTTGAATTAGTATTTAAATATATGATTTATATCTCAGTTAATATGTATTTATATATATATCTGTATATCATAGTTCACCAATGCAGTGACTTCCGATGATATGGTTGATGAGCTTGATAATGTCCTTCATCAGTTTAGACTATGTCAGAACACTATGTACACATTTCCATCAACACATCATGCCATTATTCGTTTGTTATTGGATTTTGGTAAATACGAACAACTGCTAGATATATTAAATGACAGAATAAATTATGGCATATTTCCTGATTTCTATTGTTCGTGTTTGATGATGGACAAGTTTTTGAAAGAAAAAAGATATACTTGTAAGTAAACCTTAACCATATTTTTTAATAAAATATTATTTACATCTTTAGATCCAAGATTATTCTAGTTTGGTACCATCGCTCCTCCCACTTCCCTTCCTTGTCCCGCTGGGTGGAATCGGCTTTTTCAGCCTAATACATGGGATTATTGTGGGTGGAATGTGCTTTCCTGAATTAATTAATGAGGGGTCACAGAACAGTATAGAGAGACAACGGGACGAAGGGGCTTGGTGAGAGTGGGGGTATAACAGTACCAAAGTGGTTGTTAGCTACTAATTTTTGTAGGACGTATTAAATTTGTGAGAGGGATATAAAGGAATTTTAAAGACAAATTGAATGCCACTTTGAACAACAATAATGTGTAATGACAAAAATTAAAAAAGAAAATCCTACCAAATACAAACTTTTCAGCTTTTATTGTTTAAAATACAAATGGACATTAGTTTCTTTTGACTGTATTATTAGTCACAAGAAATATGTCGTATATTTCCCTTAATGCACAAGGCTTTTGTAACTATTATCTTGCCATTTTCATTTATAAAATTAAGTAAAAGTATGGAAATTGAATTTAAATTTATTTTATACTAGTTGCTGCGAAAGTGGCTACATTTCAAATGCTTCAGGAAGATTGGTCTGATGCATTGACATCACATCTAGCATTGTACTCGTGCCACATGTATCTAACTAATCCATCTACAGACCTCTGGGAAAAGCCAGTAGTTGAAGAAGAAGAAGAAGACTCTGGTGAAGAGGTAATCCTGCTCTTCATTATATATGTTATTTATATTTATTTTCAGTTGTGGTTTTTTATCATTGACCACACATTTTGAAATATTTTCAGAATTCTGTATAACCATAAGTTAAAAAAATTTTCTGAATCTACTTGTTAATCTGTTTTCTCTAGACTTTTAATAGTGACCTTCAGATCTAATTTTCATTGTTTTCAGTATTTTCTATTACTGTATCATAGATGTATATATTCAAGAAGAGACTAAATGCTTTCTATTGAAACCTGACCATGAAGGATATGAAACTGAATTTAGGTTTGGATGGAGAAAAGTTGACTAAACTAGAATCAGTTTTCCTAACCTTCATGGCTGAGTGTCAATTGGAAGAATTTCTTCTGTTCTTGGATTAAAATAATTACACCTACATGTACGTATATATACATTATTCACTAGGCTGTGCACATGATTAACCTAGTTTTGAAGTTTCTTGACAGTGATGAGTTAATATCATTATTCAGTTTTTTCGAGTACTTCATTGTCTGAGTAAGAGAAAGAGAAAGATAGATGATAAGTGAACAGCAGAAAAGTATGTCAGAGAAGAAAACCAAACAAACAAGGTAGGTTTACTGAGAGAGAGTGATGGAGGATTGCATAGAAACACAAGAGGGAAGGAAATCAGGGAGAAACCAAAGAAACAGGTTACCTTTATTACTATAAAAGTGACACAGAAAATTATTCCAACATTTCGAACAGAAAGGAAACTCTGTTCGTCATCAGGATGAGCAATTTGATGCTCAATACGAGAGTCCATACAGTCGTGAGGATATAGATGTACTACATTCGGCCTTGTCCTAGAAAAACAGCTATCCAAACATATAGCATATAGGCTGACATTTCAGACCATAATTTTGTTTACTCTCTGGGAGTGAGCAGCATAAATTTAGAGCATTGGAATGTGTGTTCACTATCAGTACAGACATGAACATACTGGTTTGGTCCAGTAATGAAAGATTCCTTTGTGTACATATAGTTAAAGATGATGTAAAATGCCAATTTTTATGTATAATTTGTTTCAGATCAAAATCAGAGTAAAATACCTGCGAAATCCTTACTTTGATGACCACTTTGATTTAAAAGATCCTAAGCTTCTTGTTGGAAAGACTTTAGCTACCCTAGGCAAAACAATGCCAGGATATGTTGGGGACACTTACCAGCTTGTTGGCTGGGGACTGTACCAAAAATGGGATAAAGCTCTAGCACATTTACAAAATGTGGTCAAGAACAAACAAAAACTTTATAGCGAAGGGGTGAGCTTATTTGAAATAATTGTAACACTGTTACTTCAAGTATTTTGTAAATACATCATCAAGATGTATCCTCATAGTTTTCAGCTGAAACGTTTTCTTAGTATTCTTTAAACTTGACGCTTGTTAAATTTGTGTAATTATTATATATGTTGTGTCTTACAGTTTTAGCACTTTTGGAATATGTATAAAATCCCTGAAGAAAGTACAAATGCATAAAATAATTATTTTTTGAATGTATTAAATGTCTGAAACTGGTCATCCATCGCAACTTTTTATCACATAAAAAAGAAGTAGCAACCTTTTTATAATGCAATATAGTAATTTATCATCTGTTTCAGGTTAAAATGTTTGAAGAATCTGTAGAAAATCTTACTGAGGATGAAAAGGAACACAAAGAGCAGATCATAAAATTACTTCAAGAAATTAAAATTTCCAATTTGCTCCTTGAAGATGAACTTGTGAAAGTAGTGGCAGGAAAAGTTGAAGCTTTGGTGAAGGATGTAGAACCTAAACTTGTCAATGGACAGCGTGAGGTGTATGAACAGTGGGAGAGGGCTCGTGATGAAGTTCTGCAAGAGGAGCTCAGGAAACTGAGAATTGAAAAACGATTAATTCAAGTACAGAAAGAAAAGGAGGAATTGAGTAAGAAGGAAGAAGAATTATTTTTCTTTGATAATGAAGATAAAATAGACCTTCTCATTGAGCAAAATGAAGAAATTATTGCCAACTTACAAAAGGAGACAGATAAGAAGAAGAAACTTAAAGCTAGTGATGAAGAATATATTCCACCTGAAGTTAGGCAAACATCAGCATAAACTGTTTTTATTATTGTGATATATTTGTTATAACCTAAAATAAAACATTTTATAACAACTTATTTACCAGTTTTATTTTCCTGTTTGCCATGACCTATTTAATAATTTCAAGAAAATGTTGTAAACAGTCAAAATAGTATTGTATAATATAGTAGTTAATAAGAAAGTAGAAAAACATTAGACATAATAAAATGAGTTACTAAGGAATTATTTTAAAACTTTTTCATTATTTAAATTCTAAAAAACTTAATATCATTCAGCTTGAATTGTATTGACAATTGTTCTACAGTATAGATACTATTTGATGAAAGCATTAATGGTCTATTATAAATATATATTCGATTTAATTTTATTGGCCCTTTTGAATTCATAATAATACATTCAGTATTGCTAGAGACTAGAATGTCGAGGTATGTGTAAAAAACTTAAGAACTGTAATATCACTTCGTGATAACTTGTGCTAAGAATGACTATTGTTGAAAGAGCTGTTTTTGGGAGACGACAATATGGAAAAATGGTAATATTTACTGTTTTCTTATTGTGGAAGTGATAAATTTTTTAATAGATATAATAATAAAACTATGATTCAATTTATTTAAAGAATAATGTTGAAGAAATCAAGCTTGCAAACAGGCTGAAGTATTTTCTCAGTTAATTACAAAAATGTAGTCAAATTAGTTGCCAATGGATTGAAACCTGTACTCGCAGGGTTGGACTGTGAGTATGTAATAAATTTGTGATGTAGCGTCAACCTTGGTCATGTGATGTGTTTAAAGCTGAAAAACTTAATAGAGCATATAATCAAAAGCTTCTAGGGCAAGCTGGCTGATGAAGATGTAGGTATGTGTTGACAGTAGTCTGCAAATGGATCTGTTTCAGCTTGTTTGACACTGCAGGTATCAATACACCGAAAGTGCCTGTTTCCCACTTGTTTCTAGCAATATCATGTATAGCCTCTCTCTCCACTGCAATTATTATATTCTAAACCTGAGCATTGGAGCACAAAGATTATCTATTTGCATGAAAACTTCATTAATTACCCAATATAAATAAAAGTATAGATGCTTGAAGAATGAGATACATGTAATATCAGTAATCAAAGAAGAGGAAGCTAAATTAGCGATAAAAGAAAAATGTGAAATGGGTAGCAGGAAAATGTTTAAATATCCGTATAAGCTGTTATTTTCTTCTAATATATATTTTTCTCAGTCAATTAATTTGATAGCATTTTCGCTTAATTTCTTTGTGTATTATTTCATCCCCATTCAGCGTTGAATAGGAGTATTCATAAGAGTGGTGGTGTAGGGGGATGGGTCATATGAAAATTAAAAGAAACAGTCAAATTTGGCATTGAAATCAGTTCTATATGGGTCTATTTTCTTGTATTTTACTTTTGAATTTTATAAATTTTATATACATGATTTCTATTCAAGAGCAGAAGAAACGCTTTCAAATGAAACTTCTCTATGAAATTGAATTAAAGCATCAGAATGGAGAAATGCCGACTGGACTGGGAAATGAACCTGGGGCATCAACTTTATGAGCATTCACACACCAAACAGAAAGTTAAAATGGAATATGGGAAAGGAATCATACTGGAAGGGGAAGAAATAAAAATCCTTTGTTTTTTCGACAATATTGTAGTATTAGGAGAGTGTGGAGAAGACTTGGAAACCATAATAAATGGCATGAACGTGGTCATGGAGAAAGATATGAGGATTATTAGAGGGAAAACCAAGGGATTTAGTGTGGTGTGGGAAACAATGGAATAATAATGGGTGTAGTTTGGGAAGGAATATTTTGATGGAAGTTAGGGAATTCTGCTACTTAGGCAGCATTAATAACTAGGGATGGTAAAAGTATAGTAGACATAAAGAGTAGGATAGCAGAGGCAAGGAAGGCTTGCGCAAAAAAGAGGGTTACATCAGACCAGTCTTAGGACTGACTGAATACCACAACAACATATTAATGAGTTACAAATTGAAGGCTTGAAATAATTTAAACCATGAATTATTTGGAAATCGAGATAGATCGTGTTTGCAAATGTTTTGTTGTGATATTCATATAAAACAAAAAAAGTAAAATTTCTTTTCCTCCCTGGTGTACTTTTTACATTGTAGATAGGGATACGTTCAATTATAAAGGGATGACAAAAAGCCAAAAGAGGTAAACTACGATAAATCCCTCTTTACGGTCCGCCTTCTTAACTCTCATTGGCCCTGCTTTCATTAGCTCCTCCTACAGTCAAGTATACGTCTTTAGAGGTACTGCTATCCTGTTACGTTGATTCCGCTAAAACCAGCCTTGTGGCATGTTCTGTGAGCAGCAAGACCTCGCCCGTTCGCTCTGCTGCTTGCTGCTGAAATTAAATTTTTAAATAAATAAATTTAATTCGTATTAAAAGCCCGTCGCCACGGTGAATGCGTTACTAGCTTGGCCGCAAAGAAGTGTAATAAGATTGTTGAAGGATTGACACATGAATGAATGCTTTCGCTAAAAATAATGTACAGATTAACGTTGCAAGCTACTTTGTAATAATGACATGTTCTTGATAGTTTTTATGAATAATTAAATGCTCTCCAGGTTCTATGGAAGATTTTCCACTACTCTTCACAATCTTGAAAAGGATATTATTAATTACAATAAACTAAAAAACAGCCAAAAGGGTCAGCATTAAATACATCTAACTATTTATTAACAAAAGCGACGTTTCATCTTCATTTTGAGACTTCTTCAGGCTTACTACAAACATAATATATTTTTATTTATTGTAAATATTGAAGTCAGAAAATTATGATGATATTATTAATTAATTACTATTTTTTCGCTGTAACAGTCGCGGGGGGGTTTCATGCGACACCAAATTTCTTCTCATAATGTAAATAGTTGGTCCATTTAAAAATTTACACTTGAAGAAGTCCACAAAGCTGGATGAAACGTTGTATTTATATGAATTAATTACTTATTTGTATATTTATTTATTTAATATCACTAGTGTTTATAAATGCTGAACGCTGCGTGTTCAACGAAAAGAAAATAGTTTTATCTGAGCTGCTTTGCATTAACGTCGTTATTCCTCTAATTTAAACAAATGTATTCATCTGAAAAAAGTAAATAATTATTTTTATTATTTAATTTCTCTAGTTAACAAGTTAATGGGTAATTTTCAGGCGAATACCTACAATTGTGCGAATTGCATCGGCCGTATACGAAAGATTTAAAGCGTAGTTACAAAATACACTTTGCAGGTCATGGAGAAAATTCCAGGACCATATACAAACTTTTGGAGATTTAAAATTTGTGACTACGCGGCTACTGTTCAGAACAGAAGGCGGGACGAAAACTTGGACAGGAACAGGGAAATAGAGAACAAACCAGTATTTGAATCGACTCCGTAGAGTCTGAATTTGATATGAAAGGGCGACGGGGTAAATTTTGAAAGCAGAGTTTGAACTGAGTTTATAGTTTAATTTGGGGTGTGAAATGAGAAGTACACAGAGATATTGCCGAGGCACCAGTTCAAGTAATCCGCGAGCGACTTCATAGACACATGACGACGGGAAACGATGCCTGCCTGTTTCTGTCCCGTACGAGATAACAGATCGAAAATTCTTATTTAGAAACACTACTCCTCTGTTTATAGGGACCACATACCGGGATTCGAACCCGGTGACGCTGACCACAGCCATGTACGTATTCTCGAATCTAAAATAGTCTCTGCTACACGCCCCTCGGTTCCCATGACCTGGCCCTTCTTGCAAAAAATTAGCTGCCATTTCTTCAACTTCCTCCAATAATTATATTTGATTCAAGCAGAAAGTGATATAGCTTAAGTTAAATAATGCTCTCTCTTTTTAAATTCTTCATTATGAAATGTAAGGAATTACACGCTTCCCGGCTCGTGAAATTCACCTGTTCATTCTACTCAAGTCTATTGTTGAAATACATTCGCAGATATTTGCAGGTCGTCGTCCTTGGAATTAGTTCCCCACCGGCCATGGACCATATGGGCTGTACCTTAGTAGGATAAAAAAAAACAAGGACACCCTGTGCACGTGCGTAATGTTTGATTACCCTGGACATATAAATCAAGAAGAACGGAATGCCTTAAACATGGATTTAAAATTCAGGGACCCGAATTTAATAACAGTGCTCGAAAATACAACAAACCAGATATCGCGGAATAATCTAGGAAGATATAATTGCAAACTATCTCTGTAGCAGCCAAATGTAGAATCTCACACTACCATAGATGAAAGCTCCATGGACATAAAACAAAAAGCAAAATCGATTTTCTCTGAAAAGCGGGTAGAGAGGAAGACGGTTGTAACTGCTTCAAACAATTCGACACTTCTTGGGGTCCCTCAAAGACGTTGTGACTGACAACACCACTCTCCTGGACCGGTAATCCCAGGAACCGGAGAGAAAAACCAAATATGAACAGACAAGAATAAACATTCCCGACTTTTTCGTATCAATTTGGCGGTAGAAATGAAAAAAAAAACACTTGACGAAGCCAGCTTAAACCCTCATATCCTGGACGCCGGAAAATGTGGGAAACCGGAATTCCGGAGCGGGAAGTACAACCTGTGCTAGAGAAGTGGAGACGCAGGAAGGGAGGAAGAAGCGAAAACATTGAAAGACTTCCTGCCTCCAAAAGGAAGCCCAGGAGACAAAACTAGAGCAATGGTTGACCTCCTGCGACTCCACGCAGCTTTACTGGTAGAACTTATGCAGGGAGAGCGTCTGTATAATACACAGTCTGCTCTACAGACCCCCTGCAAAAAAAAATACTTCCAAATTTGATGTATATATATATATATATATAAAGTATTATAAGAAATGCGTAAAAAAATCTCAGTCTGTAAATTGTATTTAATGTAAAAGAAGGATGGAAGCAGCTATGACTTAACATAGTTTTCCTCTCCCTTCATATTAAAGCGCCTGCTCTTTCTTCCCTTCCATATTCCGCCAGCTGTGATGTCACAGCACTTTCCCTTCATCCTCCTACTCCCATTCACCCTTCACCCTATACCCTTCTGTCTTTAGTTTTATTATTGTTAAAAAATATTTATAAAAAATAGAAGAAATCTGTAACACAAATCTTGTAAGATATGAAAATAAGGCCTGTTATAGATATTCAAGAAAACAGGCTATTAGTGTAATAAATAATTAATAAAAAAATGTTCCCCACCGTATTGCGCCTCATTTATTAACTTTTGTTTTGTAAACGAGTTAGAGCTGCTTTTCTTTACATTAATTTTTATTTTATTTTACTGAGGAAACCTTATGTAGATCAGAGGCGGGGCTTAGGACGATTAAAAGTCGTTTGGCCAGTTTGTACTTCCTTTTCATTGTCGAAAATCATTGTAAGTTAGACGTGTATTATAAATAAATACAATGAATGGCCAAAAGGCAGAAGTAGAAAAAATTAATAACACGATTGATAATGTGAACTGGTGCACACTATTAAGGATTTTGAAGAGGACAGGAATAAAATATCGAACAAGAAGAGTTATCCATAGCTTCTGCAGGCAGCTGTAATTATAATTGAAAATCAAGAAAAATAAACAGAAATCCAGAAAGGAGTAAGACAAGGATGCAGTATGACGCTCATGCTGTTTACATTGTATACAGAACAGGCGATGCAAAAAGTTTTAAAAAATGTGGAAAAGGAAACATACTGCACGGGGAAGAAATACCGATGATATTGTAGTATTGGAGTCAGAAGAAGACTTGGAAACCATAATAAATGGAATGAACATAGTCCTGGACGAATAATTCAATATGAAGATTAATAGAGTGAAAACCAAGGTGATGCAGTGTAGCTTGGGAAAAAGGGTTTTAGATTGGGAAGGGAGATTTTAAGGGAAGTTAAGGAGTTTTGCTATTTGGGAAGAGTAATAACTAGGGATGGTAGAAGTATAGTATACATAAAGAGTAGGTAGGACAGGTAAGGAAGGCTTTCCCGAAAAAGAGGGAAATATAAGTGTAAATATCATTGCTAAAAATGTTCGTATGGGTGCGAAACGTGGACGATAGGAGTTGCAGAAAGGAAACGAATAGAGGCCTTTGAAATATGGTGCTATCGGAGAATGCTGAAGATCAGATGGGTGGATATAATCAGTTACTAGGAAGTTTTAAGCAGAATAGGGGAAGAGCGAACAATACGGAGAACTTTAACAAGAGAAGGGATAGATTAATATGCCACGTTTTGAGACATCAGGTTCTTGTAAAATTAGCATTAGAAGGAAGAGTGTGGGGTAAGAAGAGAAGAGGGAGGTCAAGGCTGGAATGCGCTCAGAAGTTTAGGGAGGATGTGGGATGTGCTAGTTATGCGGAAATGAAAATGCTTGCCCAAGATAGGATAGCATGGAGGGTTGCATCAGACCAGTCTTGGAACTGAATACCACAACAACCACACACCAAACATGTGATCTAGTAAAATTAAGCTGTAAGTGAACCTGACTTTACCCATCTTGATTCTTTTCCCTTGCTTGTGTAATATTTTATCAGTAGGGGACTAATGGAATCAATGATCAATGAATATAAAATCTGTTGAATAAAAAGTTACTATTGTTTTAAAAGATTTAATAAAGTGATACATTCGGGAAGTTACTGGAAATTAACCAGAATTTTTAAACACTTTAGTATTATATTGTTTTAATAGAACACGCATGAAAAGTTTATTTGCCGGGTTTTCAATCAGGTCAGGGACGAAAGCTAAAAAGGAGACGGATAAAAGACAGCAAACTTCAGTTAGCATAAGAAACTACTACTGCTGAATTTAAATGTATTATTTAAGCCTCTGTCGACACTAGGGTTACGAAAGAATTACCCATCAAAGAGAATAAACCACAAAGACCAACTGTATGCAGTAAAAATTTTATTGCAGTCGCAGATACTATTACATTAGGTTGTTCCGTCCGGCGTCTCATGCAGAACATATAATATCTACATACACAGTAGTTATGCTAAGTCATTGCATTATAATGAGCATGAAAATTCAAAATTATGACAGAGGAGCTTTTTCAATTCATTTAATCTGGGGAATGAGGAGTAGCTAAAGATTATGTGGAATTTAATGGCTGCTCATTAAATTCCATTCTATAGACCTCAATTCGTCGGCAGAAATGGAAGAAGTAAAAGTAACAAGCTTAAGAAACTTTGAAAGGCAGGAAAACATTGGGAAAATATTTACCGACTTATGTTTAGTAATATTTGAGTTTTGCATCTGCTGTAAAATAAATTACACTACATCACGGGACACTATTCAATTACGTTTTTCTTGAATTGACCATGTCTGTGGTAAATTCTGCTTGAGAGGGAATATTTCTAAAATCAAAAAGAAAATTTTTCCAACCAGCTATTTGTAGGTATAAGAAAAAAATATATACAGTCCACTTTAAAAATGGTTTATGGTTCATTTTGATGTATTTAAGAATTAGTCCGTTGTTTAATTTGATATATCTTCTTAATTTGAAATGTACCTCAGTTTGGACGGAACAACAGAAGCTTTCATTAATCTACTTGAAGAAAAAAATCTCATTTTCGGGACCACTTTCCTTATACTTTTCTACACGAGCCATAACATAATATAAGAAGTATTATTATAAGTAGATTTAATGAATTGGATTTCTAACTAATCACACACGGAATTATAGGATTATATTAATATTGCGTTGGTTAACAGGCTTCATGAAGGTGATCCTGAAACAGGCAACTTCACTTTAATAGCATAGGAAGGGAATTGTAAAGGGGGAATATGGAAGGTAGAGCAAGTTAGCCGATGGTTGACTAGGGCCCCCTTTAGTTTAAGGATCCTACTCGCTGCTTCACCTAAAGAGATGCATCAGGTAGGTCGGGCATTGGGTACTATTATCACGCCTTTCCGAATGACGGGAGAAGAGTTTGCTGTGGGGTCGCAGCATACCCTTCTCCGTGTCTCCATCAGTTTAAGGAGATAGTTGGTCGACTGATGCAGTGGGATCAGTGGACAACTCTAACCGTATGCCCAAGGTCTTCGAACCTTGTACATACACCTCCTAAAATAGATGAAGGTGCCTCGGAATGTGAGAACCGTGAAGAAACCAGAGAGAGTACGAGACGTTTCCAACGCAGTCAAGTGAGCCCTGCAGTCAATCTGGGGAGAAATACCTGCGAGAGGAAACTCCCACAGTCGTCTCTTCACCTCCATAATTCTATAATTTTTTTGTTGGTTAATAGGCTACATGAGGGTGAAACAGGCAACTCCCCTTTAATAGCATTATATAACTTAACCTTTCATTTCCGCAAGAAATCTGAAATTGGTCGACGTTACATTCATAAAAATTAGTTCTATATCAGATAGAATAAAAATTAGAAACAAAACAATAAACATTAATAAGAAGTAATATTTAATATTATTTTAGTGAATATATTAACGTTTTTATTTTATTGTGAAATTATAGTGGTTCTTTTGTGGACATATTAAGGTTCATTACGTTTAAAAGTGAAAAGATAAAGACAGTGAACGGTAGAAAGCGAGGAAAAAGTCTTCCCTCAATATGAAAGAGAATATTGTAGTTGTCAGGTTTCTCCCCTCAGCTCAGACCGTAGTATTCTTGTGAAAGCAGCGGCCGAAGGATTGTTGTAAGTACTCTTCGATTTTTGCACTCGATACTTTAGTAAAAATTCTCTAAATGGCATAAGGTTTGCTTTGCGCCTTTTCACAAAGAGAATTATTTGGTAGGATCAAATGATTTGCATCGTTCAGATTCAAATATAGGGAAAGACCTACATAAATAATAGCTAACGATCAAATTCCTGTCGGATCAGTATCCTATAAGGAAAAGTCTATTTCGCAAGAATAGCAAACGATCATCTGAGGCCTTAGACAAGTTCCCGCTAGTCAGAAATATATAGTAGTAAATTAGACTTTAGGTTTATTGTACAATAGTCTAAAATTCTAGATCATATTTATATTCAAAAAACAAATTTAGTCCATATATTGAAAGAAAATATACATCTGTAACTTTTCTTCTAAACAATGATTATTTATGGAGGGACGATAAGGTTACAAGACCATAGGTTTGTTATGTGTTTGACTGAATTTTTTTTCTCTCATTTCGTCTGTGGAAGTCGTTGTGAGAAGTCAAAAATTACTTTCTGTTAAATGGCTTATTTAAATTCATATTATATATTATTAATTATATAAGTTAGCGTGTTATGCACAACTTGCTATATCGGTCAAACGAAGCGACAGCTTCGAACCATTATTAAAGAATATTTTACTAATTTCAAACAACCTTTTGACACACCGTCTTTTTTTAAAAATAGTATATAAATGAATAATAACAGGATTAATATGATTAATGTAATGATTAACATTAAAGTACAAAGAATGGCCAAAAGAAGAATTGAGTTTGAATTAAAACGTTTCGTCCCTTAGTTTATTATTTCGGTTCCGAATATTGCACAGCAACACGAAATTTTATAATTTTATAAGTAATGAACTGAGGAGGTGCGGAAAGCTAGGAACGAAACGTTAAATTATTATATTTATTACTTTTGGCTATTTTTTGTATTTTATTTATAATATTAATTAGCGTAATTTAACTACTTTATTTGTAATTATTATCCTCGATTGATGAGAGAAATGCTGCATATTAGGTTCTACATAAATTCACTAAGCGATTCCTTTTCCAATCTGAAATCATGTGTACTTGAAATTTTTTCAAAGTTTAATTATTATTTTAAAAAATTAGTTAAAAAACAGTTTTCTCTCATTTCAGTCCTGTAAGTTATTGGAAGAAGTCCAAAACTATTTTTACTATGATAATAATTTTTTCCCTTATTTTTATCAGTCACTTCAATAAACCAAAAGTATATTTCAATTTTGATTTCTAAACTATATTCGGAAGAAGCTTTCGGCAAATATTACAATATTTGAAACATTACAATTTTTTTGTAATGTTTCAAAAATTGTAATTTATTTTGTAGATGAATATGGCAATTGCCGAAAGCTACTCCCGAATGTTATACTAAATTTATTTATTTGTTTAGAAGTAACCTATTGTCTTATTCATTATATAAATTTTTAATTTTTAAACACAAGCCATGAAATTAGGGAGGAAACATTTTGTAGTCAATTTAAATAAATTCTGATTTATTTATGAGTAGAAGTCAGATTAAGTTTCCGTTTTTTTCATTTTAATTAAGTTATAAATAACTGTTTTTTGTCAAAAGTAAATCATCAACTACTAAATTTATACCCTATCTTCCCTCTACATTATGTAATTTAAAATTTAAATCGCCAAGCGGTTAGTGTGTGTGTTTATAAATTTAATTTAAGTAAGTTTTACCTTAATGAGCGACAGGAGGTTTCAAAAAATAATAATTGCCAAATAATATTTCATATATTCAGATGAAGTAAATTTTACTGTTCAAATTAAAGTCTGAATCAAATGAGAATAATTTGACATGTCCGATTGCTATGCTTCTTCATATTATCAGGTATGAGAATTTCAAACCACTGCGTTATAAAAAATATATATAGTCTTATTTCAGTCCAAAATTACCAGTTATCAGCTTGCGTGAGACTTTGTCGTTAAATGTCCACTAGTCGTTATTTATTCAGTGCTTTTGATTCGCCGCGACATTTCAATTTCGCCTGCGGATGAATACTTTACCTTCATCGATTAGGGACTACCTGTTGACCGTCTATAATTTTCTCCCTTGGGCTACAAATTAAATATGTTAACCTGCACAGGTGAGGACACTATTAATAGAATGTTATATTTTTAAATCGAAAAATAATTATTTCATTTTCTAGATTCAAATAATGCGATTATAAGAGGCATTATGCGACCATAGGTCTTTTAAAGTAGATCAGAAATGTTTAAAAACTTTACAAGTTGTGTCTATACTTTCCTATTTAAAGTTTTTAAGAAAATGGAAAATTTATAATAAATTATTATAGTCATGAATTTATAACGTCATCGTTAAATGTAATTTTTTTTAGTGTTTGAATTATCGTACTTATAAAATTTACAAATGAAATTCAATGCATCGGAAGTTTAATCAACACAATAGATACGTTACGACATTTTTGTGACTTCTTCAGGTAAACAGGTACACAATATTTTTTTCTGGTAATAAAGGTTTTGGATGGATGTAAATAATTTTTTTTACTAGAAAATTTCCTCAAATATTTTTCCCGTTTAGGCTTTTATATTTTAATCAAAATAAATATATTTACATCCATTAAAAAATTAACACTAGAAGAAATTTGATCATGTCTCTGATCACCTGAAGATGTGAAACGCTGTAACATATCTGTGTTGAATAATATAGTATTTTTACTGATTCGTTGAGTTCATGTTTATTTATTTTTAATATCAACTGATTCTGTATCAGATTTAAGGAAGCTGATACTTAAGTTCACTCTGTCCGCGTGCCGTAACTTCAATCTTCCTCTGTGAGTCTTTAGTTATTCGTAACTTTTATTGGTTTATTAACAGTTTACAATAATTATGAACACACTATTTCCAAACATTTAAAATCAAGGAGACAGAGCGTAGCTAAATAATGACACTTCTAATAAGAAACCTCTTCTTACACGCAGTTTGATCTCAAAGCAGTGTCGTATCAGAACTTCTCGTATCTCGCATGTCGGCTCCAGGCATTAATTAGCTAATCTTGATGAAGAACGACATCCAGTAGTTTATTTGATAGGTTTTAATTAAGCACTGGACATTCACAACTGCATTGTACACTCCCCTAGTTAGTAACATTACAGCTTGGAATTTCTGTAGACCTTAAGAGCCACTTTCAGTTTGGAAAAAAAAATCAAGTAAAAGAACATGAAATATTTTAAAAATCTGTCTCTGGAAACCTGCAACGATTGTGGTCTCATGATGTTTCAGGTGATGAAGCTCCTGGAATTCAACCTGCTGAAGATCGTGGTGGTGATGGGGCGCGTTGGGGTCGTCGTGTCCAAGGACCACAGATGGACGTCGACTGTCGCCTTAGCTTTCCTTTTATCGGCTAACATCATATCAGGATGCCTGTACTTGTTTTACAACATGGTGGGCATAAAAGCCCTCGCAAAGACCTTGGTTCCGGTTAGCTTCGGCATAATGGGTCTCACTTGCTTGACTCTCTCCGTAATTCACAGGAAAAACTACATCAAACTAATCAATGAGGTTCTCTCTTCTTCCTTATCATTTGCATAGTATCAAAACATTAATACAAACTAGTCTTCTGACACTTCACGTTTGCTCTTCGCCTACAGTCACGGAGTCAAAATAAAATTAGAATAAACATCAGAGACACACAAAACTTTTATTTGTAGAGTTTTAATGCAGGTTAATGATTGTGTTTTCCTTTAAAATCTATTTATACGATTTCGAGTATTTGTCTGTTTCAGGCTATGCGGGAATTCGAGCTGGAGTTCCCCGTCGCCACTGAGGAGTCAAAGAGGAATCTGTTTGTGGTGAATCTGTACGTCTTTGGATTCGCATTCTTCGATTTCCTGGTATTCGCCCTCTACACGGTCGACCCATATTTTCAAGAGACGTTGATGCTTCCGTTCCCCGTCTTGTTTCCATTCAGAACGGATACCGTCGCGTTGTACACGTTGGCCTACGTTTTCGAAATGAGCTTCTCCTTCCTGGGTGGAACCGTTATCTTGGTAGGGTGCTTCTTCAGCTCTTAATTAATATGAAATTGTCTTCAACGCCGTCATAAATCTCTTCCTCCTTTCAAATTTTATTTTCCAAATTTAAATTCCTCTGATATCTGACGACTTCTTGGTTTCAGAGCACCGCTCTTTTCTTCTGCAACCTTATGGAACAAACTTGCACGCGCTACGACAACCTGGCTAACAGAATTCGAGACAAATTGGAAGAAGAAGAAGGAAATGTATTTTTACCAACGCAGGTAACGGATGAAAATTTAATGATCTCCCTTCAAGAGTTTCTCAAGGAATGTGTTCAGACGCACGTCAACCTACGAAGGTTCGATTCAGTTTCTTTCAAGAATTAGTTGAGTGATGAATTAAAAGTTGCACATTTTATTTTTTCTCATTTGAGCAGTCGAATTCGAGTAATTGACAAGACGTTCTCTACGTTCTTCCTGCTGGGTCTCATTGGCTACGTACCAACAGTGAGTGGCTCCATCTTGGAATTCGTCAGCGTAAGTTGAGATAGTAAGGGCCGTTTCCTTACGACTGATACTTAAGTGCTTAATATTAATCAATTACTGCAAATTTAACTTTTATAGTTCTACCATTTTCTGAAAGCATTCTTATTGGCTTGTTTGATAATTACGGTCATCGTGATATGTTTTAATCTTCCAAAAATTATCCTCATATTCTTCCGATAACAGAAACTTTGTCAAACATATTAAAGAAGAAATTAAGACAATAAACAAACATTACGTTATATACAAAAATAATGATTTATATTGCAAATCTTGTTATGTGGACTAAACGAAATGCTATTTTATATTAAAGATATAAAAACAATTTAAAATTTAAGGTTCAAAATTATTCAGTCAATTGGATGTATATGAGATCCTGGTATTATAATTCAAAGAATAATTATTGGGTTTTGATTGACGAACTGTAAAAGTTTTAAATGATGAATGTAGATATTATTCAAGATTGACAAATGATATGTTGAACATTAGATCTTATAATTCGACTGGTATTGCGAAGACTGAAAATTAAATAGAATGTATGTTCCCAGTTATTATAATATATTACCATTCAATGTTATATTTTCAATTGTTATTTCAAGGTTCAACAATACGTTCAACAGCTCTGCCTATTAGCAGCCATTACGTTATCTTCTATTTAAAATCATGAGATAAATTGTAAGCAATGTTTCATCTATTTTCATACAAATTTACAACTAATATCAAGTATGTAAAATTATCTTTGTTTGAAATGTTATGTTGCAACTGAATATATTTCAAAGAAAGAAACGACACGTTGTTCTGTTTATATTACGTTCTACATTTTTTATATCAGTTTAAATTTCATTATGAGTATTGGGACTGTGTTTCTTATTTATTTCATACAGTCGGATAAAACTATTAATAAATCATTGATGGAGTGATTCTGATTCTAATAAGGAACGAGTTCTTATTTATTTTTAAAGCTAAGTTATTTAGAGTTGAGATTTAAATAAATTTTTATCACGTCAGTTAACTAAGTCTTAGTAATTGTTTGAAATTTGAATTATTTTTATTTATTTCAGGATCCTAATAATATTTGGTTAATTTACATACATTAACCGGTATTTAGGATATTTGAAAAGTAATTTTCCGATTTGAAAAGTATATTTTGCAAAATAATTAACGTACAAAATTATTTTTAATTAAGTAAAATACATAGTTTATTTTGCTTAACAACTCAAATGTGCTCAATATTCCCTTTATAATATGCACGGTAGGATTAAAATTCGAACCACAAGCACGCCTGAAGTATCCACGGCTGTTGTTATGCGGTTCCGCCGTTCGACCATTGTTGCTGAAAGTGCAGTCTTTAAAACAAGAAGATATCACATATAGTGAAGTTCGATCACAAATCCAGTACTGTCGATCCATCGATGACAAAGTCTATTATTTAAAAACACTCTGAATAGTTATACATTTTTAAAAAATCAGATGATACTTTTAGAAATATGCCATTTACGATCATTGTATTTTTGAACTGTGGAATACACAGCATTAGAAAATATCTCAATAACGGTGTAAATTGTCACGCTTTCAGTATGGAAATGAGGAAACTATTATTTACTACATGAAATTCGGAACGGTCATGGTTGGAGGACTTTTCATGCTGTTCATTCCTTGCCATTGCGGATCGAGGATAGTGGATGCGGTGAGATTATAAACTACTGTATTAATACAAACCAAAAAGTATTTTTTAAATTTAATCAGTGATTGATGACAACTGATTCGTTGAACTTAATAAATGGGCATAATATGAAATAGATATGGATAAAAAAATCCACGAAAAGCATTTTTACTCAAACAAAAAGATCGGACTTGAAGGTAATAGTGACGTATTTTTTATTATTATTTACAGCAGCTGAAAATCTCCGAGACTATATTCCGCTATAAATGGACTCGTTATCCGGAGAGCATCCAGAGAACTCTTAGCATAATTTTCGCTGTGGGTCGAGTTCCCGTTTGCGTCACAGGAGGCGGAATCATGACGATAGATCTGGTTGGGTATGGCCAGGTACGTATCATCTATGAAAAATTCAGCCTTTGGAGACTACCTAAAATATAGCTTTAAGATATTAGAACCTTCGCACTCATTCACTTTGAGGATATCTTAATTTTGGAATAATCACCTACTTTCCATTTATAAGTAATTTTTATGTATCAGCATTTAAAAAATAGATCAAACAGAAAAAAAGTCTTATCTTTGAGGCAGCGATAGAGCTTTCATTTTCATCGAGGACAGATAATTTATGCTATCAGAAACGTGACGATTTTTTTGCAGTCTAATATTACTTATGTTCTTGTAGGTCACTGGCCTCGTATACAGTATCTTCACCTTGCTGAACCACTTCAAAAGCAATTCAACCACTTCACCTATGTAAACGTTTTAGCAGAGATACTTGCATACTTCATATTTTAATTAGCCTTCATATTCTGTACTATAGTATCATATATTGTGAAACAATAAAATCTTACTTTGATATTTTTTTGTTTTGTTATATATTCTCTGTCACTCATCTCATCTTTGCAATAGTAAGCATATTCCTTCTCCTGTTAAAATCCTTTTGTGATTCAACGCACCTAAAAGAAATCCTGAAATCACCCGGTAAAAAATGAATTTGAAAATATGAACAAAAAATTAAAACTATGACAAATGTGCAAGCAAATATAGTCTAGGAACGAAAACAGAATTTAAATAGTAGACAGCTGTAAATTAAAAATGTGGGATTTTCTTGAAATAATTTGTAAAACAATTAAATATTTCCATTCATAAGATAGCCGAACGTGACCGTTAACTGTACCTAATAGACTAATCGTTGTTAATTAGAGATATCAATTACATATAATCGATTATCCTATTGTTGAACTAAAAACCAGTTTTTGTAATGAAATAAAATTTTTCAGTATCTTTTGGAAGACATTGGGATAGATAATCAGGCGTGTTTTGTACTGTATGTATTGAAAATAAGAAATTTTCTTTCGTTGCATTTTGACTTGAATATATTTCATTCGACTGGATCTTCGTTCGTGTTGCGTCACAGTAGTATTTCTGTTGTCAGAAAACAATCCCACTAGTATTTGATAAGAGATCGTATTCCGTAGACCCCATAGAGAAGCTGGGATGTGAAATGAGTCATATTATAATCGTATGTTGATAATTATGAACATACATAATATATATTAATGTAATTCTCTCAGTTCATTAATTGAAAAGAAAAAAAATTGATTTCATTATCCTTTAGCTGTGTATTAATGTTACTTTTACCCTATATATAATTTTGTCAGCCTTTCCTTTATTATGTTTATTTATTCATCACATTCAGGAGCAGAAATTTCGTTTAATAATACACTAAAATATGGGATAATTTGTAAAACTGACCATTAAATTGCAGGCGTGGGCCCAATTCAATGCTAAAACTGTTTTTACAATCAAATTAATCATTCATGATTCCTAATAGGAGTGTATTATAACGGTATTACCATATTTAATAAACCAGAGACGATGTTACGCTGTTAAAAGTTGATAAAACTAAAGGAAAAAAAGCGTGAAATAACTTTTTTTTTTATCCAAGACTGCATCTTTTCGACTCAAAAATTTTAAATTTATCCGAATATCAATGTAATTTAATTACTTAGGGTATTATAATTTTGATACTGATAATAGCTCATTCAATCCCGTTGAAGTTTCTCCATAGCGCGACTGGTGTATGAACGAATATTAAAAATGACAGAATTTCTTCCAAGATATAAAACATAAGATTAATTCCCCCAATTTTGAAGTATTAATTTAATATTTACTATAACCATTCTTAAATGTAAAACACTTTACATGGGAATAAATTTTATTTTTCTGTTATTCAATTTATTTTCCCTGCCCTTTCTTCTTTTGCGTTAATGCGTTAAGAGATTTATTATTAAAAACTAATCTTAATTTAACTAAAGTATTGACCTAATTTAAGATAAAAATTAAAAAGCACGAATTCGACTAAAACTTTAGTTTCTGAAGTTATTTAAACAGGTTTTTTCACAGTTTATCATTTAAATGAAACAATATTAAAATTGATAAGAATGCTACTATCTCACAAAAAAAGAAAATTATGTATCATAACGGATTGTGAATTCCAAACTGTATATCGTACCGCAAAATTATATATTATTAATTTCAATTATGTTCAATAAAATTCCATATATTCTTAGTTGTGTCATTTAAGTCGCCGACATTTTACACGTTTTCAACCGTATCGTTTATTTATTACTGTTCTTCGTCTGAATCGAAGTATATCTTACATTCCGTTCCTCTCATTATCTAATATTCCTAAAGAAATTGTGCCCAAGAAGTAAGGAAAGAAATTGAATATGTAAGAAAGTAAGTATTGGTGATATCTGAAAGAGAATTCTGTATGTGTCACGTCTCTCCCAAGTTCTGGTCGTAGTTTTCTTGTGAGAGCAGAAGTCTAAGGATTGCTGTAAGTACCTACAGAATTTTGCACGCGATACTTTAGTAAAAAATTCTGTAAATGGCATAAGTTTCGTTTGCGCCTTTTTTTACATCTTAGGATCAAAGAATTCGCGGCGTTAAGATTTAAAACCTATGTAAGTAATAACGAACCATCAAATTTAAGCCTTATCGCATTAATAAAGGAACTGTCAGTTGAGAAAGAATTGCAAACGATCTCGTTTAGCTTAATACAGTTTAAAATTCGTATCCGTATCTTAGATCTGTTTAGATCCTGCACTCTGAATTATTCACGGATAAAGTAGTATTTAATTATTAATTCACAGTTCGCAACTCGTCTACCGATTTAGTTACTTCCAAGTTGCAGATAACGCGTGATGAAGTTCAAGAACATCAATATACTGAAGTTCGTGAGGATTCTTGGACGCACGGGAGGAGTCGTCTTGTCCACAGATCACGTGTGGATACCGACAATAATTTCAGGTCTTACGTTATTTGGAAACATAGTTACTGGATGCCTGTACCTGGTTTTCAACTTGGTGACCATCAAAGCCCTGGCCAAAACCCTGGTTCCAGTCAGCTTCTCCATAATGGGCTTCACTTGCTTGACCGTCTCTGTAATTCACAGGAAGAATTACATCAAACTAATCAATGAGGTTCTCTATTGTTATTTACAGTTATATAATTATTTTACAAAGGATATAAATGTACTACTAACGATTTTGAATTTGTTACTTATGTAATAAGATCTCCTTGGGTTTTCACTCAGTCTCAAATAATTTCGCAACTACATTAATAAATATATTTTTTATCTGTTTATGTCGTTAAAATTATATGCAAGGAAGCTTTTTCCTAAAATATTCAGAATTCATCTACGGTATAAACAGAAAAAATTATAATTTTGTTATTATTTAATGTATTATAATTTTTCAATGTTTAACAAAAATGGGTACCTTGTTTAGTATACGTACCTTCAAAACGTATCTAAAATATATTTCCTAAACTGTCCAGATACACTTAGAATCTACGTAAACTAAAATAGAGGTCTTGTCGTTTAATTTTATAAATATAGTAAAACAGCTTATACGTCAGAATGTGTACAAAATTTATTATCTGCACGACGTTTCGTTCCTCTATTTGGAACCTCATCTGTCCCAAGCTGTGATCGTAGTTTTCTTGTTTAAACAGAATTCGAATATTGATGTAAGTACCTTTAGAACTTAATTTCTTGGTTCTATAAAATTCAGCAGATAAGGTTCCAAATTCAAGAAAGAAACGTCACCTAGTCTAAAGAACTAGTGTTTATATATTTTATATACATTCTGACTTGTAGTATATTTTACTATTCATTAATTCCAGATTATGTACTTAATTATATTCTATTTGTATATATTAATCATTTAATATAAGAATTTTTAATATGAATTATTACATTTACTAATTGAATTCATTGTTATTTATTATTTAATTTTATTTTATTCGCATCAGCAATTAAGTCATTAAAGACTTATAAAGTTAAAACTTTAGGGTACATATTACTTTCTTTTTTTAAAAAATCTTAGGGAGGGGGGAATATTAATCCCCAAACGACCTGGTCCCTCCTCACCACGAACAAACTACGCCCATTACTTATAGTAACGTCGCAAATATTAATAGCGTCATTTTTAAATAATCTTTTAAAATAATATTTAATTATTAAAATATTTTTAATTTAAAGGTTTTATCATTAAAATATTTATCATCCGGTAAAAGATTGTCCATTCCACATGCCACATACTCGCCATTATGAAATGTTCGTTTCCTCTCTTCATAAAATTTTGGGGAGAACTTAATTAGGGGTTCGAGTGTATTTAAGTAGTGCCCAAAAATTTGATGCAAATAATTTTTTTTCGGTTATATAATTACCGCACTACACAGACTAATAAACTCTCACAGTATAATTATCGAAGTTCATCAACGACAAACACGTATTTACGTGTACGATAAAACAACTGTCTCAGATTCTTACTAGAAAAAGCGCGGGGCAACGACAACACAAAATAATTTTTTTTGGTTAGCTTACCGTAGTGAGCTCTACGTGCAATAATTCAATACAGTTATTAAAGATTTTTTCAACATACAATACAATCAATTCTTTTTTAATAAAACAGTAGAATTCCGCTCGGTCTCCAGCGATCATTATATCAATTCCAAAGATCACAAACAATGTAATTATTATTAATTTTCTCAGAAAGTAATAGTTTTATTATACGAAGTTACTGCAGATGCCATAAAGTTACTACAGTAATTTAATGTAATAAGAGAACATGATATTATAATATATTATATAGAAGAAAACATTCTACCTGATTTACATTTACCTTCAAATACTTCATGGAAACATAATCTCGTAAATAAAATAGAATTTTTCATCACAATGTTTTAAGTTCATTAGGATTCAAACTTCATATGTCAAGTATGAAAAATAGTGTTCACATTTCTTCCTATTTCATGTTTCCAATTATTACGATTAAGTACGCATAAGGGATTATAGGCGCATTTATATTAATCGCCTTACAGTGGAAATAAATAATGTTGAATAAATTAAGATATTTATTAATCCAATGTCTTCGGCTCCAACCTGAAATATTGTACTGTTTCAGGCAATACCGGAGTTCGACACCGAGGTACCCGTCGCTACCAAGGAGTCCAAGAGGAATCTGTTACTTGTGAACGCATACGTCTTTGGGTTTGCAGCGTTCGAGGTCCTCGTGGTCGCTCTCTACATGGGTGACCTTTTCCTTCAGGACTCGCTGACGCTTCCCTTCCCTGCAGCGTTACCCTTCAACACTGATACCGTCGAATTGTACACGTTGGGTTTCGTGTTTGAAGTGAGCAGCTCTGTCTGGGGTGGCATCGCCGTCTTGGTGAGGGCGCTGTCATAACATAAATTTAAAAGGACTAATTTTCAATTTTTTTAAAAATACTACAGCAAGAATTTTTTTCACAATTTCAAATTTTACTGACTTATTAATCCATAAATTACAAGTCCTTCTCGGTGTGCCTTAGCTGTCAATAGAGGTTTGGCTGTATGGGTTTCATCCCATCTAGGGGTAGTTAAAATGAATTATTATGAAACTGTATTTAATACTCAACCGGGAACGTTTTCTTTTATCATGTTTTACTAGGGTTGATTTACGTAACTGATTGAATCTAACTTTTATTAGTAATTTTATTTAATTTTGAGGAGAAAATTTCGTGTCTTTTGTTGAACCAATCACCTCAATTTAATTTATTTCGATGGATGTTTCAGGTCACTGCTCTGTTCTTCTGCAATCTCATGGAACAAACATGCATGCGCTACGACAACTTGGCTAACCAAATTCGAACCAAACTGGAACGGGCAGAGGAAGCACTTTCATATTCGAAGGAAAACGAGAAAGAAATATGGAATTCTCTGCAGGATTTCCTCAAGGAATGTGTTCAGACGCACATCATGCTCCGAAGGTTGGCTCCGATTAATTTCAAATAATGAATTAGTAAAATTTACAAACCTTTATTTTTATTTCTGGTTTAAGCAGCAGAATCGAAATCATAGACGAGACGTTCTCTACCTTCTTCCTCCTCGGTCTCATTGGTTATATACCAACAGTCAGCGGCTCCATCTTGGAATTCGTGAGCGTAAGTCAAAATAGAAATTTACAAATGTATGTATGGATTTATTTAATCTACAAATGGGCAGATGCCTGGTGGCAGATACATAGTACTTAAACAATAATTAATAATCTGGTCGTAAGAACGTTATTTAAACTATAATTAACAATATAATGTTATTACTTCAATATAAATCAGATATATATAATAAATAAATTTATATAGAATCATATTATTAGAAGATTTTGAAAATGGAATAATATTGTTTTTGGCTGAAAAAGAAAATACTGGAAATATATTTCACTTTAGTATATAACTTTTTCCGGTCTGTTGGCAGAGTTGAGGTATTTATGAGTATATTAAATGGCCTTATTAAGGACGGAATAACTACTTCCCAACCCAGATGAATTATATCAGTGGAGATGTCACCTGGAATGCATGATTTTTTTATTTCTCCTATTATATTATTAATATTTTGTAATATGAAAGATTAACAATTTAACATGTATAAATAAATATTAGTCTTGGAATTTTGGTAAATTACGGCTATAGTTTGATTATATAATATTTTACGAATAACAAAATGAGTGGCAAAGTCGCTAAATAACCCAAAGACTTCATTTGGCGCTTTCAGTATGGAACCGAAGAAAACACAGTTTATTTCATGAAATTTGGAGCTGTAACTATTGGTGGACTTTTCATGTTATTCATTCCTTGCCACTGTGGATCCAGGATCGTGGATGCGGTAAGAATATGAACTCACAATACTTAATGTTGCTTACATGACACGTTTGGCCTTTATAGAGTAGATTTAAAAACCTCATTTGTTGCAAATAAACATTTTAAATATGGAGAGATGATTGAAAGAATATGGATTTACTTAAATGACGCAGTTTTATGACTATAATGGGGTTCGCAATTTTATTTAATATAGTTCTTACCAAGTAGAAAAAAAGGCAACAATAATTATGAAATTTATTGACTTGAAATAAATAATAATAAATATTGAAAATAATTGAAGGATTTACTTTTTATAACCAAATAAGTCAAAATAATAATATTATCAAACAAATAACTCAAATCCGACATTTCGCACTTGCAGTTCTGAGGATGATAGACAATAAGATTTTTAGTTTTAATTATTTTTGCCATTAATATATCAACATTATTAAAATACTAATTTATTTTACATTTTCAGCAGCAGAAAATCCCCGAGGCTTTATTCGTTTGTGCGTGGAATCGCTTTCCAAAGAGCATCCAGAGAACTTTAAGTATAATCTGTACTGTGGGTCGTATTCCTTTCTATGTCACAGGAGGCAGAATCATGAACATAGATCTAGCTGGCTTCTGTCAGGTACGTGTTATCTATGGATATAGCCAGTTTTGTCTTACTTGCAAATTCACAAAGGAAGAATCGTTGAATATATAATAAATTATATTTACATTGACAAATTTGACGAATTTAGTAATGTATGAACATTTGACTGTAAACATGTTATTGTATTCTTTGCGTATACGGATTAACATTGAGGTTATTAAATATTGGTATATTAATCATGCTTCTATATGTTACTTAATTCGAAAAAATATTATAGTATTCAGGTTACCATAATTTTATTGAAATCATTACATATTTTTAATTCAAAAGAGAGAGTATTAATAAAAACCTTTCAAGAGACAGAATAATACGTTTTTTTTTCACTTTCCAGGTCACTGGCCTCGTCTACAGCATTTTCACGTTGTTGAACCACTTGAAGAACAATTCAGTCATGTGAACATCGTCGAAATTTATGTAGTAATTATAGAAATGCGTGCACGATAATGCTGAGAACTTCAATTATTAAATATAAAAAAATGACCAACAAGTCACAAAGAATTCAATAATAAAAATAACGTGAATAAACAAATTACTTTTTGGAAAATGAAATAAATAATGATTACATACAAAATTAAATTATTTTAACAACACGTTATCCCATTTCTTTTGAAAATTATCGTAATAATTTTAACATGTAACGTAGGTGCATTAGGATCATCTCTCAATGCTTTTAGCCTTTTGATAATCGAAATGATTTTTCTGTAGATATTTTTTTGGTAACAGTTGTACAGATCACATTTGATGTTACGGCTGTCTTAGTTTGACCAATATAGATTAAATTACAGTCCAAACAGTAACTTTAAAAACCATATTATGTTTGTCGAGAATAATAATCTTGTCTATCATAAATTTTTACGAAATTAAAATTATTTGTTGTTGTAGAAACACCGACATCCTAATTAATAAATGAGTCAATTTATATAGAATTGTAAGGTGAAACTATTAAAATTATTTTTTTCTGTTAATAAATCTTTTAACTGGCAAATTGTTGTCAAAGTACTTGATTTTATTCAACCCAATTTTTACTTGTTTATTAATAAATATTATGGGGTAAGAATGTAGTAATAAATGGTGATAGCCTTATCTAGAAGTTTATTAAACCATAGCTTTATTTAGGAAAATTGGATGGTTCGACATATAAATAAGAAGTGTTCCAGAATATTTCATTCAATGTAACTAGATAATTTTTAATTATTTGATTAGTGATGTATATTTTTTATAAAAGTATAAAGTTGTTTTTTGGACAAATTGATAATTATTGTAAGAAATAACACTTTCGTTCCCACCAAGAAACGTCTTCAGTTGTAAGAAATTAGATATTTAGGAATATTACAAATAAAGAGTAACAATGACTCAAGTATTGCTGAATATCCAGAAACGCAAGGAAATCATTTTATTTATAAGGTAAAGTTTATATTTCAAAATTTGAGTTACAATTATATAATTCTAAAACGACTTAAAATTCTTTATTCTAATTCATCTAATTGAAAAATGAAATTTTGGAGAGGAATGCCATATGTACACAAATAAAAATTTTGATAATCATGAATACAAAATTTGCTATGTAATACTTGTAGAATTCATCAACACCTTTTTTTGCACCTGAAGATGTTCCTGAACAGAACTGAACGTTCTGATAGTTTATATTACAATAATACTGACTTGTTGGTCGTTTTATTTGTTGCTTTAAATTTTGTCACCAATTTTGGCTGATTAAACACGTATTCTGTGTTTTAATTTATTTTGGATCTCTATTATGTATTGAAAACATTTTTATTTCGTGTCCACTATGAAACTTAAGTATAAACCAAAAAAAGTTTTAACGATGCGGTTTAAAAAAATTGTATCGAGAAGAATACGCATTAAAGAGAAGCAATACAAGGAAAGTTTAGAAATGTGGAGAAATAAATGAAGCTGACATATATGCCAAATAATTAAGGGTTAAAAGGTATCTGGAATAGTTTGTAAGAGTAAGGAAAGCTTGATCGGATACTGCCGAAGGAGAAATTGCTAACCAGATGGAGTTTAAGGGCTTAGAAGAAGTAGAGCATATTTCAGGTAGAAAATTTGAAAGGAGAAAGGGAATATTGTGAAAAATATCAAGGTGGACGATGTAATTTAAAGTACAATTTCCTGCCACTTCTTAATAATAATAATAAAGATAATGTTGACAAAGTACCGATGTACAATGCAACAAATAGCTGACATATTTAAACCAATTCAGTCAATGAAAGTACGTACACGACTCCAAAATTCAAAAACACGTTTCTTTGTTGTTGTACAAACGATAAATAACTTCATTAAAGTAAATTACACGGTTCCCTCAGTCAAATCACGTTTCCTCGTTGCTCTTCAAACCACAATTGATTTAATTATTATTGTTAAAACTTCCCTAAGAAAATATTGCATTAGATGCCACTTGAAAGTATACTTTTTTTAATGGAAAATGGACAAGAGTGATAGGAATATGTTCACAAGTACCGCGAATGTAGCACAGTCGAAGGGCAATCGAAGAAGACTAAAGAAGAGTGCGTATATTATTCAATACAGTAAAGATGAAAAAGATTTTATAAGTCATTTGTACTTTTTCTGATTACACGGAAAATGGTAAAGTCGTGATGAAATGAAAACCTCTTATTACCTACTACTAATTCAAACTCAAAAAATATATCTTCCATGGTTTTAGTTAGAAACCTTTACACACTCGGTACTACGGGATGTTTGGGAAGACCGATAATGGCGAAAGACCGACCACAATAAAAGCCTCCTTTCTTAGGAGACTAGCGCAGGACAAGAGGTCGGTCGCTTCAGCTGAGTTTCATTTTTCTGTTTTTTCCATCACGTAGGTGCGGGAGAACCTGAAAGCGCACTCCACGAGCAAGACTCTCCAAGTTGAAACAGGATAGCAGAAATGCAGAAGAGGTGATCAAAGACAAAAGTAAGTCACCTTCTCGGTTCTTTTGCTATCCTTTGGCTTAAACCTGTTTCAGCACCGCTGAAAGCTGGATAGGAACCGGAAGACTTTTTCTACCTACTTACATACCCCCCCCCTGGTTACCATAACGACAAATTCGAAAAAATTAGGATTTAAAAAATATGTATATAACTGACCCTTTTTTGTTATTAAGCTTCTTGCTTTATTACTCACGAACGAAAACGTGGAGCAGAATCGAATTATTTATTTCAGTATTTTTTTTTAGAAATTGACCGTATACAATCCCTTCGTTAGGGGACGTAGAAGAAGACGTGGAGACCATAATAAATTGCATGAACGTGGTCCTGGAGGATTAATAGAGGGAAAACCAAGGTAATGGAGTGTAGTATGTGTGTGTAACAGTGGAATAACGAAGGGCGCTTGTTAGATTGGTAAGGAATATTATTTCGGAAGTTAAGGAATTCTGCTACTTGGGAATAACTAGGGATGGTAGAAGAATAGTAGACATAAACAGTAGGATAGCACAGGCAAGGAAGTCTTTCGAGGAAAGGAGGAATTTACTTACGGGTAATATAAGTGTGAATATTAGCAAATTATTGCTAAAAATGTTCGTATGGAATGTTGCGTTTATATGGGCGCGAAACGTAGACGGTAGGAAAGGAAAAGGTTAGCTTTTGAAATTTAGTGCTGAAAATCAGATGGGTCGATAGAATCACTAAAGATTAAGTTCTAAGCAGAATAGGGGAAGAACGAATCAAGAGCAGGGATGGAGTAATAGGTCACGTTTTAAGACACGAGGGAGTGTAACGACTTCCATAAATTACATTGAATTAAATGAGTTAAGTATTTCTCTCTGTGTCAACCGCAGGATGAGCGTACCTTGCCCTACATGGGAGATAATCCTCTTCCTTCAAGGACGTGGACTTTAGTGTTCTTTATCTGTTTACGTGTGGAAGTGGATAGAGGGAAACGTCGCGCACAGCGAAGATGCAGTTAATATCTAAGTCATGATTTCATCACATTTAAATGACTATGGGGTGTAAGTGAACCTCAGTTGACCAGACGTTTTTTTACAACTTGCCAGGTTACCAACCAAACTCTCAAAACTTAAAAAAACTAATATTAAAACATTTTTAAAATTTTATTTTAATATTAAAGTAGCAACTATTATTCGCAAATTTAAAAAGAAATGCATAAATGGGGATGATAATTTCGTCGCCAGTTAGCCATTAAGCTAATATACGGGAAGATTGTAGACAGGAATCGAGAAACAGACGTAAAAGTTTCATCGTTCTTGGATTTTCAAGTAAAAATTTTTGAAGTGGCAAAGATGCACTCAGAATAGAGGAACCCAGTAGAAAATGTGACATCACATCATCCACACCTATTTTATTTGACCCATGGCATTTTGATTCTGTGAAGCAGTCCCTGGTTTCATTGCCAACAGCAAGCTCTCCTGGAAAATAAACCATCAAGTCTGAGAACATGCTGCAAAACACTTCAAAGCCTGAAAATCGTGCCGAGAAGAAATTCCTTGTGAACCTTCACGGCGTACTTAAATGAATGAATAAATAAATACTGTCCACACGAGTCCAGCTCGTTCCGCGACTTCATTATGTGATCCAATTTGGAAACCATGTTTTTTTCAAAAAAATAAATAAATAACGAATTCTGTCAGCCATACTAAATGTTCTCTAGCAGAATTTTTGGGGGAGGGGAAGAGACTACAAGAAACAGGCAACTTCCCTTTCATATATATACTTTTTTGGTTAACAGGCTACATGAGGGTGGTCCTGAAACAAGCAACTCCACTTTAATAGTATAGGAAGGGAATTGAAAAAAGGAGAAATATAAGGAAAATACGTTGTGAAACGTATTTTGTTATTACAATTAATTTAATGTATGAAGCGCAATATTTTAATTATGTAGTTAACATAAATTCACGGGATTGAGAAACCCAGAACCTACTAAATAAAACGAGGTGCCGCGAACGGGGTGGTTAGCTAGGGAATAACCCAAAGTAGTATTGCCTCTCGCAGAGAGTAATTTTGACACGAGATCGCCTGTAAACCTCCGAGGAAGAGCGCGTTCGATAGAGCGATAGAGAGAATGGATTTGGCTCTTGAAGCAGCCAGATCAGTTTGGGAGATTGAAGCACACATTTCTGGTCTGACACTTGCCTACGTTTTTTTGAAAGCAAGCAGTACTCACACCAGGAAGATAGGAAGGAAGAAAGGAGGGGATGATGAGCTGAAAACAGCAGCTGAGCAACAAGGAATTTCCTGGAACCAGCGCCGAGCCGAGAATATTCCTGCCGAAATTCAGATATAGAATGTAACAACAAAAGTATGCAATTCTCACCGGTAAGAAAGACTACACGAGGAACACAGTGGCGTTCATGGACAGATCTTGGAAAATTTATTACATGTTAAATGAAACTTTAGCTGTGGTATAAAATTCATTTTATATAAATTTAAAAAAACAGTATTTACTTATCTCTTTTATATTGTGGATAAATAAAAAGTTGAATAAAAGTTTTGATTCCCCATTGGAGCCCAAAAGAAATAATATTGAAAATTAATTGTAGGTATAATTAAAACGATTAATGCTTCAAACCCTTTTAAAATGTTTTCCTTGACATGGACGCTGTGTTGGCGGATGGAAAGAAAGCATAAGCAGCTTAACAAATTTATTCGTCACTGTGCATAAAACTCTTGAACGATTCACAATCTTATGCGAGACATTTTTTCGTCACTCGCGTCTAATACTGCGATTACGATATCGCATTATCTCGTTACCACCGCAGATGTGGGTCTCAAAGTCCCACCTGATGCTCTGATGACATTCTTGTTTATGCTGAGGCTGTGCAGTCAAGGCCAAGGAAGGGAACTTGTGAAGGTCGTACCAGACAGTTTGGAACGTCACTTCTCGCTCTACGTGTGCAGCCATCCAAACAGGAGCTTCAAGGAAGAGTAAGACCTCATCCGATTTTATTATATTTACTTAATCCATTTTACCTGTAATCTAATAACGATATTAACAAACAAATAACTTAATTCTTCTGAAAGTTTCTCAGGGGAGGAAGTGACATTCCTAGCTGCTTTAGGGCTCCTGTATTTAAAATTCTCTGATGGAGCTCAACACCAAACTGTAGACTTCTCATTCTGTTCACCCAAATACATCAAGAACTTCCGCATCAGAGCGTCTTTATGACGACATTCCAATCCTCTTTGAGGTCGCTCGCAGCAGTTCAGATAAGGATTTTTCACTCATGGATTGTAATGTACCACTCTTACAATATTAATAATTAAACGTGGACTATTACAGAGGGTGCGAAGGAGAAATTCTAATATTAATACCACGTAACTGATATGAAAAATACCACAATTTGTTATTATTAATTACAGTAAAAATTATCTTGTTCTTAAATTAAAATTCAATCACGATCATTTTCTTGAAGTAGTCGTGAATTACACATTTTTCCTGGGGATTTGGGTCGAGTAGCAATAAGTTGGTCGCACCAGCTTCAGCCACATTGTCCTCAGGGTCGTCTAGACGTTGACGTTGACGTCGGCTACTCGTGCAGGATGATGAAGGGGATAATCGTTCAGAACCATCAAAGGGTGACAAAAAATAGGTGTCCACCGTGATAGATTGAAATAAAATAAGTTTTTTTGATGGAAGGACGCGCTACAAGATATTTAATAAACAAACTTCACGGGGGCTAAATCCATCTTTTAGAACCCCCACCAATACAGACATCTAGCCTGAAGCGATACTTAACATGCGAGTGAGGCTCAGCTGAGAAAGCTCAAATAAAATATGAGTGAGGTGAAGTCGTATAGAACCTTCGTAGTTTCTCTTATAAAAAGGCAATTTACGGTAGAAATAACCGAACCCGAATTATTGGGAACAAACAATAATATAATTGAGAGATTCTTCGCTAGATTTTAAGAAAAGAAAACCTTAATTCATTTCTCATGATTTGTGGAAGTACTTGTGCATTGACCTGCGTAATATATGCGTTGCACCTTTACAGGTTTACTATCCAAGATGATTCAGACATTGTTACTCTGGAGCCTCCTACTGGTTTTCCCCGCGCTGTACTTATTCCATATAAGCTTACGGCGCTGGAAATTTATCAGAGCAGTGGAAACATTTCCTGGTCCTCCTTCATATCCTATCATTGGAACAACACACATGTTTATGGGAAAAACAAGGAAAGGTAAGTGCCATGTTGAAGTTTCTAACCCACTGGGACGATTTTAAAAGTAAAATTCGTTGCGAATATACTATAAAAGGGTTGATGTCATGATGCAATCAGCTCATGATTGTTACCTGAGGAGCTAACAAGGTATTCTGGGAGAGCAAGGACCCCCACACTCCATCTCCATTGGTATGGAAATTAAAGAGGTTTGCCTGAAATTGAGGTCTGGTCTCACCATGTTGGACAGGAGAGGGCTCTTCTAATTTTCATGAGAGAGGCTCCTAGTGTACTGCCATTACCACTCACTAATTCTCTTTCATTTCCATACTAAGGAGGATGTGGTCATCTGAGTGTTAAGGGTAGGAAACTCCCAAAACACCAATCTTGTGGAAGCCACTCAACAAGTAAGCTAAATTCTCTGACATGTCTGAATCTATTATGTATAACTATTGCAGATATATATTTATGATTTGAATACTGAATAGAGAAATATCTCAACTAGTTTAATTATTAATTGATTATATAATTGTCATATATTCATTTTGTGTACAACAGTAGTGATGAAAAAGAACAGTACTATGCATTTTACTCAAATATCTGAAACATTGCTTTTCATGATAAATCAGATTATATTTTTTTGTTTATCAAGGGACAACTCTACCAATAATATATGCATAAAGTACAAAATAATGTTCAGAAATTTTCATATTCATATTTATATAGTTTGGTGGACTGGTTCAGTAGTGGATCCAGGTGGCAGATCATTTTGTCACAGAAGATGTAGATGGTGATGTGTGCTTAGTTTTAATGAAATATTGCCTCATGTTATTGACACAGTGTTTTCTTTAATTTTTCTGGAAGTAAGCATATACACGAGACAATAGCTATTATTTAATTACATTTTTTTAGGTATGACAATGCTATTCCTAACTTTCACAGCAGTCAATAACTTTAGCTTAAATTTACTTTAATCTCTTTACATTTTAAATGTAGAGAATGATAATAAATAATACTTAAAATTTGTTTTCAAAGTCATACACATAGATGGTAAATAGTTAAAAATGCGTTTCAATCAGTATTGTCTAAAATGTTTATATAAATAATTGTTTATAGAAATATATTCCACCTTCAAAGATGTTGTCAAAGTGTATGGAGCGATATGTCGTCTTTGGAATGGACCTTTTGCAGAAATTCAATTGAGCAAACCAGAGCATATGGAAGTAAGAAAACATTTTAACAATTAAATCAATATTAAAAATTTGTGTTTAATCTATTAATTTGAAATTGTCATGACTTTTATTGTATATGTATTATAAAATTGTCACTATTAAATTTTCAATGCTTTAGTATTTTGTTTTCTATAAGTCATAATTTTAAATTGAATATGGCATTTATTGCCTGTTCTTCATTAACAATATTTTCCACACACGAGAAAAATGGTGTCATCAGCTTAAAGTGCTTTCTTCAGCTTTAGTGGATTATAATACTTGTCAAAATATATAGTAATTAAAATGCATTTATAATATGAGTGCCGTAATATTTTTAACAGATAATTATGGGAAATATAAATCATATAGAGAAGGCTCGCTCATATAATTTTCTGCATCCATGGCTTGGGCAAGGGCTACTTACTAGTAAAGGTAACATTATTTTGTAGTTCAAATTTATTATACAATTGATGACAGACCTTGGGCTGTATTTAATGGCAAACAAATTATGTTCATAATATGACTTGTAGCAAACATGGTAATTCACTCAGTTGTTGTATTTTATTTGTAATGAGTATTAAAGGTACTGTTTAATAAAAGTACATGTCATATTACTCACATCAATGATACTTCTTTTTATATTCCTCTTGCAAATAATATAAATTATTGTTTTGTGTGTCTCAAATTTATGGATGGTTAAAATTAAAGACTTTGGCTTTCAGGATTAAGATGGCATTCTCATAGAAAACTGATTACACCAACATTTCACTTCAAAATTTTGGAGTCGTTTATTGATGTATTTGAAGATAAAGGTAATATCCTAGTCAAAAAGGTGAAGAAATATGCTGATGGATTATCGTTTGATGTATTTCCTTACATAACAAGGTGTACCTTGGATATAATCTGTGGTAAGATGGTATCCAATAAATAAATTAATGCTAAGAGATCTGTATACAATTAAGATAGTAATACAAATACATTTGTATGTTTTATCTAGAAACTGCTATGGGTACATCAATTAATGCACAGGAAGATATAGATTCTACATATATATCTGCAATATATGAGTAAGTTCTTGGAAAGTACTGCAATTAATTTCAAATATATGTTTTATGAATACATTTTTCTTTCAGGATAAGTGAGCTACTTATGGAGAGGATTGTCAACCCTTTACTCTATCTTGATTTTATTTACAAGAGAACAGTGAATGGCAAAAGACATTTTGAATGTCTGAAAATATTACATGATTTTACGAATAAGGTAATGTAATAAGACACTTCTTATAGTTATTCAAAAAAATATTATGAATAACATAAATATTATTTTTTGATACAAATGTAAATGAATAAATCTTTTAGTAATTTCTTTGTCTTTCCTAAAAGGACATATAACATAAATGTTCTAATTCTTTTCTGAAAAACAATCAGAAAATAATTACAATACAATACTTGAAATATCTATTTCATGCGGAAAAATGTTTCTTATCTAGAATGATAATGCAAAAGTGTTAAAAAGAAACATTGTCCTACAGGTCATTATGGATCGCCAGAAATCAAGAGCGGGTTTTAAATCAAATAAAAGTAAATCAACTGAAGATGACAATGTTTATGGTAAAATATTAATTAAACGTAAATTAATAATAATGAATTTATGTAATAGAATTTAAATTAATACTCATTGAACATACACAAGATTATCAAGTTAAAAATATAATTCATAAAGTCAATGAAGCAAGATATTAGTAAATTTCCATAATGAAAATAACTGCAGCATGTCATTTTTAACTGTAGCTTAATGAGATTAGTGGTAAGTTAAGATAACATGCAAAATAGAAAAACGATATTTTTTACAGTTGTTATTTTTGAATGGGGCACGCATAGATGTAACTGAGTTATAGTAGGATTCAAGTAATGAATCATGAATAATGATTTTTGTTTAGGAATTTATGTAGCCCTTCATCCCTCTACAATTTTTTGTTTTGATGAATTAAATGTTCAAAGAGTTAATAATAATTTCTTAAAATTCATAATAAGAAACAAGTAAGTTAAATTAAAAATAATAGTCATTTTCATTTTATTGAAAAGGGAAACAATTTTTGGATTTGGAGTTCTTTAAATTTAGAACTAAAAAATCTATATAACTTCATTGTTAAAACAATGCTGATGTTTAAAGTGTAATGTAAATAGTAAACAATAAGATAACACACCACAATACATTTCCATTTAAGACAGCAAAATTATTTCCCTTCATAATTTATGCTATGCTTTTCTTATTTTTTTTTACATGGACAATTTATAATTATTACTTAGGCATAAAGTTAATATTTAATTCTAGGTAAGAAAAAACGCTTAGCATTTTTGGATTTACTTCTTGATTCTGTGGAAAATGGGGAGAAACTTAGCTTGACTGATGTACGTGAAGAAGTTGACACATTCATGTTTGAGGTACATGATTAGCTTTGATATTGAGTAGAGTATTTATTTGAATTTTGAATATAAAGTAATTATTATACTTTTTTAAGGGTCATGATACAACAGCTGCTGGTATTTCATGGGCAATATATCTCTTGGGGAGCCACAAACAAATACAGGTAAACAGTTTATTTTGAACTTCTCTTAAGTTTTTATATATAAAGGTATATTACACAAATAAGTAGCTAATTAACCAGTAAGGAGAAATAGAGGAAACTTTTGTTTAATTAGTTCAATGGGATTGTGATGGTTAAGAATTGGGAATAGGATCGCTTAAAAGTTATAAATAAAAATTTGATGTTATAAAAGTGTAAATTATAATTTTAAATTAAAAAGGGTGTAACTTACATTTTGTGCTCAATTAAAGTATGCAACAGTATAATTACTAATTAAATAAAGAGCTCTTTTGATTTTTGGTATAGTTTTTTAATTTTATATTGACCCAGAAGTAAAGTTGATACTTAAGTATATGTTGTCATAAAAATTGGTAAATGGCTTTAAGAAAAAAAGGATTCTTCTTTCTCTCAAGCACTAAATCAAACACATGTAAAGTGAGATTTGGTGGCCACCTGAAACATCTTAGTCTTTTCAAATGGTCTAATTAAGAAGAATAAATTATAATACCGATCAGATTCTTTGGAAAAGATTTTGATGTGCAATGGATATGTGTATTTTTCTTATAACTTTACTGCTTTTCATTAACATAAAATTTAAATAATGTTTACTGAGTGCTTTATTGCAAGTGGAGATTAGTTACTTAATTTTGATCACTTTGTTTATATGAAAACATTAAGCAAATGTGGTAAACATTTGGAAAATAAATAATGCTTGATGAATTTGTTACATAATCCATTTAGCATCTATTGTTTCAAATGTATTTATTATAAAAAGAAATTGATTTTAATTTTGGAAATTGTGACCACTTTATTTAAGAACGATGTAATTGATGAATTGGACAGCATATTTCATGGGTCAGACAGGCCACCAACTATGCAAGATTTAAGTGACATGAAGTATCTTGAGAGAGTTATTAAAGAATCTCAGAGACTGTACCCAAGTGTACCATTCATTGGCCGCTATTTAAATGAAGATGTGGAAATAGGTATGATATAAGCAATTTTAGTTATCAGTAAGTTATATTGCTTGAGAAACTGTCATTAAATGATTTATTATACGAAGTTTTTACATTCATAAAAATTTTAGTACATGAGAAATACATGAAAATTATTATATATCATTTAAAACAAACATTATATCTTTAGGATTTGTTTGCACAAAATTTAAATTAGTGGTAAAAACATGTTAAATTTAAAAAATTAGAAAATTGTGGTCACAGTGAAACTTTGATCTATCTTTTCTTACAATGCTGTAATTTCCATATATTTCCAATGCCTTTCCAATTATTACTGGAGTCATGTTTGCTGTGAGGATGCAGCATTCTCTTTTCCTTATCTTGGCCAGTTTAGGAGGCACCTGGGCGACTTCTACAAAGGAACACTGGACAACTAAAAAATGAACTGTGTGTCTCATGTTGTGGGAACCTTAGCTCAAATGAAATATAACAATTTCCATTCTTTCAGATGGTTACAGTATCCCAGCAGGTTGTCAAGTAAGCTTGCACATTACAAATGTGAACAGAGACCCTAATCATTGGCCAAATCCTGACAAATTTGATCCTGATAACTTTTTACCAGAAAATGTAACTGGCAGGCATCCTTATGCCTTTGTGCCATTTAGTGGGGGGCCAAGGAATTGTATTGGTAAGAAAAGTTGCTGCAATTTATTAGCTCCTTACAGAATTTTTACATATACAATATTTAATTCTCTATGCTCATTATTTAATTATATATATACATTATTAAATGTTATATATACAGTATCAATTTTATACAATAATTATCTAAGTTTATTCAAACATTATCCAATTTTATTATGATTATAGACATATTGACACACAATTAACATTAAATTTTTGTAAATTATGTTTACTAGATTATACTGAAATATGAATGTAAGTTAAATATGTACACAAAACTTGATTCATTTTTGAGAAAATGTGATGCAATAATTGTGTTTAAGCAGTTTAAGCTATAAGATATTAATATTTAATGAATATTATATTACTTAAAATATTTCAGGTCAAAGGTTTGCAATCTTGGAGGAGAAGGTTATCATCTCAAACATTTTACGAAATTATTTTGTGGAATCTATACACAAAGAGGATGAAATGATTTTGTTAGGAGAACTCATTTTGCGGCCAGAGAATGGTGTTCATATTAAGCTGAGAAGTAGGAATAGTACGAACTGAATGCTAGAAGAATGAAATAATATTCTAGATAAGAATTTGCAGAGCTGATACTGTTCAAAAAATGGATTACATTAATCACATATATTTTATAGAATTATTATAATTTTTTATTTTCTTTATTCAATTTATATTACTATAACTGTATTTTTTAATCATATTTGACAATTTACATGAATATTTCAATTATCAGATTTCTCCAAATTATCGAATAATAAAGAGTTATTAATTTATCATGAAGCATTAACCTTTATAACAATATTTACAAAGTTTAGCATTATGCTCAGAATATCAAAGCACTGTTCAAACATATTTGTTACAGAACATTTCTCACCGTCTGTATAGAAATGAAAACAAGGAAATCCACATGATAACTATCTGCATCAAGACCTGATATGCAAACTTTCTGAACAAGGATTGACCTGTAGCTGAAGTATTGATGTTGTTGTTATGATTGTGTCCTTACATTGGGTTTCAGTATCTTCTCCCCTCCCCCCATTTCATCCTTCAATTTTTTTCTAATATATATAAAGAGAACCAGGACAGAGAGGTGATGTGGGTTACCTTTCTGGGTGCCTCATTTGCTACCTAACTTTCAAGATTCTCACAAGTGGTCAACTTAGTCATTTTTGAGAGGTGTATGTTCTGGGGTTACAGACCTTGTGCATATGGCAAGAGTTATCTTCTGATACTAAGCTGGTCTTGTCATACAGAAGGGAATGCTGTGACCCCACAGCAAACTCCTCTCCTGTCATTCAGAAGCTACCCAATAGCCCTGACCTACATGAAGCAGGTTTCCTAGGATTTACTCTGCATTTCTTTTAGTGGAGTACTGGGTAGCATTTTGAAACTATAGTCCTTCAAAATTTCCTCCCTTTACCATTCAGTGGATCACTCTGATGCTGCCTGTTATGCAAAAAAATCTGAATATTAGAATAAAATAGTATCCAATGGAATATGAAATTTTTTTGACAAATATTGTTGTCTGGATGATTGAAATTATACTGCATTAAAACTATTTTGATAGTTCTATTCCCAACTATTAGAATTCAACAGTGAGTACAGATATTTGAAAGTTATTCTGCTCAGATTATTTGACAATTATTGTATAATTGAAAATATTATGTGGCCAATAAGGATATAGTACCAGCCAACTGGTTTAACGTCTGACATTTAATTATTGAAGTAATTGCAGAAACTCAGACGGAAATTGTTGAAACAATACTGGTTTTCGTTTTACTTGTTCTTACACCTTTATTAGAATAGAAATGATTATTATGGATTAGTGGAACATGGATAATAGAAAACATGAATTTAGCCGTAAGTAAACGACTTATCTTTGCATCAGCGAGAGTTACATTGCCATTGATTTACTACAGGCCCTTTTATCTATGGCGAATACGCTCTTTATCTGTGTCCACGGCTTAACGTTGCTCTTGACAACCTAACGCAATATTATACGGAAGTGAACGATTTATTGCATCTGAGTCCTGGCTACGGCGTATCTGGACTGGATTAGCGTCGCCAAACGTTCGAAGCTGACGCTCGTCCTCGTTCTCCCGGGAAGCTAATCTCTTCCTGAAACACCACTCTTCTAATCTCGCTAGTACAAACCCTCCTCTCATAATTGTGACAATTTTTATTAATTATTCTCTGAAATTATTTATTTCGCGTCCATTGGAAGCCATATTGTCATTTTGAACCAACTCGTCTGCATTCTCCTCTGGGCGAAGTCACAAAAGGAATTTAGCGACCACCTATATTGCGTCTTGTGAACTATTTTGACAGAAATTTATTATTAATGTGGTTATAGCGCAAATTGTTTAATAGTTGAATTAGTAATTGAGTTTGATAACATTTCTGAAAGATAAATTCCTAAAATATAATTATTTTGTTAAAATTGAACCGAAGTGTTTTTTTAGCATTACATATTCCATTGAATTTTAAATTCAGTGGCAAAACAACCTGAGCTAAAATGTTAAAGATCTCGAAAACGTCTTGACGTCTTCAGAACTTGCTGATGGAATAGGCCTAGTATCTTTTGAAAACACCAGTTGACGTCAACACTTCTCTTAAAGTTGGGCAAAATTTGAGCATTACTTTAAGAATATTTGTTAATTGTGTTTTTCTTCCGGTAAAAATGAACTTACCTAATATAATAATAAAAAATAGACATTGTCTAGTCAAATTTGTCTTAATAGGTCAGCCATGTTGGCAACTGGAGTAATACATCATATCTGAAAGCAGCTATTCCCGATTTTGCAGGAAAATAAATTCTAAAGAGATTGTTTAACTTAGCCTATCTTGCGCAAACCTTTTTATTTCCAATTATTACCACACCCCACATCCTCAATAATCTGCTTAGCGGATTACATCCTTGGCCTCCCACTTCTGTTCTTACCCCACACACTTCCCTCTAATGCTAATTTATAAAAATCCTCACATCATAAAACGTGGCCAATTAATCTTCTATTGGTCAAAGTACTTCTTATTGTTCGCTCTTCCTCCATTCTGCTTAGAACTTCCTAGTTAGTAATTCTTTCCATCCATCTGATTATCAGCATTCTCCTATAGCACTACATTTTAAAGTCTTATATTATTTTCCTTTCTGCCCGACATACGAACATTTTTAGCAATGATTTCACAATATTCACACTTGTTACTGGTAGGTAAATTCCTCTTTTTTACGAAAGCCTTCCTTGTCTGTACTATCCTATTCTTTATGTCTACTATTCTTCTACCATCCCTTGTTATTATGCTGCCCAAGTAGTAGTATTCCTTAACTTCCTTCAGAATATCCGCTCCCAATCTAACACCGTTTGTTATTTCACTGTTTCCCATACTACACTGCATTTCCTCGATTTTCCCTCTATTATCTCTCATATTGAACTCTTTCTCCAAGACCACCATCCATTAATGTTATGCTGTGAAAAGTGCATTTATTTGTCTTGAGAAGTAAAAGAGAAAAATATAGGAAGCATTACTTGTTGGACTTATTGAATTGTCTTCATCCAATTATGAGGTTTTTTTGAATAACGGGGTTCTTTTTTAAAATTTTTGTTTATTAAAATTAATGAAGTTTTTTTTCAGCTTGGGGGCGACATTTGTCGGGTTTTCCTACGGCAGAAAAAAAAAATAAACCCCGTGCTTCACTGTCCACTCTTTCACGATTATGACCTGAGGTGCAGCGGAGTGTTTCACGTTTCATAATTTGGCTTACAAAGCTGTAGGTAGAATATAGGGAATTGATTTACGGTTACATGCCTTTAGGTCTCGTACACTTAAATTAAATTTTGTATGTTAAAGATATTATTTCTAATTTCTTTATTGAAGTGCCTCTGCTCTACGATTTTTCCTCAGCCAGTGTCGCCGGGCTACTGTCTCCAGTGATATTTATTCCTAAAGGATAAATAACTAGGAAGAATGGACATGTCCGTGATGATGACGACTAATATTCTAACTTGATTCTATATTAGTGACGTGAAAATTTGAGAAATTTGGTCTCAACACAAGTTAGTGGTACTTAAAAGAATTTCTGAAATATCGGATTGTCATGTCTGAGAGGATAGTTACAGGGATTTTTTTCGAAACATTTGGCAACAATGAGGATCTCTTTCGGTGGCTTTCCATTCCCTAATTATTTCAGCAGTGTCCTTTATAAAATTTTAATTATGTAGAACACTGTGAGCCTCTTACTAGTCTTATGAATTCTCGTTCCGATCGAGTTAGTCACTGGCCGTATATACGAAGCGTTCCATTAGGGAAATCAGATTGTCTACAATCAAATTCTCTTGAGAAAAGCAACTCCATTTTCTGAGACGCGAGGGAAACGTATTCGATTGTAGAAGCTTCCATCAACCGGCATAAATATGTATCGTCGTGATTTTCAACGAATCGTTCGTGACGGAAACGCCGTAAGAAATAAAGGCCTAAAATTCGTCTCCATTGGCTTCTATATTTCAGAGGGAGAAGAGAAATCTGCTCACGTAGCAGTTTCGTCGTGAATTGCGTCATAAAGTTACGATTGAAGGCGGAGTAGTTCCTGCTCTGTGTTTGAAATGCAACAGCGCAGTGGATTGGACAAAATGTCGGCTCGTGGGAGTCACCACTATAATGAACCGGGGGGGAGGTAGATTTAGATAATAATTTAGATCTTAAACAAATAATTTGGTTAGATTAAATAAATAAAAAATTTATTAACAGAAAAATAACAATAATTACAAAATTTAGGGTCCAATTTAACAATTTACCACGACTAGCTCAGCTTATAATCAATTTCATAAGGGTCATTTTGTGGGGATTTTTGCTGCAGATCGTCACATTTCAGACAGTGGCACAGATACGCTCCTGTTCTCCTTTGTGAAACGGCGGCTGTCTCCTCTCTTCAGTAATTCTGGTTGCTTGATTAGTTCCTCCGCGTTCATCACGCGGCTCCTTACAGTGATGATTTCTGCCGTCGGTACCTGGTCTTCCTTCTAGGAATTCAGGTGCCCGGCATACGTAGTCGGGGAACCTTCTGCTCGTTGCCGTGTACCTACTTTTCAGTTTTCCCCTCAGATATCATAGCAAACTCACTCTCAAGCTACTTCTTCCTAATTCTAATGTTCATCGCCAAACTCTATGTCTCATCTCATCTCAACCTTCATACTTCCAAGTTCCATTCCTGACTGATCAACTTCTATGCCACGACTAGCCGTGCTGTTGATCAGCCACCATTCACTCACCAAACTTTTTCCTCCTTCGAATGTTCATGTCCGATGTGCGGAAATTTCTCCATTCCATCTTCGCAGGTCATCTCGTTCACGTCCCACCACGAGATGCATGGCGGATCACGTGACACTCAGCATCCAATCAAAATCCAGCTTGGACCGCGGTTTCTCTCCCTAATTTCTGGAAGGGGACGCGCCTTTCAAAATTCCCGGGATCAAGAAACTGGACTCAGGTACCAGATCTTACGATATTTCTGGCACGTTCGCTACTCCGATGTCTCGCCTCTCAGGCACCTTGATGTTTACTCGGCCTGGGTGTCTTTAATATGGGGAATTTTCACCTAATAATGGCAATTGCCACATCCACTCATTACACCTGCATAATATGTACACGATGATATAGTTATAACAGTGTTTTCTTAGTTGTAGTTTCTTTTTTCTTTCCTAGAGGGTTGCTTAAATCTAGATACTAGGATTCATTTGTCCATCCATGAATTTATCCCTGAATAAAATACAAACTAGGCATACATATTAACCTGGTTGTGTGTCATTCAGAACAGATGAGGAGGAAGTAATTTCTCTTAAGTTAAATGAAATGTGCACTATAACTGACTACAGAATAAACAGGATTATTTTCTTTGTTTGATATTTCAAAACCGTTCCCTTGCAAATCGTTATTTCCCCCTCGGGCACTGTAACCTGACGTCGGCAATTCACTTTCTCAGCGGCGAGAACGACGACCAACTTTAATTTGATCTGTCTGTCGGTCTCTTTGGAGGTGCGCGCTGACTGTCTGATACACTGATTACTAGTTAATTCGGAGGCGGATGTAAGAACAAGGGAACGAAATCTCGTGAATCAGAACCCAACAGTCAGAGAAAACGTATTAACTGACTTTTTGGAAAATTTGGTGAATTTAGTGTTAGAATTTTAGTTTAATGTGAATAACATGAAATATTTCACATAACTGCAGAAAGAAGAAATAAAGAAAAATGTAGGACGGTGAATTTAATTAGTGTTAGAATTTTAGTTTAATGTGAATAACATGAAATATTTCACATAACTGTAGGAGTGTTCCAGAAAGGAGAAATAAAGAAAAATGTCGGGTGGTGAATTTAATTAGTGTTAGAATTTTAGTTTAATGTGAATAACATGAAATATTTCACATAACTGTGTGAGTGCGCCAGAAAGGGGAAATTAAATTCCCTGTACTCTGCACTTACTGCTTTATTTATATTTCTGCCTGGTTTAAGTACAATTTGAATAAATTACGATTAATTTACGAAATAGACCTAGTTTCACATTTCACATAGAAAGAAGATCTTGTTTAGTTTCTTAAATTCATTTCGTCTCTTAAAATTGGACTGAATTTGAGCATCGCTTTAAATGTTGCTACAGATAGTAAAAATTACTTTAAAACTATGTCGACTCAATATCGTTTTAATGTGACTGCTATATTGGCTATTAGAGAAAACACAATTTTAGTTGTGAGATTGTAAAAGTAAAATGACACATTAAAAAAAATTAAAATACGCAAGTAAAGGTTCTTTGTATTCACGGAAACTTTACGAACGAGGCAACACATTGAATACAGACAGAAAATAGCGAATCGTGTTTTCCATTCAATTTCTGGAAAGATTGTTTTTTTTTTGGTTAACAGGCTACATGAGGGTGATCCTGAAACAGGCAACTCCCCTTTAATAGCATAGGAAGGGAATTGAAAAGGGGGGATGCGGAAGGTAGAGCAAGGTAGCCAAGGGTTGACTAGGGCCCCGGGCTATGGTTTAAGGATCCTACCCGGTGTTTCACCTAAAGAGATGCAGGGAAAACCCTAGAAAACCTGCATCAGGTAGGTCGGGCATTGGGTACTATTCTCACGCCCTTCCGAATGACGGGAGACGAGTTTGCTGTGGGGACGCAGCATTCCCTTCTCCGTGTCTCCACCAGTTTCAGGAGGCAGTTGACCGACTGATCCAATGGGATCAGCGGACAGCTCTTGCCATATGCCCAAGGTCTTTGACCCCGGTACATATACCTCCTAAAATAGGTGAAGGTGTCTCGGCATATGAGAACTTTGATAAAAAGTACCCAGAGAGAGTGCGAGGCATCCCCGACATGATCAGGTAAGCCCCACAGTCACTCTGGGCTGAAGCGCCTGCGAGAAAATTCCCGCAGCGCCCTTATCTGGAAAGATTGGAAGGTGATTATGTAGAAGAGATAAGAAAACGTAGTTAAAGCTGCAAGAGAATATCTGAAAATACATACTCAAACGATTGTAATAGTAATAAAATAAATAATAAATCCTTACAACTTTATCCTAACTTCTCCACACTCACTCGTTAACTAAATCATAAATTATTTTGGAAATACTTAATTTGATATGGCATTTTTGGAAATTAGCAAATAATAAAACAAAACTGCCAATCAGTTAGAATTTTAAATATTAGATGCAACGCTTCGTTCACAATTATACGACTTCACCCGGTGAAAATAAACACAATCAAATATATTGTGGTGTTAAATTTATAATGGATGCCTCACTCATGTTTCAAGCAATTACCAAACAGTTGCCATAAAAAAAGGGATCAATAGTAAAATATTGAATATTAAATCAAATTTTTGATCCCCCACAGTTTTAGTAGGGAACTGTACAAACAACTAAATTGGGACGAGCTACTTTTTAATGAATAAAACGTTACTGGTTTTCAACCCGAGTAGGGTTAAAATTGAAAGATGATTTTTTCATGAATATCTCACTCATCTTTATCAAGTAAAAGATACTTTTAAAAAAAAGTTTCTGGAGTTGAACACGTTTGAGGTCTACCGTTCCGTAACAGTTTCTGTCACGTAGACTGTAATAATAAGAATAATTTTTCCATCCTGAAGTTCTGTTACTTTATGTTTGAACTTGAATCAAATTACGAATTAAATATGGCCGACTGTAGTGGAGAATGTTTGTCGGCCAGGAAGGTGAAGCGGAACTGAGCTGTGCGTAATTTAGCGCCGACCAGGGACAGTGCAATCAATTTGTGATATACAGTGCGGATAATGAGGGGCCCTATATCACGGAGGACCAGCCTCTTGCCAGCTTTATAGCCCTTATTTTTATTTCGTTATCGTCGAGCAGCAGCGCTTCCCAGGGCGGAGGAGGAGCGTGCGGCCGCTCAGCATCCGGTTATTAGGTGTAACTCACTTCTGGTCCAAGATTTCCGACGTCCAGGATCCACTCCACCGTGGCCTTATAACAATCTTGTTTTATCTTTCCTATTTTTAGTACGCACAAGAACAATTTGCGGTTCAAATCGGAGCCGTTCTGGAGTTCGGCGAATGAGAGAAGAGAAATAGATCATCATTGCTTATCGCCTCACTTCCCCCTTCAATAAACACTTTCTTCAGCCGCATGGACATTAATAAGAGACAACGTTGCAAGAATTTAAATGTAAACCCTTCCTGGAGATGCGGAAACGTGAGTCGTGACTGTGGAAAGGCAGGGCAATAATCATATCCCAAATCAAGATTACTTTAACTTCAAATATGTCCGGCTCGTTGTTATGAGAAACAAAACATTGATGACGTCATAACGCGTCACAAAGAGTCACGTAAACAAAATTACTACTCTTTCTCTCACTGTTAAAAATCAGTTTAATTAGTAAATCAATAAATGAAAAAGTTTACATAACTTCTTTAAATATATATATATATATATATTTAACAAGTTTGAATGAAGCAATACAACCGATCCATTTGTAACGGACAAACACATCTTCTCGGGCTTTGGCGGCATGGAGCCAAAAGAACGGGAGACAGCAGTTGAGCCGGGGACCATATAAAACTCTGACACCGCGGCGCAGTTTCGGAATTTCCCAATCTTTGTGAGAATTTGGGTCCTCTCTAAGCCAGCTGCTTCAAAAATCAGCAGTTGCAGCTATTCAGGAACATCCGTTAAGTGAAGCAATTAACTGGCATAGCCAAGACCAAAGGCATGATCGGAAATTGTGATGTAATTGCAAGAGTGAATAAATTTCTATAAACCTAAAACATGTGTGCACAGGCAAATGTTATGAAGTGTTTATTTTTCTATTATTATCAATATTTTAAATTACTGAAAAACAATTATTTTCTGCATTTCTGACTATACGACAATTTTGCTTGTCCGACATACCGCCAAATCCGATTATGTAGGATAAGCGTGTATTTAAAATTAATTTTAGAATAACGGCAAAACTAGTAGCACTTGAGTTTGCCCTTGACTCCACGTGCCAGGGTAACTCCTTTTATCTTCGCTCGCAGCTTACAAAACAAAGAGATGTCACTTCACGTAAACGTATACAGGGAAATTCCCTGGGAACTGGTGAGATGTGACACAGAAACATTGGATATTCACGGCTCGTATGGGAAAAGAAAGGAGATTTAATTGACGGATATAAATTGTCTTCAGAAAGGGGAAACTTTATTTTAAAAATTATATCAAACATTTCAATCCCCGAATTCTTTGTCAAATGCATTTCAGAAGACTGTGAATGAAAATAATCGTTTAGTTTGTATATATTTTATTTTTAATAAACATATAATAATAATATAAATTTTTAAGGTTACAGTTACTGGTTGAAACCTCACGACAATTAGACCGTGCTTCTAGTTTTGATATTTGCTGACAGTTGTGTGACAAAATTAGACTATCAATTTTCATTTGGCTGATCTGAAAAGCGGATACTTCCGTAATTAGTTTGAGCCTACAAATACGAGTCGCGCGTCACTCTGCGAATGTCCGCATTGTTAGCCCGTGCGCCTTTGATTGTTTGGCCTGTCGACTGGCGAGGATTGATTGACTGCGTGGCAGAGCGCCGACGGTGAATCACTGGCGAAACGTGACCGATTACATGCCGCGTGATTGGAACCATCGATTAAACTCTACCAGACAGCTAACAGCTCTTCAAAGGAAAAGTAATTATCTTATGGTCCGCTGAAAGTTGACGTCCAGTGTGGGTCAAGGCCGGGGTTAATTGAGAGTCGTTGACCGTGATGCGACTATTAGCATCAACAATAAAGGTAAAACAGGCTGGACACGGATTTTACTTGCACCGTTAACTTTCATGTATAGTAAACGAGGCCGAACACAGGTTTTCTATTCTGTGTCATTCAGCTTTCCCACATTGAATTAATTGACCGGGGCATGTCACATACGAGGGTTGTTTGATAAACTTTACTTCTCTACATAACTTCCTTCCTTAACTATACACTTGACCCAGCGAGATTTTTTAAACCCATCACAAAAATAGGAATCATACTGCAGGGAAAAGAAATAAAAACCCTACTAATAAATGGTATGAACGGGGTCCTGGAGAAAGAGTTCAATATGAAAATTAATACAGTGAAAATCAAGGTAATGGAGTGTAGTATGTGAAACAGTGGAATAACAAAAGGTAATAGATTGGAAAGGGATATTTTGACGGAAGTTAAGGAATTCTGCTGCATGGGAAGCGTAATAACTAGGGATGGTAGAAGTATAATAGACATAAAGAGTAGGATAGCACAGGAAGGAAGGCTTTTACAAAAAAGAGGAATTATGCTTTAAAATAAAACGCAGGGACAGCGGAAAATGTCTACCGTGACAACTAATTTATTTAACGTTAATAATATATATTATTTTGAATAATAGAAAACGAAAAGTGAAAAATTATCTATATTAGTATTCAAAGAGGGGAAGAATTTCTTTCATTCGAAGCTCAGCCACAGGTCATGAAACTGAATTTAGAAGACCAGCATGGAAAAATCTTGACCGGATCGAGAATTGAACTTTGGACCACGCGCTTTCCTGGTGGATGCTCTAACCATTCAATTTACACTATTTCCATTCTTTATTGATTTCCTAGAAGAGGGTGATTGTAGCTGAGCATGAGTATGAGATGGAGGGATTTCCCATTGGTGCTGACTTCGACTCGGACTAGCTCAGCCGGAAATTGGGAGATCCTTGGTTCGATTCCAGGCTGGTCGTGATTTATTCCATTCTGATCTTCTAAATTCAGTGTACTGTATTTGCATCCATTCAAAAAATAACACCAAAAAATAAATTAGTTTATGTATTATTTTTACATGAAAAAGTCACAAAATATTTTTGGATCAATATGATGTAATCTGGTAGGAAACGCCATGACAACGGGGAAAATAGACAAGAAATGGCGTGTCGAGGGAGTAAAGATTGGCCAGGAATTTGGCTTGATTCTCAGGCGGACTGTTTTCATGTATGTCGGCTGGCGAGTCAGGCGGATGAATACAAAGCCTCCAAGCGTTATGAAGTTCCTGTTGCAGGAAGGCGTGCATAGACCCAAAAAAAAGGAAGGCAAAACGCCGGATGGAGTTGAGGTTACAGCTCAGTATTTTAAAATTTTACAACCCTGTGGCTGTGGTTGCATGAAGAGAATTTATTTTCTACGTGTGGTGGCGCAAGGGAATTACGGAACCCACGTGAGACTGAATATCACGATTCCACATATGTTCAGAAAGAAGTGTTCTTATCAAATTATTTAACTTAAGACAATATTGTTTTTATTAAGATAAATATAATTATTTTAACTATAATGTGTTATTTATAATAAACCTCTAAATTGCCTCCTTATACTTAATTGGCCACCGTATTTATATTACAGTTTTTAATGTACCAAGTCAATTTAAATACAATTAGAATTAATTATTATACATAGTAAAATGATGTACGCTTGTTTGTACGTCTGTTGATTTGTTTGTATGTTTCTATATTAAAGAAAAGTGTAGCAATTACAACGAAACGTGGTATACTTACTTGTAAAGACCTAGATACAAACACCGGACGGGAAACAATTGTAGTTAAAGAAATGCGAATGTGTCAGATTGTGTAAGAGAGCAGAATACAGGGTTAGCCACCATATTAAATTGTGCAGAATATGGCAGGTATATAGTACTTACATTCTGCTACCTGCAATACGAAACACCGGAAACACGTGGAAGAAACATTAAAAACCAATACAAAAAGTTTTTTTGAACAAGCATGGTTTGATATAGACCCGCCTTTTAACATGACATATTTAACAAAACAAGAGCTGATGACTATGGTTCCAAAACTCGACTTTTGCACGATTATACCCTGTAACACGATAAAAACAAGAGGTAAGATTTTTAATCATTAAAAAGTAGCAGATCATTACGGCCATAACCGTCACCAAAATTACTCGTATTGTAATGAGTTCATCCATTTAAAAAGTTACATGAAGTAGTCCACAAAGTTAGATGAAATGTTGTATTTAGATTTATAACAATATTTTGGTAACTTACTTAGCTATATTTTTTATAACAGAATTATATAGACGTAAAACCCATTGTAGTTTATACAGACGTGTAAAATTTTTTCAAAACCAAGTACCATAAAGATTATTTTAAAATTTTAAGTAACCAATTATATGTAATGTGACTGCAAGAAAGTTGTAAATTTCTTAATAACATCACAACTTCCTTTGGGAATGGATGGAATTAAATGTGTTGACTGCTGTTTTAATAAAAAATACTCCATGGAAATAAATTTAAACATTATTTTGGTGACCCTTTAATCTGCTTTTAACAGTGCGATTATTTTGCCAATTGAGCACAATTAGTTTTGTATATTATTTAGCTATAATTCCTGTCTTTGCCACATTTCATAATTTTTAATTGGCTTTCAATTTTCCTCAAAACTGAAGGTAGAAGAATTTTAATAATTGAAATTTGTATGTAAATTGGTTGTTATAATTTATCTTTGTATTTTATTTTAGAAAACTGACGTTATATGATATATATTTTTCATTATTTATAAGATTTTTGTTTCCGGTTACTCTTTCCTTGAGTCCTATAAGTTACACATTCCTTTGCTCCATGAAAGCAGAGAGCGACACCTGCGCCGATACGAAATACGCAATTTCACATTTATGCTGCCTCGCACCACAGGAACCCTGATTAAATGGTTTCAACAACAATCAGCTTCAATATTACGCAGTTATTAGCTTCAGTGAGCTTTGAGTAATTTCGTTTCTACACAATCACGCGCCATACTGAAGTGGAAATTCACATTCTCTCTTGCACACAATAAACCAATGGCATGAATTTATAAATCTCAAAAATTTGAATTAAATCAAGAGAGCTTTTTAATGAAAATTCCTTATTCTCGAAGAAGCTTTTGTCTATAATTATTGTCACTTATGATAATAGAAATACTTATTTTAATTAAATTAAGCTCAAGCCGTTTCATCGCACTTAATACGAAACTAAATTCATGATTGAATAGTAAACTGTAACCCCAAAAATTAGGACGATCAAACGATGAAGTGTACATAAATTTGAAATTGCGTTAAAATAATTAATTTATTTTGATAGACTTGACTTAACACACAACAGAAACGTTGTGCTATATATATGTATTTATTTTACTCTGACTAAAAAACCAAGTACCACAGGTTTCTTAAAAAAAGAATAGACTTTCCTGTTGCTTAAACCGCCATAGAGTACAAAATCTAATAAGGAAATAATTTTAAAATACCAGAATTGTGATTATCCTTTTTCAATGAATTCACACGAAACAAAATCGTTGTACTATTTTATTCTATTTTGACTAAAATCCCAACTACCACGGGTCTCTTAAGAAATTAATAGAGACTTTCCTGTTTCAAACCGCCATAGAACACAAAATCTAAGAAGGAAATAATTTAAAAACACCAGAATTGTGTTTATAATTTTAAAATGAACTCACACACAACAGAAACGTTGTACTATTTTATTATATTTTACTAAGGCTAAAAATGCAAGTACAACGGGTCTCTTAGGAAAACAATAGAGGCTTTCCTGTTGTTTCAAATCATCATTGAGTACAAAATCTAAGAAGTAAATAATTTTAAAATACCAGAATTGTGTTTATCCTTTTTCAGTGAATTATCCCCGGAGCTTTTGGTTTCAGCAATTATCAACATTGGAATGGGTATTTAAAAAAAGGTCGTCCTAAAACAATTTGAAGTATATATATTTTTTAATTTTGAAGCTTGATATTAACATATAAATAATACCCAATTATTATGACAAAAGGGCAAATGAAAATTAATAAGATGTATCTGAAAGTTCCTGATATAGTTACTGTACAGTTAAAAACATGTTCAGGACAATTTTTGTATTTTTAATTAAGTAAATGGAAATACTTCAAACGTAGCTCGGTAAAGCATATTTTAATTTTTTTGTGCCGAAGGATATGTGTTTTGTCTTTGAAGGTAAATAATAAGAGATGAGTATTATCATCTTTGGGAGATGTGCAGTCTCGCTGGCTGCAAGACGTGGTTAAAATTTAAAAGAAAATGTTATAAAGTTGTAAAGATATGTACATGTAATTGTTTAATGAAATACAATTACGATAAAGTGAATCAGCTATAGCAGCCTATATATAACCTGTATAAAGTGCGTGGATAATACGTGGAAAGCGTATAATAGGAGATGAGGATACACCAGTCAGTATTTTCTCGACGCATCTGTGCTGATGACGTCACCGTGAAGACGGATTGAGTACCTCCAGGAGTCGACCCGCAGCAGAATATTATTGTATTACAAAGGGGAAAAGACAATTTTGTTTCACTCTCACGTGCTGAGGAACAGACGTCATATAGTAAGAACATTATTTATTCTTTATACTATACACAGCCTTTTTCAACAGCTTTGAATTGGGTTGTCATTTTAGCTAAATTTCCCCACCATACCCTGATGAATCTTTTATTTTCGTGCATTTTAATTAATCAATTAATGTTTCCAAAAAATACATAACAATATAGCTAATTTTAGATGGAAGACAAGAATGGAAAAATGTCAACCGTGCCAGGGATTCGAACCCAGTCTTCACGATAAATACGTTTAATATGGAAGTAAGTTTCCAGAATGAAGTGAAGCTGTAAGGATTATTTAAAGTTCAAAGTTCATGGTACGAATTAAATTAGCAATACAGATTTATTTTCCCACGAGACTCATCCCTGGTTTGGTTTTGTTTCGTTTAATATTTCTCTTAAGGTAGAAATTCTAAATATTATATAACCGAATATCCATTATATTATTTTCTTCAATTTGTGAAGCATCGTAATATTTTTATTGAACATAAAACATGCGATGAAAAAATTCATTTTATACCGTACTGTAGCGCCAGGAGCAAAAAGAAAAACAGACTGGTTGTCGGAAACAATTTTTATTTTAAATTAAATTTATTTAGTTTAATTTAGGTGAAGGAAAACGTCCACAGCTTTGTTTTATTATTGGTTTATTGGAAGTTTTATGAAGGTAGACTCTGGAAAGTGGTTTCGTGAAGGACTGAAAACACTCCGGCGAGTGAAGTGGGTCAACTGAAGTTGATGGTCACTTATCCCAAAATTAACTGTCATTATGAAGGCTGGAGTTATCGGTAATTGCAAACACCGGGGTTCGATTTACGATCAGAATATCGAATTTCTCCTGGAGGACCGCTGACCCGCGATACGGCACGTATTTGCATCTTCGACCTGGATCCGTAAATTCCAGCTCCAGTCGGCGGAACTGTTCTTGGGTGGTTTTTAAGGGACAGGAGCAAAACAACTGAATAAATAATATAGTCTCTATAATTTAAGCGGGTAACGTTTCCTAAAGACAAAAAACTGAATCAGTTCAATGGAGGGTCGTGAGAGGAAAAACGTTTTTTTAGGAGTTTTTGTTGGTTGATTGAACTTTTCAATGAATATAGAAATATTTTATAAAACTATCATTTTTAACATTAATAATAGTTACATTTAACTGTCTTCATTGAATATAAATGCGTATTATAGCCAAATTAGTCAGAAATTATAATAAATTGAGCAATTAATTACAATAAGCAAGACGTGTCCAGGTGCAACAATAAATTATTATGAATATAAAAGTACAAAGACAACGAGATTTTACAAACGTGACATTATATGAAAATTTATGGACCACTACCATGAAATATAAACGCATAAATTTTAAAACATGCTCAACCCATAAACATTGAAGTCGAAATGATAATGTCACAAACATACAGATATTAAGCATATTGTTGATGTTCCTAAATAATTTATTACGTTTAATAATACAGGCGTTAATAAAAATAAGGATTCAGATTTTTTATTTAAATTATTGTCACCAGTTTTCACATTAATGACAATATTATTGGATTTTATGTGTAACTTGTCACTCATCATGTAAAAGAATAATTACCTTTTTAATCTCCAATTATCACCTTTTTGGAATCAAAGTTTCGATTATTTAGATAAATGTGTTTCGACACGACTGAATAATTTTGAACGCTGTGTTTCAAATTATTTTTAAGTTCATCTGACAATTAAATATACAATAAATGAGTTAAAACAGCTTCTTCATCAGTTTTTTAAAATTTAAATATTAAACAGTATGTTTCGACGTTTGGGCCGAAGGAGTCATGGAATCAGGTTTCATGTACAGAATTTTTTTTACATGAAATATGAGACGAGACGTTGTAATTTTTAATATTTGAATTAAGAAAACTGAAAAAGAAGCTGATTTAACTAATTTCTTTTGAAGTTGATGCGAGTTTTTTAAGCTTGTATTTCTTGACCGATGTAACGTGCTTTACAATCGAAACAATTAATTTTATGTTACATTGTTGGTTTGAAAGGTTAATTTTATCTTTAATATTTGAGCACAAAAGATTTAAGAATTACAGGAATACTATAATAATTATTACATTTAATTATGTTTTTAAGTCTTTATGCTCTTGATTGCATCAGATTTTTAAAATTCATATCAGTGAGATGAAAAGCTGCTTTTTCTCTTGAACAATCGCATTTTTTATTTTTGCTATATATTTATTATATATTCATGAAATTACATACATGAACTATATTTTTAAAAAATAATTTTATTTTATCAGAAAGAGAATCATTAATTGAAACCTAAATCAAGAAAAGGAAAATTAATGTAAATATGTATGAAAATGGGGAAACAATACGATTATTGATTATTTTCCCCCAAAATGTTATCTTATAAATTAAATTTAAAATATAGACTGTATGGAAAATTTGTTTTAAAATAAAAATTAATTATTACAATAAACAAGTTCTGTGTTCTTGCTTTATTAAATTTAATATTTTAAAAACAATATTACTGTGTGAATATACTTGAAAATGGGAAAATACGATTATATTTTCCCTAAAGGTTATGTAATAAATTAATGATATAGACTGCTTGAAGAATTTGTTTTAAAATACAAATTAATTTTTCTGACAAATAATTCTGTGTTTTTGCTTTATTTTACTTTAATATATATATTTTAAAAATATTTAGATCGCTCATTTTATATGCGTTGCTCCGCGTTTTAAATAAATTACTGAGTGTAGTGGGTATTTTAAAATATTATGTGAGAGTAAAGGAATTCCGGGAAGCGATTCCTGAAAAAAAAACATTCTGAAATATAAACCAGCAAACTGAATATAAATTTAATAATACTTGAAAATGGGGGAAATATTACGGCCAACGATTATTTATTTCCATAAATCGATATCTGTGGATTATAGACAATGCTTTATTGTTCTTATTCAAATACTATGTATTGCTCAATTGCTTACTTTCCACATTAAGTACTCTTTGAACGAGGACAAAGGTTAAATGAAATATTCTACTCTTGTCTGAATTGAATCCGAGGAAGTGCGAAAAATCAAACTGTTCCTGACCATTTAATAATTCCTAACATAATCCAGAAAGTACTAGCCAGTCGTGGGACGAAAGACCCTCTAAAGAAAACAGATTACGTTGTAACATTTTATTAACTTTTGAAGAACTAATTTATGGTCAAAACATATAGTGCATGAAAAGTTGTATTAAATAAATTGAGACTCCACTGTGTAGAAAAATATAAGGTAAACAATAATAAAGGAGAGAAAATGAGGTCGATTTCAATCCTCACGTACGGTAATAAAACAGAAAACGTGGCAAGTGTTTCAAGTCACTGTGTGTAGGTTCACGGAGAACATGGGATTAAATCACAGTACCAGCCGAAGTTGTAGTATTTTCTGTCACAGGAAAGGGAAGCATTTGAAATACGTCTACCAAACTGATGTTGATTTTATAAAAGTACTTTTACGGTGAAAACACGTAGATCAGTAAATGACAACTGACAAGATAGACTCTACATGTAGCGCAGGGCCCCGCAGCGCTACAAATTGTATGCTACACATTTTTCAACGTGTTCTATGTCAACCCTTTACAAGCGACTGCGATAGTTACATTTCAATTTTGGACAAAGACAAGAATGCGATTGTCACTAACGTGTTTACCTTCCACGTCCACAAATGCTGAAATAATTTTCCATTTATGCCGTAATTGGTTAAGGTAATCTGTATTGAATCCACACAAATATGCAATTCGAATTGCAGAAAATTTTACTTTTATTTGTAAACGGTCTGAGTCATAAATATCAATTTGACAGTCACCTTCCCTTTAATAGCACAGGAAGGGAATTGAAAAGGAGAAATGTAGAAGGTAGAGCAAGGTAGGCAATGGTTCCTCCGGGCTGTAGTTTAAGGATACCACCCGGTGTTTCACCTAAAGAGATCAGGGAAAACCCTAGAAAACATTCATCAATTAGGTCGGACTTTTGGGTACTATTCTCACGCCCTACCGAATGACGGGAGATGAGTTTGCTGTGGAGGCACAGCATTTCTTTCTCCGTGCCTCTACCAGTTTTAGGGGGCAGTTGGTCGACTGATCCAATGGGATCAGCGGCCCAAGGTCTTCGAACCGAGTACATACTCCTCCTAAACTAGATGAAGGTGCCTCGGCATGTGAAAGCATTGAAAACACCAGAGAGAGAGAAAGAGTACGAGGAATTCCGATTGCAGTCAGGTGAGCCCTGCAGTCAATCTGGGGAGAAATACCTGCGAGAGAAAACTCCCACAGGCATCCCTCCTATTATTCAGTGTTAGTTTACACTGTCACCTGCAAGATTAGTATTAAATGGACACGTGATTTGACTGAGGGAATCGTTTATCTATTTTTATGAACATAAAAATACGTTTGGAAATCAAGGGAGAAACTCTGGATTAAAAATTTAATGTTTCTGTTTATCTTTCAGTTTTGCATATGATATTTTAAATTGCACTGCAGTTTCATTAGAAGATGGGCAGACTAGACTTTAGTTGATGACTGAGGTTTCAGGGCGATACCAATCACCGAAGACAGCCTTTTTTTTACGTTTTTGTGAAAAATAAGTGATTTGACTACTGTGCTATCTTTTTCTTGGTATAAATGTGAACCATTATTATCATTTTTATCGAAAGTCCCACAATATGACCCTGAAATATGATATGCGTATATATGAACCTTCATAAAAATCAAATCGGATTTTCTTTAATTATTTATATACCGTGATTAGGCGTCTTTAGACAGCACATTTTTTACTAAAGACTTAAATGAAAAAATGGTGAGCGGCATCTACACGTAATTTTCAATTATAAACAGTAAACACGCTTCAGTTTAGAATACTTTACGTGTGTGATAGATTAGTATCTACATACCTTACAACGAATTTAATTCGAACGTAATTAAAATTTGTTGCCATTCATCTGTAGTGTTGCCTGGATACCAACCAGTCTGGTCAGGTCATGGTTAGCCTGAAAATTAGATGGGGACTGCGGACAGGAACACCGCAGGAATTTATAGGATGCGTTGTAACTAAACCGAAATCGTTACAATATAAACCTCAAATATACTCCCAGTATCCCGAGAGATTCCAAAATGCAATACCAGGACTGAATATATTTTCAGTATTCTAACAGAATGAAAAATTACTCCCAATTAATAATTTAATTTTTAATTAAATCGCATATTAAAGGTCATAATGTAACACAGCGAGTCGCATTACACCGGTTTCGACACCAAACTGGATAGTTTCCTTTTTATTTTCATTTCAGCAATTACTAAATTTTAAAATTTACCTAACGCGAGAAATAAATGCAATTTATCAATTTATGTATACATCGTATCGACTATCCAAACAAGTTAGTTTTTTTCCCAGCCTGCTGCAACAATATATAGAAAGTGAGAATGAAAGATATGGGACTTATAACTCGCAGTTGATTTACATGCCGCGGGAATTACAAGAAATCTTCCCGTAGAATTTTTATTTATATTAATATATTCTACGATATATCAAAATTACATATGCACGAATATTTAAATTAAATCTCCTTTTTTTAAATTTTATTGAAATCCGTTGAGCCGTTTCGGAGCCTATTCGAGACAAACATACTGACAGCAAGCAGACAAATAGACACTTCAGTTTTATTATTTGGTATAGATTAAACAATTAATGACAATGTAAGACTTTATTCTATACATTTAATTAGTAACAACGTTTTGGGCATATTTCTTCAGGGTTTCTTCAACAAAAGTCTCGAAATATAACAATAGAATCACATCTCAAGACCAACAGTGATATAGATCCTAGGCAACACGTAACACTTAAACTCCTTTTCCACATGTAGTTATAGCTAGACTGATGTGATTATATTGTTATATTTTGATAACGTTGTGGAAGAAATCCTGAAGAAGCATAAAAATATGCCGAAACGATGCTACTAATTAAATTTATAGAATAAAGTGTATACAATAATAATAATAAATTGTTTTCCATGGAAATGAGTAAGTAATGACAGTAACCATGTCGTGGAAAGAGTATAGAAATGATTTTAATGTGATTTCCCATAAGCGGCAGAGGCCTAAGGTGCCGACGCTGTGGTCCTTACGATAGGAAGACCATTTATCTAGGTGTTGACATAACTCTCCTTCCCTATAGCAGAAAATTGTGACGCGCAGAGATGGTGATGTTGTTTACTGCGCATGCGCGTGATACTGTTTACATCCGTTAGTCGATCTAAAATAGCAGGCGTCACGCCTCCCCTGTTTACCGGGCTTTAGACTCGCAATAATATTTCATGCCACTGTATATCTGCCACGACACACAAACAGCTCCTAGAATTATGCATGGGCGAGATTTATTAATCAACCCTTGAAATAAATTAAGGACAAGTACTTAATCTGCAAGTGATATGTCCGTCAGGTGGAGAATTAAACCAGAAACATAATGTTCTTTGTACATTGTCATGCAACAAGGAAAAAAATATATGAATAAAAATATAGACTAAACTGTTTTGTAACATATTATACCACAAAATTTTTATCGAGGAGCAGCAGCTAGACTATTTCCTCAGATTAAATTTATTTGGGACTAGACAAAGGGACGTGTTATTGCAGACACGTGTGTGAGAAGTACCTGGATCGATAACCGGTGACTCCCAGAAACTATGTCACACGGAAATCTAGGTTGTTATTGAAGTAGTTCCTAGGTTGAGCAATAAAACACAGACGACATTTGGAACAAAGATGCATTCTAATGATGGCGGACACAGACACTGGTCCATCTGATACAGCTGATCGTATCTCGAGGCAGTGACGCCCTTGTGAGAATCAAGCATTCGCTTAGTGGAATGCTCTTTGTTCCGCAAACCTTGTTTGTTAAATTATGGCACGAATTTACGATACCATCCAGTATAATGGTTGGAGATTTCTTCTGCTCCAACGAGAACGTGTTTGTCTTCAGGAACACAACACACAAGCTGCTTTGTATCATAAATTAGTTTCAATACTCAAATTATAATTAGAAAATGAAGTCCTAATGTACATGTTAGATGAAAACAATGACAATCATATCAATAATAATAATAATAATAATAATAATAATAATAATAATAATCGATTTTAGTAAAATTATATACGTGACATATTAAAAACATTATTTTAGAAAAACAAACAAAAAATAAGACGAAAATCAAGCATACATTATCTGTGATAAAATAGTTGCCACAGGAAGGTCAGTAACAAATTAAAATTAGTAAATATTAATTTCACGTCGCAAAAGAATAGAAAAATATTTTCCAAGATTCCGTAAAGAGCATGAATGAAAAAATAGTCGAAATTAATATTTAATTAATGGAAAGTACACATTTATATCGTATTATTAATTAATCCAGTTGTTTTTTTGTAGAAGTTTTTATCTATAATTATATTAGAATTTTTTTTATATTACTTACCTTACAAGTTATTTTTCGTAACGATTTGGTGCCCCAAATTGGGTGAAATCCTATGAATTTAAAACCAGGACTGTAAACAATATTTTTAAAAATCCCGTGAAAATAGATTATTAAAAAGTTAGGGGTATGCTGAAGTATAACATCGGGACTTTTATTTGCTGCTAGGAACTACACAAGAATTGAGTCGCGGGACAGTCAACATTCAGGGGTAAGAAACGATGACTGAATATTAATGTAAGGCAGATTATGTACAGTTTGATACTTCGTATTTGTTTGTGACAAAAAGGAGCATTGAAGATTTCCTTAGTACGTATATATATGACGCAGAAAGGGGAGGAAAATACCCTTAACCGGCCGATTGTTCGAAACTGCCTCTGTTATGGTTCTCGTGCAACTGTATACTGTAGTTGGTGGCGGTTGTGGAGGTATCCAATGCGACCTACATAGCTGGAAACCCCAGGGATTGCCTCCTATCTGTTATCAAAGTCACTCCAGATTCCTCCCTCCAGCTGCCTGCTCGTGCATCGCAGATAGGAAAATCAACAAACTCAACTACGTTGCATTCAAGATAACAATAATCCAAAAACAACACACCACGGAATGGAGATTGGACGAAATATCGTTCAATTGCAGGAAAATAAGTAATTTGTTCTTGTGATTAATTATACTCTAATTACTGTGAGATGCGGAACATTTCAATATAGCACATGCAGTTTAAATCAGTCCTGAGGAACAACAAATTGAAATAATTGAAGTAGTCCTGACGCTTTTTCTGAAACAATCGTTTTTTACCATATATATTAATATACATAATATATTAATCTGAATCCGTTTGAAAATAAAAATCTTTAGTAGCCTAATATTTCCAAAATATCGTACCAGAGACCACAAGTATAATTTGAAATTCAGCGTTAAATATTATTCAGTCGTGTCATAACATTTTCGTCTAAATAATCATAAGTTTCATAGGAAAAATATAAAACTTTATTTTATGGATGTAATTTTTCGTGTAGACACGTCACTGAAATTTTGCACATCCGATCCAATATTAGTTTTAATGTGAACAATGATACTAATGATGTCAATAAAATTGATGATTTATTATTATCATATAGTTCTATGCAAGGAATGTTTTTCATTATAAATTTCAGACCACTTAACAACTGCATATGTATAACAATCATTTCGGTCGCGTTGAAGACATTAAAAAAATTATCAGCTTACATATCATGAAATAAATGGTACTTTTCCATAAATTTTTACATAACTATACTGTATATGTAATGTTCGTAAAATGTCGCGTTATCTCACAACTTATCCTTTCATACCATATTCCTCTTCACTCATATGAGTGTTTAATTGTTTCATAACAGTAACTGGAGTGAAATTATGAAAATTAAGGTTATTATTTTTATAATTAATAATTTGGCATGAGAGGAACTCTTTTTAATTTCTATGAATAACAAAATAGTTTGGTCGTTCCACTTGTATAAATGTATCAGATATTTGTAGTGTTCTCAAAAATTTATACTGTAAACCAATAATGATTGAAATGTCGTATTTGAGAATGTATTGAAACATACCGTAGGTGCTTTTAGTTAAAATTTATTGAAACTAGAAGGGCTCATATTGGAATTTGAAAAAAAAAGTAGGACCGCTTCGATACACTAATTTAAAGCCATTTTTTTTAAACATTTACAGTATTAATGTTTATCTGAACACAGAAAATAATAATATTGGACTTACCTACCGATTGGTCGCTAAAATATAAATCAATGAAAATAAAAATTCCTTAATTTTACAAACGATATTTGTGATTAGTGAAATTAGCGTGATATAGAACATACTTAATCAACTCTACTGACGTGGTGCAGATCGATAGAATGAAATCATTTCTGGAGGCACCTGCAAGCAAACAATGGAATCTATTTCAGTGGAAAAAGGCAAAGGGAGAGACTGGTGAGCCTTGCATAAAGAGTGAGAAGGAGGAGGGAGAGGGAAGAATTTTTGGCGTGGCTCATTAACTACACTCCAGGGACAAAGGGCGTCGCACAAGATGTAATAAACGGGCAACTGGAGCACGGAAATGCTAACTTATTAGCAGTTTTCTTAAAATTGCTAACTTACTAGCACTTTTCTTAAAATTTAAAGTTCACCCTGCGTGAATCAGGTTCTTGTTCACTTCTGCGAGTAAAGCAAGTACGAAAGATTTCCTCAGAGAGCAGCGATATTTAATAAACTACTGCTTTTCCCTTATATTGTTTCTATAAAGGTTTTTGACTCTGACTCTCTTCGGACTGTCCATCCTCCGCTCATCCTGTGAAAAAAGAATCATTTAGTTTGCTTTAGTATTATAAATTCTTAAAGAAAATTACTCGGTTTCATGAGCAATCTTTAAATTATATCAGAAAAATGCGAGAAGTAATTTTTTTAACAGAAACAGCATTTCATGTAATGATATACTTGGGTGGGGGGAATGTTTAGTATACATTAACATTGGAAGAAACAAAATTAATAAATTAAGAATTAGTACTTTTGTTCGATTAACAAATTGAGTAGTACGGCCGGATGAAATTAAATGTTTGAATTGATAAAATGTTATATATTTCTTATTTCTCGAATAAGAAAACTGGAACTATCGGACATAAATTTACTTTGTTTTTCTAGATTATTGCGTGCTGAAAATTCATAAATAATTGTAAATGTGGGTTTCTGTCCTGTGATTCTATCATACTTTAACGGGAATATTGTCTCAGTACTTAGCTGGTGCCTTTCGGGATCTGTTAGGTAAACCAGCTGCTCAGGTAATTCGGGTGGTCTATCCTGGTAGTTCTTCTTATCCTATGAAAAAAGAGGTTGACAAAGATTAAATTCGTATACCTTGTGCAAACCACTCGACTTATTTTTTTTACACTGAGTGCATGAGGGTTGCACCTGATATGTAACATTTCTTTCACCGTTCTTGATCTAAACTTTCCACATGTTTCCAATCTAAATTATGGTGCTGGCTGACTTATTTTTGTTAGCAGTTTAATTTCCACGTTTAAAATACTTTTTTTGGTTAAACCATTAGAACCGTTGCCATTATTCACAATATTTCTTCGTTTTCAAAGCATATGAAAAGAAAAACCGGAAATTTTCCTTGAGAAGCAATGGCTGCAATAAGAAAATAAAGTAAATAAATTCCAAATAATTAGTCTTGTTTAGTAGAATATATTGAAAGCGTCATTAACTTGAAGATATAATCATGGATTTTATGGACAGAATTTGATTGGAACATATAGATGGAATAAACAAAGATATTTAAATTGCATGAGATTGAAATGCTGAAGCACGAGTTGTTCGAGCAGGCTTTATGAAACGTGCTTGCATGCCAGTGGCACACAAGCTACCCTTAATGAAGTCGTACGTTGTTGCCGAGGATCTTGTTTCGAATGTGCGGCACCTGTTCACGCAGGGAATGTGTGTGATCGCCATCCCTGAATAACCGATGAGGACTTGAAGCATTCAATTTCCTCCTAACATGCAACATTTCACCATTATTTACAGAAAGGAAATTCAATTATAAACAGAAATATGTACTTCTCTATTAAATGTACTTCTATTTAATATATACAATTCTTGGTACATTTTGCCAATATAACAGACACTGACATTATAGAGCCTTTAATGTACGGCGTTTCCTCATATTCTCAAATACAATGTGAAACACTCACCTCAGCTTTGAACAATATAACAATAGGTATTTCCAAAGATAAAAAGACAAAGATATCAGGACAAAAGAATATCATAGATTTTAGAAGGAAACTCGAGAATGTTTACTTCAACAACTACACCGGGATCTTTATATGTATTGTAAGAACTTAAAACGATTTATATATATAATTACATAATTAAAGTTGAAATTAGAAACAGTAACATGTAAAAACAAAGCCTGGTTCTGTATTAAATCTACTTATATTTATTCTATAAAAGTCTTGGTATATTTTGACAATTTAACGATATAGAGACTTAAATGTACGACGTTTCCTCCATTAATTGGTGGATATTCTCAAATTCTGAAACACTCACCCGAAAGCCCCGAACGAGACAATTTAACAATAGGTATTTCCAAAGATAAAATAAAAAGATATTAGAACTAAAAAATATGGATTTTAGAAAAAAAACCGAGAATGTTTGCTTCAACAATTACACCGGAAAGCCTACGATCTTTGATCATAGATTTTAGTTATTCGTAAAATATGGTGCTCTGTGATAACAATAACGATGTAGTTTAAGAATCTATATACTTTGGAAACGGTTTAATTTATATATAATGTGTAAACTTGTACCTCGTATACATCAACGCTGCGATTGTATATAATATTGGATTATTATGATTACGCAGTGGCTTTGACTGCATTAAAGCGTAATTCAAAGGCCGTCACTTCAGATATTAATTTCGTTTCGAGGTTATCCGTTTTCCTCCCCACAGCTTCCTCGCTCTGACTATTATCATTATTTACGTCATTCCAGGAATATGGCCAGCGATTTGTGATAATCTGATCAATGATTGTCCCTGGAGCCTAATGAGAATTGTGTGTTAATTTAATCTATCACGTATTCCTCAATGTTGTTCAGCAAAACATGTCATTACCACTACTACAGTTAATATTTAAAAGCATTACCACTATCATTGTTTCATTTCCCATTGAAGATTAATTGATTTACCCAGCCACTATTTTTTTTAACAGGCTACATGAGGGTGATCCTGAAACAGGCAACTCCCCTTTAATAGCATAGGAAGTGAATTGAAAAGGGGGGATGCGGAAGGTAGAGCAAGGTAGCTAAGGGTTAACTAGGGCCCCCGGGCTATGGTTTAAGGATCCTACCCGGTGTTTCACCTAAAGAGATGCAGGGAAAACCCCAGCCACTAAAGAAATGTTCATATTACGTTGGAATTGTTTCGTACAACTAACTGCATGTTGTAAGCGTATTGCAGCCTTATTTTTTTAATGTTGAAATTCTTATGTCTTTATTAAAAGCAAATGTTATAATATTTTAATGTAGGTAGTGTACACAGGCAAATTAAAAGAATTAAGTTATTATCGATTCTCATTGGCCGACATTAAGACGAGTTCAAAATCTGGTGGACGGAACATTGACTGACCAAGTTGTTCAGCAATGTTGTGGCAGGGCAGAAGAATAAGTTGGACAGTATTGTACCTAACGAATAATGTAGTTGGAGATAAGTATAGAAGGAAATTTGTTCAACAGTGGAGAAAATGAAATTGTATGTTGTTCAATTGTGAAGATAAAGCAGAAAGGTATTGGAGTTGAGTTGAGTGATGAGCCTCGTAATACCGGAACACGAAAATAAGTTGGAAGGAGTCCTACAAGCAGTACGACCTACTTACTGGAACGTGGTGGTACAACCCACGCAGATTGTCTTGACTGCGTGACACTGCACAAATGTGTTAAGTTAAACCGTCTTTCATCGTACAGTCTATTTGATCTACACGTCTACTCTTTTTCCATTGTTAAAATTTAACGGAGTAAATCAGTCATTGTTACCCCGTTATTTCGACCGTTACCGTTGCGGGAGACTGTCTGCGATACCTAATTCATGATTTGATTTTATTTGTTTGAAGAAGTCCACAAAGTTGGATGAAACGTGGTATCTGTACTAGTTAAATAAGTAAATTATTTTCTGACTTATTGGCCGTCTTTTTATTTATTTTAAATGTATGAATCACTACATTGTGACTGAGTTTGATTGAGAGTGTTCTGTACTGTTTGCATTTCTACCCCACAAGGAACGTTTAAATTAAAGTATTATTATTGCTTTTTGTAAAATAATTAACTGATTTCGTCATTTTATGAATTTGTATAAATTTATCTAATTTATTTCTGTTCTCATCCTTTTCTTAGTCTCATTTTCACCTGAAACGTTCCAGTTAATGGTAAAACCGTTATAAATATTTTTTACAGTGATAGCAGAATGGTTTATATTCTGTTTGATATATTATTTTTCTTTCCATTGCAAATATATTCTTTCTGAATTGCCGTTCTTGCTCACGAGACTGATAATAAAATTGAAAATTATTCATCCTTATTCATTTATTGTATCAGGCTTTTGAAATGGGAGCCGTTCTGTCACTGAGGCAATGAGAGCAGAGAAATAGACAAAATATTACCACATCGTCTCACGCCCCTCTCGATAAACCCTTACTAGCGTGGACAAGAATGTGCGTAAACGTCGTCGCAAGAATTTGGTTCCCATTTGAAAAGCACCATGGCTGTCAGATGAAGAGATACGATCTCTCAGGGTGTTGAAGAGTTACATCTCCAATGGCATTTTCATGACTTTAGCAGAAATGAAATAATTATGATAGCTTAATTTATCTGACATCTCTGAAATAAGTGAATAAGAGTATTATTTAAATAAAAAAATTAGAACAAAATAAAAATCACAACGACGTATCGCGTTCCTAGGGAACTTTTATCAGGTGCATATTGGTAATTTATCTTAGCGAATTAAAAGAAGGAGAAGGAAAAAGTTTCTAATTGTGCTTGGTTGTTCACACGTTGCAGCCGAAACAAGAATTATAAAATGAATAATTTACTCTGTCATTCCCGGCACATTATTTTCCATAAAAGTACAAATGAGGCTGTTACTGCAACTCATCTCCCGTCATTTAGAAGGGCGTGAGAATGGTAGCCAATGCACGACCTACCTGATGCAGGTTTTTAAGCATATCTTTAGGTGCAACACCGGGGAGGATCCCGGGGCCCTGGTCAACCCTTCGCTACCTTGTTCTACCTTCCGAATCCCCCATTTCCAATTAATTTCCCATGCTATTAAAGGGGAGTTTCCTGTTTCAGGATCATCCTCATGTAGCCTGTTAACCCCCCCCAAATAATAACTGAATTTGTTTTTTTCATGAAAGACGATCATTATTATTTAATAAACTACAGTGAAATAGTTTTGTTTATTTAGTAAATCGAACGTGTAACAAAATAAGTCTTGAGGAAAATAATTATATTATATATGGAGTGATAAATTATATACTGTATTTTTTTGTACTTATTGTTAGTCTACAGTTGGGCGCAAGCCCGGTGGCACATAAAAAAGGAAATTTCTTAAACATAAATACTCCAAATCAAAAGAAAAATAATCATGGTCCTTTAAAAATTCTATAGCGCTTAATTCACTTCACTTATTTTTTTAAATTCGAATATACATTTATATTATTCAAAATACCCACTTCACTTCACACGTTTTTGAGATTCGTCCTGAATTTATTTTCCTGAAGAGAATTTCCTCCAAACTCTCCCGCCACAGGTAAATTATTCCAGTCGTTGATGGTCCTATTTCCTTTCAACATTTCACTTTGAATTGATGATTATGTTACATAATGATTTGAAGCCAATATAATGTACAGATAAGTGATCAAGAAACTTTAAGAGGAGAATTGATTTGATATTTATTTCCGGTTCAGACCGATTCCATTAGCTTAGCCTAGTATTATATAAGTTTGATAGCCACGAAGCCATCTGAAAAAGTGCCGAAGGTGTTACGAGCAGTTTTCCGTTCCCCTGAAGTGAAATGAATACAGTGTCGATATCTGTTTACGCCGATGCTTGTTTTATGTCGCCACATTTACGGCTGCAGCCATGGGAGAAACGGGGCAATTAAACTGTGATCTCTGGCTGCAGCAGCTACTACTTTACGTCAGTCTGCCGCGGCACAGGGGGGAAATTTATACTTCCGCAGAAATTTATATCCCACCTTCCTTTTCTTGCTCGGCGCTTGCCAGTTTATTTACAATAAAAACACCAAGTTCCTCCCCGAACTTCTTTTTCCGAAAAGGAATAAACAAACATATATAATTGTTAAGAAATGAGTTGAAAATCTTTCGCTGGGTCTTCTAGATCAATGACTCCATCCATTACTGTAATTTCCTGAAATTTAAGTCATACTGCCTATATTGCTATAGGAGAATGCTGAAAATCAGATGGGAGGATTGAATCACTAAGGAGGAAGGTCTAAACAGAATAGTGGAAGAGCGAACAATATGGAGGACGTTGGCCAAGAGAGATTAGTAGGCCACGTTTTCGGACACGAGGGTTTTGTAAAAGTAGCGTAAGAATAGAAGAAGGAGGCCAAGGATGATTAGGGAGGAGGTGGGAATGCGGTAGTTATGCGGAAATGAAACGGCTTGCGCAAGATAGGTTAGCATGGAGGATTGCATCGGACCAGTCATAGGTCTGAATACCACAACAAACAACATTTACATACATCTCACGCAAAAAAAAATTAATTGTGCCTATTTAACTGACTGATAAACGCTTATCGGAATAATCATCCATACTTGCTAACCCCCGCGACTTCGTTCGCGCTGAAATAGTGCTTTTTATTTTACCCTATAAACGAAACAAGAGTTACAGAATTTTGATAAATTTGAATTAATTGAATATATAAAAAATTACGGTATCATCTATTTATAATCGCTTCAGGGCAAACCTTAAATCTCGCAGTTTTTGAAAATAAAAGTTTCAAGATCACCTTCATGTAGCCTGTTAACCTCACCCCCAAACAAAAAATGAACAATTACTAAATATTAATATTTACCCGACGCGAAACATTACGTATACATCGTATCTATGATCCAAAGAAATTTATTATTTCTCAGGGAGTGATCGGTCTGTCAACAATAGATTAACAACCACGAGAATCATTTGTCAACAATGAATGTACTGCTTCGGAGCATAAACAGATCAATAGACAACCCGCATTCAAATTCTTGTATGTATATATATTTATATTAATCTCTCTTGCAATATATTGAAATGAAATATGCACGAATATTTAAGTTAAGTCTCTTGCTTTTAAACCCCAAAATTTTCATATAAATCCTGGAAATATGTTACCACGTCGACAATTAATGTATTGAAATTTACATACCAAACGAACGAATTGTGTTTATTGTTTGATGGTAGATGCAAGGATCGCAACGCCAACAATAAAATTACTACCTTTTTCTCTCCTTCCCGAGAATATGAAAATATTGACGCTGTTGTTAACAAATTACTGTAGGCAATTTGCATGTCAAACATTTCCAACAAAAATTAGTTAAAATAACAGAACTTTAATTTAAACTTTTCTCGTATTTGATGTGGACGGAATTCATTTTAGTGTCATGCAATGAATTATATCTTGGCTGTCGCGTTTAACGTGGAACTACCGTATAGTATTTTTAAAAAATGAAAATATAAAGCATTTTTTAGGAGTTATTTCTTTTATTTGACGAGTTTACTGTCAGCCGCCCGGTGTGTTGTGATGGAAATTCTCGGCTTGCTGTTTATCTAAATATTAAATTGCTACATTTCATAATATCAATTAAAATAATTACTGTTCTCTAAGAGGAAATTATTTTACATTAGATAATTTTTATTAGAGTCTGTGTACATTTACACTGACTGGGCTTGGAAGGATTATAAAGACTTAATAGACTAGTTTCATTGACCTGTCTCTAAAGAATCATTTACGTGCGTCATCTTAGCGAGACCAAATTAATCCGCGTGGAAGTGGAAAGAAAATGGCCGCCCTAAAAGGATGTTCTCCTTCAAAGGAAAATGAGAAGCTTTTTCCGGGAATCGGATCCAAAGTCACCCCTGGCTTTCTTCCCCTTGGCTTAATAAACGCCGCCGCCGCCCGTGTTGAGACACTCCCGATATCTTCTCAGGATCAGATTCAACGAGGAAGATATCTTTTTTCACAATGCCAGCCAGCTTCATCACAATAGTATCCTCCCATTTAGAAAGCTCTTCTTTACACTTCTTTCATAATGTAAGATGGTCCTTCATCTTTGAAACCATTAACGTCTGGAAAGATATTAAGTTAGCCATATATAGGAGAATAATAAACAAAGGTTGTGTGATTAGTATAGGATTGAATTTAGAACAAAAAAAATGGCCTTAAAATATGTTGGATAAACGGTGGATTTAAATGAAGGAATTGATTTAGTATCAAATACAGAAACATATGTAAAATAATGTGGTGTAGGAAGTGGGACATGTCGTTTTAAGCCAGTATTACTATACTCGAATCATAGTTACTTACGCGCGTAGGAATAATATATCTGGCCGCGGACGCACAATGCATTATCTAAGCGAATAAATCAAACAGTCGTCATTAATATTAAAGTGCTGCCGCATAGGCACGGGCAGGCTAAACGTTAAATCGCTGTCGAGAAACTTGAATGGGTTCGATACTTTAAAAAAGTTAAACTCGGTCAAAGAATAAACAGAAGAAATGAAATTATTGTTCCCGGGCACAGAAGACGGTAGTATTTTTTTTTTCAACTTTTATTATTCGAACTTTTGAATTGCTTTTGAGAGGAAAAGGTCGGAGGAGGATAATGAGGAGGAAATTTGTAATGGATCCTCCAAAGGAGTGAAACAAATACCTATTTGTTTATCCCCAACTAACATTAAGCACACGGGAAGAGTTGTCAAGTTTAGAACGCGATGAGTGTATTTAACCTGCATTTATTTCACAACTGACTGTTTCAATTTTATTAATCCAATCAAAGTTTAGCTTCGGTTCACATTGAAGAATTTTGTGTTTCTTTAGTTATAATTGTTTATAGAATTAATTGCTACTTAAAACGATTTACGTTACATATTGTTACGAACGAAACTTTCATCACCTGATGACGTCATACTACTTCGCCTCCCATTACTGAACCCGTTGAATATCCAGCAACGAACTGAAACGTCCAAATGCCTGAGATGTTGCCAGATCGACGTCATCATAATTTATAAACTGAGGATACATAATTGAGAACATTTCTAAAAACATATTATGTACTAGCTCTCTTCTAAAAACGAAAGTACGGGATCATTCATTTATGATCGCTTCACGGTAAACCTTATAACTCGCAGTTGGTTTTGAACACGTCCAGCTTTCACATGTTTCCAACAATAGATGGAGTGAGAATGCTTTCCCTTCCTCCCCCTCTTTCTCTCATGCGTCCAAAATTACGCTTATATTAACCCAGTAAGTAGGGTGAACGGTATAGTAACGCCTAATAGGACTTACAACTCGCAGTTTGTTTTCACGTCGCCTTTCGTGCGGCAATTCGATGAAACAGACAACTCCCCTTCAAAAGATATCTAAATTAAACATACAGTTAAGTAAAAATTCCAGTTTCAGTCCATTGAAACCCGTTGACCCGTTTCAAGAGCATAGGCAACCCGAGTTCAATATTTAGAAATTCGAACGCATTTATTCCAAGGAACCTTCCCGTAGAATTAATATGTATATTATATTGATATTATTATTGAAATGAAAATATACACAAATATCTAAATTAAATTTCCTATTTTAAACCCTCAAATTCTCATTTAAATCCGTTGAGTCGTTTCGAAACCTATTTGAGACAAACATACTGACAGACAGTCAGTCAGTAAGACAGACACTTCAATTTTATTTATGGGTATAGATTTTCATATAAAATATATTTGAAAACGGGTAAGTATAATTAGAAATAGTTTTTGTTACAACGAAGAAAAAGAATGTCTCGTGTAATACTGTGCATGATTTAATGAGCTAATTTTTATAAGTAAACTGATAAAAAGCATTATAATAACCAGGGACGATGGAATACAATTTCATGAAACAAATCTGTTGATAATTTTAATTTGATTAAGGCGCCTATAAGCTTATTAGATACCCTTTGTGTCTTTCATCGTTAGTAGAGCTGGAAGTTGGAAAATTACACTTACGAATAATACGATTTCCGAGAAATGCTGGATGAAGTAAGAGAGCGCAAGGCCGGAAAAAACAAAGAAACAAACTAACACCTCTTCAGTCTCCAAATTACGTGAATATCAGCTGACGTTGGTAGGGGTCCATTAATACGGAAGCTCTTCCTACTAAACAGGAAACCAGCGATCACGTAATAAAGTTAAATAATTGAATAAGGAGAGCGAAGAGGCGCTTCTACCCAGTCACAAGCGAGAACATTAAATACAAAAGAAGAAATGAGAGAACTGAGGCCAGTCAGACGACTCGAAACTAATTTGAAGGTTCAAGTTCGAGGACGCGTCGCTGCTGTTCACGTGGAGTTAATTGCTGCTTCCTTTGAGCCAGCGGAACAATCGCCATGGATCCAGTGATACTTAGTTAAACAGTACAAAATAACTAACGTATAACGAAGGCCTATTTAGTAGATATTCAATTAATTGCTACTTGGGTGCCCGCCTATCTATTTTAATTAGACCAATTCTGAAGATTATAAAATTTAATTCGGAGACATTTAATTTAAAACGTGTTACAAACCCGTAATTATAAAAATATGCACGCGCGGAATAATTGAAGGATAAAATATGACTCATGGTGTACTGTAAAAATATAAGAAATAACGAAATCCCCCAACTATTTAACTAAAAAATTTAATTATATGAATTGTTTATTGTCTGTAACTCACAATTAAAATTTTTATCCAATATATAAAATTGTAACGATTGTTTTTCGTATTTAACGATTATTGAATACACAAAATTATAAAAGCAAAAATACCTAAGATCCGCAACCAGTCTCACTTGAAATTATAAATATTCAAAATTCGTAATGAACACATAAGATTCCAAAGAATTCTCAGTTGAAATTATTTCGCCTTTATTTTCAACTGACAACAATTCTATTAAGTTATAATTATCAATTTTTTTATATATTGTTCTTTATAGTGCTTCAATAATGACGTTCATATTACAGGAAACAATTGGTCAAGAGTAGAATTTGGCAGGATGAGAATCGTCCACAAATCATTGAAATATGTCATGTGAAATGGTAGTTCTAAATGAAACGGAAATATACAAAGAGTTATTTAGGAAATCTTTCCTTATTTCCTCATTTATCATCTTTTCACGCGTTCCTGGTGCTAGTATTGCAGGGTGTAGTTGATAAAATATGATCAAAGTAGTTCCCATATTGCGGCAATTAAACGTGTTGGTTTCCCTTGCATTCTGTCTGTCTGGTTTCGGAGACTTATTCATCCAGATACATTTTCGTATCTTTCTCTTTAACTATAATTCCTCCCACGTTTGTATTATGTATCCCAGTATTTCCCACCGGATTTTTAAGGATACGTGAACCAAGATTTGTTCCAATTTCTCCACGTGACTAATTTTCTCTAAAATATTTGAAAAAATAATTCATATTAGATTACTTCATTTCCTGAATAAATATAAGATTTTATCAACAGCGCAGCATGGCTTCCTTAAAGGAAAGTCCACAGATAGCGCAATGTACGACTTCATTCAAAATATCCAGAATTCATTGGATGAAGGACTGAAGGTAGCTGGCATTTTTGCTGACCTCTCTAAGGCTTTCGACACCGTAGATCACCAAATATTAATAAAAAAAGATGGAATATTATGGAATTCGGGGAAATACGTCACTTTTACTAAGATCGTATCTTACAAACCGCAAACAGCAAGTAGTAATTGAAACCAAAGACGGCCAATTTCACTTATCCGATTGGGAATTTATTACATGTGGAGTTCCTCAAGGATCAATTCTTGGGCCTTTACTTTTTATTCTGTACATAAACGATCTTCCAGGATACGTAAATCCTATAAAATCGATTCTCTACGCGGATGATACAAATATAATTATTGCCGATAAAAACTTAGATAATCTGATTAAGAAAGTAGACAACGCTCTGAATGGTCTAAATATTTGGTTTAACGTGAATAAATTATCCCTCAACCTAGATAAGACTAAGTTAGTTCAGTTTAGTGCTGATGCTAGTAATAGACCAGTAGACAAGTTCTCAGCTAATGCACCTTTCCTCGGCCTTCGGATTGACGATAAATTAAAGTGGAATGACCATATAGATCTGCTTGCCGGAAAACTAAGTTCAGCTTGTTATTCTCTGAGAACACATGCAACTCGTTGACAAAAAGTACGTCAAAATGGTTTACTTCGCGTATTTTCATTCAATTATGAGCTATGGCATCTCTAATTGGGGAAACTGCTCCAGGAGTAATGAAATATTTAAGTTGCAAAAGCGTGCAATTAGAATACTTTCTAGCACGAATTCTAGATCGAGTTGCAAACCTTTCTTCAAAAGTTTGCAAATACTTACTTTACCAAGCGTATATATTTATGAAATATTAAAGTTTGTAAAGCGAAACACTAATTTGTTTCAAACAAATGGCGAGTTTCATGAATACGCGACTAGAAATCGTTCAGCTCTAAGGTCGGACAAGCATCGCCTTGCTCTACACCAGAAAAGTATTCACAATACCGGGATAATTTTATACAACAGCCTTCCGCCAGAGGTTAAAAATAGTACCTACAAAAGCTTCGTGAAGCAGAGTAAAACTATTCTTGGCGCGTTTTACTCGGTACAGGATTTTCTTAATCGTCCTTCTAGTATTTAAATCAAGGTTCCTGCAAAAAGTGTTGATTGAGCTGCCTTATAAAATAGCACATCACATATCTTAAAATTTCTATTCAGTTTTTTCTGCTCTTTTGTTTGTTTGTTTCATGTATTGCCTGGAGCTACGACAGAGGGAAGGACAGTTTCCTGGTCGCAGAGCTCCAAGTAGTTAAAACTCCATTGCGTGTTCCTCAGTGTGTGCTTGTTTGTGTTTCCCAGTGTGTGTCCGTGTTGTGTTTATATTGACTTTTGTCTATATACACCTTCTTTTACTAATTTATTTTAAGTTTATTTGTCTTTAATTATTTACTTTATTTTGTTCATTTTTAATTTTTAATGTATGACGTATCCTATTTCCTCAATCGAGGATTAATGGAAACAACAATAAATCTAAATCTAAATCTAGAAGGAGATATACATACCAACAATTTATTAATATAATGATTATTATAATATGTGCTTATGTTCCATAGAATAATTATGTTTTTGTATTTTGATTTAATTTTATCAAGTAGGCTTATCAAATTAATATCCCTTTAATTTTGTAATCTTCTGCCGCTAACTTTTGTGAAATAGTCTGTAATTTGAATTAAAGCTAAATATAGCTTATGAAATCAATCCTCGCAGGACATTTTTATTATTTGTTCATGAATGGACTGTAGGATTCTCGTACGGAATAATCAATTCCACCGAAAGAAGAGGCTACTGTTGAACTGCAGTTTTTAGATTATGGGGAAGTGAATGTTTCAGAGAAAAAATTATCATACATCAGCAGTAATGGTAAAGTAATGGAAAACTACCAATTTCTCCATTTATTCATTAAATACGACACATGGAAAATTTCGAATGATCGTTTCAAACTATAACAAGAATCAGAACTGTAAATTTTAATGCGTTTTTCGGGGATTAACGTGAAGAGGTATCAAAACGGAACGATGAAACTATCAAGTGGGCTTCAACATATCATACTCCGAAGTGAAGAGCGGTTGTCATGGAAATTTGGTACATGCAGAATAGGAGTCTGCAGGAAACTCGTTGCTCGTTACGAAGTGCAAACAGGAACCTGTTAGCTCAGACTCCAAAATTGATATTTATGAAATACACGTGTGCCAACTGGAAACCTGCGACGTTGCCAACTTAGCGTCAATCAGAGCAATGGAAACGTATTTTTTATAATGCACGAATCGTATGTTTTGCGTCACAAATTAATTAAAAATAAAGCAGTAAACCAGAAACAACCAAAAAAATCACAACGAAAATATTTTTAGATAATACGGTGAAAAATGTTAGAAAAAAAGTATTAAAACCCTCTATTAATTGTTAATATCACGTCATCATCTTGTATTGGAAATTTAGTGCTACTTGTGAAGTTGAATAATTTTATCCTTACTCTACATTTAATCAGTCTAACTTCTAGAGTATTATTTCTTCGTAGTACGGTAGAATAACATTTTATCTACGTTTTAAGTAAATAGTATTGATTATATTACTGAAAATATCAGAATATTTGAAATATGTACCATTGCAATAGTTTATATTACCATTTTAGTTTATTTATGAATTACGTAACAATAGCATGTTTTATTATATCACATAAAAAGGTATCTACATGATTCAACTAGTATCCGTGTAGTACCAGAACACAAATAAATAAATAAGAATAAATGTCAGCTCAATCAAGTAACAAACTCAATTCAATACAGCACATATACATTTAAGAAAATCAGAATAGGCATTAAAACTGTAATTATCGTCTTTTATATCATCAAATTTACTCATGATTTTTTACTCTTCCCACTCATAATTCTTACATATAAGTAGATAGATTTATCAATACTCAAATTCAATTTATATTTATTTGAAATAAAGTTGAACATGAATATTTAAATTTTCAATCATAAAATTACTAATGTTTACCGTTGGAGTTTCCAACCAACAATCCTCCTATATCAGCCAAAGAGTGTACACTACAACTACTTCTCATTACAAAACCTTTTCCCAGGTATATTGCCCCTGGGTCGTGAGGCAGCGACGCTAGCCACTAGACCGCAATAATTAATGAGGTAAATTTTACTGTATTTTATTTATTTATAATTAATACTGTTTCATTTTTTATTTTATTATTATCTATATTTGTGTGTAATTACATAATCGGACTTGATATTCCATGCTGTATGTAATTAATGAAGAACTGTTAGGTCTTACATCTGTGAACTTCTTTGACGTATGTTTTTTTGATGTGTGTCATTTTTATAAGTAATTTATGGGTTATTGGGTAAACTTTCTTGCATGACGTTTTAGCGTTCGAACACAAACCCTACTCTTTACAAGTCCTCTAGCTCATAAAAAGTTGTTTACTTATCTTGAACAGATATAACTAAAGTGAAGAGGCAATTTTGAGAATCTTTTTTTTTCTTCTCGTAACGAGATAATAGATTCTGGGAAACGTTCTGCTCGTTTACGTCACATTCGTTACCTCCAATTGATTTTGTTGTCACATTGTATAGGTTATGGAAGATGAACATGGCGTAACGAGAGATAAGATATCCTTCGCGATATTGAGGTTCACATAAACACGTAACGTGCATGTAAAAAGGGCCAATTCGCGTGGTTCATATTTAAGTATCAAATTTGAGCTGCTCGTGTCCCCTCACAGGCTCTGCTCGACGCACTGTAATTACGATGTTTATTTGCTGTCGTACAACCGCGCAGGAAATAATTCCACTAAAAATAGTTGGTGTTTGACGCACATCGAAATGGGGGGGGGGGGAGTCGTTCCAAAATTAACAGTGTCACGTTCACGTGGACATCGGCCACATAGAGTAAAAAAAATCTTTATTTAAAAAAATACCAGTTTTTTTAAAACGTTGGTAAGGTTTTAAATAAATTCAGAGTTTTATCAGCCATAACAATATTTATATATCATTCTGTACATTCAGCTCCACATACTCTGCATGCTACAAAACGGTAAAGGTTTATTTTGTGTTTCTGTTTAAAAAACATTAAAATCTATATTATAATTTTGATTTCAAAATCTGTTAAGAAGAAGCTTTCGGCATTGTCATAATCATTCACAAAAAATACAATTTTTTGAAACATTACAAATTTTATTTATGGAAATTGCTTAAAATTATGACAATAAACAGTTTTCTTTCTACAATCTTTCACTATCATCAGTAAACTTTTTTCAATATATTATAGAAAGTTGTCATCTTTTTGTTTTTAAATTGTAATGTAGTCAATCAATGAGTTAACAGTAGTTATTCTGGTTTTGGGCAGGTCGTTAAGCAGGGTCAACCTCTCACTTGAGATAATTTGTTACAAGACTGATTTTTATTTAATAAGGAAATAAGGAAAATTATTATCATTTATTTATACAAACTAGAACATTCATTACTGTTGTTACTGTTTAATGGAATAAAACTCCTCTAAAACATATTTTTATTCCATCCTCTAATGTTTATTTATACACGTTGCAATAGCAAACAGTGCCCGATAGGCATGAACATAGATTGCAAGCAGCGATATTAAAATGCAAGCAGCGATATCCTGCTAACATCTCAGATAAAACAGACCAACGATATATTTACGACAAACATTGCGTGATTATGTTCTTTACCAGTTAAAAGGACATTGATAGTACCGTTAATATTTTGTTCACGCATTCTGTCACACTCACAGGTTAGTAAAATAAACATACTGTTCGTAGGCGTTCAATTTCTCGGATATTATCAAAATGGTAGCAGAGAATTAATTCATGTCCAGGAGAAATATATTTAATTAACGACCAGATTCATAAAAAGTTTGTTTACTTGAATTGACGTTTCGTCGCCATAGCTGGGACTTCCTCTGGTAATATTGCTAAAAAAATATACAAAAAGTTACATTAATAATGATTAAAACAGTAGAATATTAATAACATTTTTCATAAAAATAATAATAGAACCTATCATTTTTTAATTGTATTCAAAAAGACCCCAAATGTATAAAATACCAAAATATCCATACAAAATTGGTATTAAAATTATCAACAATAGATAACCTATTTGGGAAAAATGCAATTTTATGACTAATTAAGACACTATTTCAGAGAAACCTGCTGACGGTTGTCATACTAGTTATTGAAACGTTATTTAAAATGGTTTAAGGGTAAGACTTACCGTCATCGAGAGTTTCGGAATGTTAGGGTAAATATGTGATGGACGACGCATGGATCATTAATTAAACGGACACAACCGGCAACAGATGAAGAATTGAGGTGTCGTGGTATCTTCCGTGTTGTCAACTCTGTTTTCACAGGACCGCGTGACAGATTTCAGGTTCCAAATATTATTATTGTGGTGGGAGCGTGCGTGGGCGTAGGCGTTATCGGCCGTCTAATATTAGAAGCAAGTGTCAGCCGCCAGCGGGACAGCGAGAGATAAGGAGAAGCTGATGAAAAATCTCTCGTCAGGTGGCCAAACAATGTTCCTCAAATGCACGATTAATTACTAAGCAAACAGGCCGAGGGTTTGCCGTTGTGGCTGACGGCGACATTTTATCAGCGGCTATTCAACTCAGGAAATACTTTTTATATATCGGACAGATTTGGGGCGCGTTTACTAATAGTGCATCACAGCACACAATGGCGTCAGACTAAACAAGCATTAGAATTAAAAAATTATTTTCTTATATACACACGACGGGCTGTTACTATTCTATATTTTCCAGGCCGAAAACATTACTTTGTAATATTTAATTAAAGAAAAAAAACTGGTCCTTTAAAACTACTATGATGGAAAATAACAGTAACTAGTTAATGCGTGTAAGCCCGAGTGTGACCAAACTGTAACGGCATTATTATGGATTATTTACCTACGGAAATATTTAATTAATTATAGGTCCGAACAAATTTGTAATTTACTGGGATGAGTGAGCCATATTCAGATGTAATTAGTTTGTAATGATGTTAATTGATTACATTTTAGTGCAAGTAAATGACTGGTTAATTTTTATTTTAACGTTGTCAAATCATACGCATAATTGTTTTTAGCAGACATGAGGCTGACGTTTTCAAATTGTTGGGCACTGTTGCCCCCTTCCCCCAATTTATGAAACAAATATTTTAAATTGAGAAATTTTTGCGAGCCGCAGTTGAAAGAAAGACTGTAATGGGAGGAAGATTTTAAAATACCACCGCCTGGGAGGAAGGAAAACGGAGAATGTTATTCACAAACACGAAGTACGTAAATTAATGGGTAGACTGATTTAATAAATTCACATCTTGGTTGTCAGTTGCAATAATCTCCCCACATTTATTATGAATACTCCTCAGAAAATGAAAATTTATGCAAAGCATCAAAATACAAATAACTATTACTCCAAAAAATTCCAATTTTTCCAAATATTTTGTGTTTGTTGTGTTTACTACCAAAACATTTTAATATACATTTTTTGCTACAAGTGATTCATATTATGCATTGTGTACATTTTAAATAAATTATTCAGTCAGTTTGGATTCATCGTTTTAGATAAAAATTTTCATCACGTTGCCCTTTTCCTACCTATTGCGTCAGACACATTACGGGTGAGAAATAGCAGGCTGAATTTGTGAATATTTTTTTGGGTAACAGGCTACATGAGGGTGATCCTGAAACAGGCAATTCCCCTTTAATAGCATAGGAAGCGAATTGAAGAGGGGGGATGCGGAAGGTAGCCAAGGGTTGACTAGGGCCCCCGGGCTATAGTTTAAGGATCCTACTCGGTGTTTAACCTAAAGAGATGCAGGAGAAACCCTAGAAAGCCTGCATTAGGTAGGTCGGGTATTTTTACGCTCTTCCGAATGACGGGAGACGAGTTTGCTGTGGGGTCGCAGCATTTCCTTCTCAGTGTATCCACCAGTTTTAGGTTGGTCGACTGATCCAATGGAATCACCGGACAACTCGTTTTTATTTTGGGTTTACAGGCTTTTTTTTTTGGTTAACAGGCTACATGAGGGTGATCCTGAAACAGGCAACTCCCCTTTAATAGCATACATGAGGGTGAACTGTATATAATAATGTTTGACGGTTAAACTGCGGGTATTTGAAAGTGAGATTTCAAATAAATTAAATAAAATTTTTATATCACCTCTTATAAGTAATAAACGCTATATAATTGATATAATTAGTTGAAAACATATATTTTAATGCCGCAGTTTTACAAAAATAAATCATATATAAGGTGTATTTATATATAAAAATTAATAAATGTTACGTACCTTCCTCTATCCTTCGCAAATGTGAGAAAAAATAATTTTATTACTACATAATCTAATGTAATTTTATGTCACTTTATATTACGTTGGGTAAATTCCCAAAGGAACCTTTATGTTTTCTGAGGAAGTATCTTTCGGTTTCCAGCGACACTTGTGGCATAATTTCCGATTTTATTCACTTTTCTTCTGAATTACCAATTTTCGAGTCTACATTATAAGTTAATTTTCTGGAAAATTTTCAGTTTACCAGAAGTACCAACTTCAACACGGCTTACATGAGCTTAATTTTCATTCTCTTTGCTCAATTTTAATCCCATTTGAGTATAACAAGCAAATTAAAGTACCGGTATAATTTCCATAGACTGCTCTGCACTCTGGAATTAATTCTGGGTTAAATTTGTTTCTCCGGAATTTAATTTCATGAAACCAATGCGTGTCGAAATTTTCAAGTCCTCCAGACTCTTCGTTAGAATTCCTGGAAACAGTTCGTTTACATGCTGAGAGCAGTAGGCAGGATTAACGGCAGGATTTTAGCTGTTTTATTATTATTTAACTTTCGCCCATCCCTTATTGTACCACTTAATCCCTCAGTCAAAGTGAATTTTGCCCCTTTGTAATAATCGTTTGACCAAGAGGAATGTTGAAGCGGGATATAATATCATTTTTGTGCAAATAATCGTAAAACAGTCTGTAATGTGAACAAAATAATGCTGCAGTTCAGTTAATGATATATTACATAGCCGCTTGACAATAATTTTCCCGTCAATTTATTTTTCAGTTTATTTATAATTTTGTTTTACTGCTGTAATAATTTGACTATATGGGACTAATTCACTTTTTGTTTATTTACTTTTTTTATACGTCCACTCCTCGTTTATCTGTCAAAAATTAAACACTTTCACTCATTCCTTTCAGCATAGTTATTATTCAAAATTAATAATTAAGGTCATCATAATGAAATAATATAAATATACAATATGCAGAAAAATTATTCAATATCGGAAGAATAAAACTTCATATTTTACGTTACAATAACTTTATATTTATTTAATATTTAATTTATTATTAATGGACTCATTCGGGATAGAAAGATCATAATCAATTCTCATCCTATTAGGTTTTTCAATCGTTGATGGTATTAAACTCGTCACAAGAAGAACGACTTCAGTATCATTTCGCCACGTCAACATAAATATAGTTACCAGCAAAATATCCGTTGCTGATGTCTACTAACAAAACAATTACATTGAAGTACAGTTTGTTTAATTTTTTTCCTTATAGTTTAAAGCAAAAGTAAGGATGGGATGGAATGAGGAGTGGCATGAGCGATTGGATCCTGAGGGAGCAGTAATTCACGCTGACCTCGTTGCTCGTCTGTTTGGACTCCAGAGGGCAGGCTTCGGGATGGTTCCGAAGTCCCATAGTGGTTCCAGATGAATCTTCGTCTCTCGTAGACCTACTGGCTTCATACGGTGGAACCAGGAACCACGATCATGCAATCCATGTCTCCTATTTTACAAAAATAAAAAAACAAGAATTAATTCCAGATATTTTCTTCTACGGGACAATTACAACTGCTCCCTTTTTTTAAAACAGTTTTTTACCATTTCTTATAAACTTGCCGTGCCAGATGTTTATTGTGCACGACAGTAAAGAATAAATTCCCTCCATCGTTGACTTCATCTCTACTTCTCTATTTGAGTGGCTTAAAACATATTTTTCCTTTTTATTTTCTTTCCTCTATTCATGATAATCGATATTTTAAAAGTAAGGATTTATTAACACGATAATAGATTCTTAAATAGTAGTAAAATTCATTGAAGACGACAGCATAGGAATAAATATTACGTGAGGACAACTACAGGGGGAATTAAGAAAAATGTAAGTTTATTGTAATACATCTACAAAAGTATATTTAAAATATGTTTCCCATTAAAGAAGAAGAACTTTAACTTGTCGGAATTTTACGACGCTGTTAAATGATATTACCTAATTTCCAGAAGTTGTTCAGATAAGGGATTACTAAAGTACAGTGCAGAATATATTTATGATAGCAAAAATAAAAAATTAATGATTATATTGAGACTTATGGATCGGAAGGTTGAAGATGACAGTGAAGAAGTTAGGTTGGCTGTTGAGATGGGAAAGATTTTTTGAGCTGTGCGGGAAGAAGTATGCTGGCGATCAAGATCTAATGCAGAACTGCAGCCACTTTTGGGACAGCTGGTTATTGTATTGTAAAATCAAGAAGGGAAGAATAAGGTATGCAGAGAATGCCAGAAACTCGGACTGATGAGAAAGTGCTTTTAGGAAATCTTGATGGGAGAAGTAGAAGAGGAAGACCTAGGAAAAGTAGCTTGACGATATAGAGGAGAACCTGGATGCAATGGGAATAAGGAACTGGTAAAGGAAGGTTATGAATGGAGGCAGGTGGTAAAGGAAGCCAGGTTTTTACGAGGACTTTAGCACCGACAAAAGAAGAAAGTGCAAGAAACACTACAACTTTCAATTTTTTTTCCAAAAGATACATCCTCAATTCTTATTATGAAGGAAGAAAATTATTTAGCCTTCACATAATCCAAAAAAATCATCGTTAACAGAGAATACACAAAAGACACGAGAGTGGCATAGGAAGGGAATTTAAAATGGAGGATGAGGACGGTGGACCTGGCTATTGAGAACTATTCTGAATGACGAGAGAGGAGTTTGCTATTTCTGGACGTTTATATTTATGTATTATATTTTAACTTAATAAAATAATTTCTACAGTCATAACGACTAATGGCGTGAAAGTGTGAAGGTCACAACTAGAATATTATAAATATTATCCGGAAGTTTACTATGTTGATAAACCTGAAAAAAAATTATTAATTTAGAATCAAACATATTAGTTAAAATTGTCCTGCAGTAATATTACACTTTCCTTCTTTTGTTTGGCAGCTTCATTTTTCAGTTCAAAAAATTAGAAATATATTTTTTTAGATTTAACCGAAATTTCAGTTCCCGTTTCCCTTAAAATACAACTTATTAGAATGAATATAAAATTACCAGTTCATAGTAGTTCGTAATGCGTTTTCCACAAGTAGGATACTTACTTGTATGAAGCCCAAAAATATTGTGTTGTATTTAGTAGCGATCTTTCCCGCAGTTGAAGAGCGTGACGTTTGGCATGATTAGCTCCCGATCTTGGCAGAGGCTGTAAATGGATCTCTGAAACTATTTTCCTCCGTGATTGGGTTTGTGAGGTCAGTAAATGTTAAAAAACCTACAAATTAATTTTTAGTATATTATTTAGAAAACGGTTGCCAATATTTTATTTGAAATTACTATACAAAAATCAAATTTATGACTAATTAAATAAGGGTAATTGATAATAAAACATCATTTCGGCCGTAACTATCGCTGAAGATTAGATTTATTAGTTCCGTTCGTCCTCAGATGAGGAAATAGGACAAGTCAAAATGATACAGTTACAAATATAATAATAACATTAACGTAGTAAATACTTAGACTATACATAAACTAATTCTTACGCATCACTTAGCTACCTTGCTCTACCTTCCGCATCCTCCCTTTTCAATTCCCTTCCCATGCTATTAAAGGGTTGCCTGTTTCAGGATCACCCTCATGTAGACTGTTAACCCAAAGAAAAAGAAAAGAAAGAAACAGTACATGTCTTCTCTGACACTTAAGGTCAAGTAGTCCGCGACAACTAATTACTAACTATGGATTTAGTTTTACCTGAGAAGTCAGAAAAGGTGGATGAAATGTTGTTTTTATAATAACTAAATGGTAATTAAATTTGTTCGTTGACAAATTTGACCGTGTTTTTATTTATTTATTGAAATTTCTATTTGCATTTCTTTCCAGTATCTTATTATCATCATTTGAGGTTTAAGTTTTAATATTTTTATGTTTTCTTAGGAGCTTAGTATATGTTTGAGAGATTGCCTACGATTGACTTACGCATGATGTCAGAAGTAATTTTTACTCTACCTTTGTTAATGATACTAATGACAGCGACATTCAGTGTTTATCCATATATTTCAATATACAATCTCTGTAGGTTGGGAAATGTTCCTTGGTCAGCGATTAAAAGAGTGTTGTCTGTGGGCCAGCTCGACCTGACTAATCTCTTTGTCCCATCAGTACCATCTGAGATTTCATTACAACTTTCGCTGTCCCTTTACGACTGGCATTTCTCGTTCAAAGACCTTCGTGCTGTTGTCCTCTCCGGCTCAAATTACGCAGCTAAGAAGCTTACCTTACGTCAGACTCAAGACCTGCATCCCGGGAATTTACAAGAAATTTTAATAGGATAGGAATTTATAATAGAGTTGTTACTGAATTTTAATTAGACAATAATCTCTTACCATCTTTAAGTACATTTCAAGATTCATAATTCTGTCTAATAAGTTCCCAGGCAAATTGCCAATAATATCAAGATTTAGATTTTTTATTCAATCCATTAGTCCTCGGTCGAGGAAATAGAATACGCCAATTGTAATATTACAAGAAATATAAAAAAATTTACAATTAAAAATTTAAGGACAAAAAGTCAAAGTCTCTGTAATACCGACATATAAGTAAATATGTGAGTGTTAGAGGTTTCTCTCTGACAGGAAACATAACTGCCGTCCTGTAAAACAGAGCTCCGTGCCTGACACAGGACGGTCGCTCGTGCTCAGGAGACATCAAAGAGCATTAAAAGGATGAAATTCTATTGGCAAGAATTGTTGCAAAGCGCCTTTAACACTCTCGTAACAGGTATTATGTTATTTAAGCATGACCTTTGGTACAAACGTTTCAAACGTGGCAGCCTGCGCACGACGTACTCAAATAAAATTTTGCTTAAATTTCGCGTTTGAGACACAAAAAAGCATGAAATTAAAAATAATTCGCTGTTTCAAAGCACAGTTTTAACTGAAAAATAATGTCTTTACAAATTTATCTCATTTATATGGAATAAAGAAATTATATCACGTCAGTGATAAAAAGCTATTTTAGTGTTCATTTAAGGTTGTAACAGTTTCAATTTAGTTCCTTTTGTAATAGGGGAGAGTAATTTTTGGCAACAAATTAAAAGTTGTATTACGCTTTTATGTGTTTTAATCTGAGTAACTTCTGAAAATTTGGTAATGGCGTTAAGCGACGTCGGAAAGTGGAACTAAACTTTTCCTCAATGTTACTCCAAGAAGCTACGGAAGTTCTTCTTTAATGAGAAAAATCCTGCTAATACGTTTTTGAAGTTTTGAAAGAATAAACAATTATTGTTCCTTTGAAAGTTACCTCTAGAGTTGTCTTCATTTAATCGTTATCATTGTCTTCTCTTCGTCGACGAACTTTAACACTATTTGAGGACTTTTGATTTCATTTTAAATGCTATTTCGTATCAAAAATACTTTGTTGTTGTTGTACGAATGGGAAAAATCTTGAACTATGGAAATTGTAATGTAAAACAGGTTATATATTCTTTATATTCTTCATCTGAGATCTATTAAGACATATGAAGTTGAGGAATTGGCGTTATACAATAAGGTATAACTCTGTTTGTTACTTGTAAATAAATCAAACAGATAGTTTCGTATTATTCTACGATTAACAGAAAAATTAGTGACTTTTATAAACGTCTCGTCTACGAAGTTAGCTATTTGATGATTATATTCAATTGTGTACCTCTCAATCTTAATACCATCTAAAGAATTATTTCTCAACGTATCCTTTTAGCGAATTCCGGAGTTTTTTCTCGCAGCTATTTCCGTGCGAACGAAGTCGTTGCTGTTTCAGGATCACTCTCATGTAGCCTGTTAACCCCCCCCCCCCAAAAAAAAATAATTGTACAGTTGAGCTTCCGTTATAAATTTTAAGAAGTTGGTTATTGCCTTCTTATTTTTACAGAGGTCCAGTCTTGAGAATGAAGCAATGGTTTCAGCCTTGATCTTGTCGAGATTGATTTATTGCAATTATATTGTTTAGTGTTTTTAAGTTTTTATTTGCCTGGTGAATTCGTCTGTTACAAAAATCAACATTTCATTTTTTTTTAAATACGTCGTACACTTTAACTTTAGTAGTTAAGAATAAATCAAATCTAAACTTCAAATTTTCCAAATTCAGTCTCTACTTTAATTTACTTTTTAAAATTATATTATAGGAATGAACCGTGAATTGTACTTAATTTTATGTTCTTCAGCTAAGATATTTTACAGCGCACTAATTGTTGGTAATTTTTGTAGATAGTGAAGGAGTGACATTGGTCCACCCTGTATTATTAGTGGGGTCGTAAGCTGTGATATTCCCGCTCACTCCTTCTCCAAAGTGGAAGAGCATGTCACTATAGGCCATTAAGGAACATGAGATATAACACAGCCGCTCTGGTGGGGGTTAGTACGCCATTAAGGAGCAATCACAGCGAAATTCCCCCCACCCCTCACCCTTTCACAAAGGAAACGAGGCAGAGCAAACGCTGGAGTGTTTGGGATCTTTTATCTCTCAGGAAATAAGTCCTTAGAAGAAAGAAGTAAATTTACTTTGACACGGCATCTTTTTTTTTCTAAAAGAAAAAAGAATCTTACATTTATGTCTATTGAGAAGAAATGCAAGAGTAATGTGTTGGATTTAAGAGGGAATATAAAATAACTACGTTTGTACGCGAGATATTTTGTACTTTACCAACGTTCACTTAAAACAAAAGTATGAATTTTTTTCATTTAATTAAAAGTAAGTAAAACATAGCAAATGTAAAAATATAGTTCCAAATAAACAGTAAACAAAGACGGGTATTTGTTATTATTATTAATAGTTAGAAAGATTTTTAAACAAGGATTTACAGTCAGGACAGGAAAAAATAAATCAATTACATCAGCCTCTTTGGCAGTTTTGATTTTAAGTTAAATATTAATACAACGTTTCGTTTCTCATTTGAGACTTCTTCAGGTATACTAAAAAGGAAATATACATTGGGTAATATGTTATGATAAAATTTTTAAATACAAACCATGGTTTTAATCAATTGTAAATTTAATATTAGTATACCTGAAGAAGTCTTAAATGAGAGACAAAGTGTTGTATTATTTAATATTTAAATTAAAATAAAAACTGAGAAAGAGTCTGATTTAACTAATGTATTGCCCATATAATTGTCTGAAAAAGTATTTATCTATAAGTGACGCTTGACCTGTAATTATTTGCATCTTAAATTAATTTTCCCTTTACTTCAAAGTGCCGCAAACAGTTACATAGTTGTTAAACTAATGAATGGTTCAAATGTACAATTTACATTATGTGAGTAAAAAGAAATGAAAACAACGGAAACCTTAGATGTAAATAAAGGAAATACAAAAGTTGTAAAAAATAAAAAATTGATGAATTTCGGACTTGAACCACCGAAACTCACAATAAACGTTCTTTTGCAGGTACAGAGTCACACAAACGGAATGGAGAAGACGTTATCGTACCCATGCACCTGGCATGGACGCACCACAGGGACAAGTGGAGCGGAGCGGAGCGGATGTAACGCCATGGAGACTTATGGTTCAATTTCAGAGCACTTTCTGCCTGCTAGGACCCTAAGTCTCCTATATCTAATTAGTTATGCAGTGTTCCCCACGTCACTACGTACAGTCACTGTCCTCACTGTATGATTAAATCACATATAGGACAAGGTGACTTCTGATTCCAGTTCCATAACATTCAATTCAAGATTAAAATACACATGAAAAATGAAAAAAGGATCTTATTATACATAGATATATGTTTTTATTATTATTATTATTAATAACAAGTATCACTCTGAAAAGACAATCGAGAAAATGAACTTAAATTGACTTAATATTATTTAAATAAAAAACTTTTTTAAAGACACGAAAATTTTTTTATTTCTCAAAAAAATACACGTTAAAAAAGTAAAATATTGAAAACTATGGTCAAAATTAACTGGAACTATTTTTGGTCTGATGCATTATGAATGATCTATTTGTACAGTTTTGTGATTTACATGTTTTGAGAGTAATCCCCCTCAGTAATGCTGTGAATTGATTTAATCCGAAGTAAATTCGATGTTTGGTCCTCAATTGCTCGTTCGCCTTATCAAGTACCCTTACTCTTCTATTACCACATTGATAATTGATTATGATTAAATCCATCCGTTTCCGTATATGATTCCAATAAACCGCAAACAAATAATACTTCAATTTCTACAAACTTTTAAATTTTCACTGTGATTAAACCAACTTTTTAGGAAGTATAATAATCATGATTCATAAATCCTTTTGATTTCAATGATGAAGTTAATATTTCTGTTTTATTGCATTCCTTTTGTCAGCACCAACTATTTTATTTGTCTTGCGTTTATTCTTTTCTAACCCCCTAAATTCCTGTACTCATCCTCCACGTCATTAATCCACCGTCTCCTCGATCTAATTCTCCTCCTTTTTCCGCTTGCTCTTTGCGTGAACACTATATTTGGTTGTTTGAACATTTCCCTAAAATCCATATTTGTCTTTATACTTAAACTTTTCACTTCTCGCACTGGTCCAAATATTTTCCTTTCCCATCTTAACAGCCAGTCTTTTTCTCTTCTATTCAGTATCCAGCATACCAATCCAATCAATCGGTCTCAATATTTACATTAACCCTAAAAAATTGTGTTATTACACTTAACTAAAATTCTGATGAGTTTTGTTTTATGAATAATTTAGACCTACAATTAATTGTAAGAACATTTTAAGAACACATTTCGATGGCAAATGACTACTGATGACATAACAAAATCAATCTTACAACACAAATAATACATATTTTCTAAGAACAAAAACACACATTTTACTGGCAGGCATATCTATGTAATGATGACGTCAAAAGCTAAATTAACAGTTTTTCTTTTAAGAAAAATCGTGACAATAAGTGAATTTAATTGTTTTAGAATTTATCTCTTTTTCACTGATTTTTTTGATCAAACGTCGATCGACCATCTTTGCTATCTTTTTTATCGAGCCTGAAACAAAAACACTTCAATCAATTACAGCAATGTTGTTTTTAAAGTTATGGAGATTGAGACTTGATTAATTAATAATTGTTGCTTGTCGTTAATTTTAAGCGATTTAAATATTTGTTAGTTTCTGAATTATTCTGTTTAAAAACGTCTAACGAAATAAATAATCGCAAGTAATATCAACGAACCATTTTCCAATAAATATCCATTCGTCAAATTTAAGATTACCGTTGTTATTGGAGATAAATGGAATTATTGTTTATACTTATTTTTTTCATTTGGGGAGTACATTCTAGTACCTTTGTTTAAAATATTCCTTAATCTTTTTTGGGTAGTAACACTTCAAAGAAAGGAAAAGATTTGACCTTGGTGGGTAAGAGTGATCGCCTGACATACGACCACGGATGCTTCTGACATTGTTTGAACAGGTTTTGACGGATCACGATTCTTCCACATCCGCCAGAAGTGATACCTTCCACGTCCTCTGCAACCAAAGAACAACCTCTCTACGCATTTATTTTAACTCATTAATCAATATGTGAGAATAGTCTACCTCAAGGTACAATAGTAGGAACGAATTTATACATCTCTCCGTTGCCGTCTTCGTTATCACTAAGATTTCTATCATGTATCTTCCGATTTCATTAAAAATTAATAATAATCTATGTTAAGTTAATTGACAGTACAAATTTCCACACAAAATGCCCGAATTGGGGTCAATAATATCAAAGAAATGGAATATATTTTTTACTATATTTGTTTTCAAATGGGAGCAGTGAAATGTTGCCACATCCTCTCACTTTCAACAACAAAACGCTTACTGCAGCGCAGCTGCGTGGAAAATAATGTAACAAAAACGTCACTTGAATTAGATTCGACAGCTCAAAAAAGATTTTCACTTTCAACTAGGCTCACATTTGAAGAGACAATCAACCAACGTTTTCAGAAAGTATCATATATGAGATGATACCGAGAATAAATTGACCTAGTTTGGTAAGTGAGTCGTACACTGAGTGTTTACTCTTTTAAATTAGAAGACCAATAGTGGGTACTTTCCGCTTTGTGTGTGTCTTTGAATTAGCCAAACAACACTTGAGGGAGGGAAGAAAAGGGCGCTCAAGCAGCGTTGCCAAAAATGTGTGCTGCGAGCGACACGACAGATGACTTCTAATTTAAAACGAACTACGTACCTGCTCCAGTTGGACGATATAGGTACTTAGAGAAAGAATTATCAGGATGTTCTTGCGACACTTTCAGTCCTAATGTTACACAGAACAATTTCAATCAGTTAAATTCTGAGGGAAAAAAACAAACGAAACTCGTCAATCACATTTCCCGTATATTATAAAAGGAATATAAGGAACATAAGGGGAAACATAATTAGTCATTGTTCCATAAACACATTTATTGATTAACTGTATATCATATACAATATTTACATATTATTAGAGACGAGGAAGTTATTAACATGAATTTCGCTTCTGTCGACATTTGAAATACCTTTTTGACAGACACTTAGACGTTTAAATTTTTTTCTTATTTCAAGAATTGATTCGAAACATTATCAAAACCCAACAGGCCCAACAACGAACAATGCTTTCATCAGTGATATAAATACATTAGTTTTAAGTTTGTCTGTAAAAAATTCACATTTCCAGAATTACTTAATTATTATTATTATTCCCTGTAAATAAGAAATGCTATATTATGAAACAAGAGAAAAAAATACGACGACGTCGAGTGACGTGAAACTACATCCGCTCGCTTCTCTTAGAGCTCGACATTTATAGAAATGTAACATTTAGGAAACATTTGGTCGCTGTTGTGTTCCTTGCAGAGACAGTTTACCAATGCCTTGATTTTAGTCATTTAGGACGAGCAACTTCCGGTCTTAAGGGGCTCAGTAGATCGGAAGATGCGAGTCTTTTACCAACTTGCCAAAGGGAAACGGTCTGAATGATCCACCTGCAGAGGGAAAATAGACACTATAATTATTTCTACGACTACGGAGGAGACTCAAACACCTACTGGAATGTATGAACCCGGGCATCACCATGTGAACAACATGAACTCAGGTTGGAAATCTAACAAACAATTACGCACGCACAGATTTATCGTAGTAAACCATTTACAATTATCCTTAATTGACTTAATAACTGCGAAACATTATGCTTACCGTCTGTGTTTAAAGTTTAGAAATAACAGTAGATTTAATAATACTTTGTGAAGGAAACATTATAAAAATGAATAAATAACACCAAAATGGCCATTCATTCAGATTTATCTTATAGTTTTAACACATTAGATACAACGTTTCGTCCACAACATTCAGACTTCTCCAAGCAAACAAATAAATGAAAAAAATTATTATAGCGTTAACCATATTTAATATAAGTAGTTTATCTAACATTTAAACAACTAATTAAATTATTTATAACAGTTTTTTGTCAGCTTTTTTTTAATCTGCGAGTGAAATATACTACGTTTCGTCTCTAATTTTTGACTTCAATCGGTATAAAAAAATTAGCTTACATGGACCACACCATGACTCATTTAGCATAAGAAGTCTCAAATTAGAGACGAAACGTAGTACATTTCATCTTTTTAATAAAGAAGAACACTGCCAAAGAGGCTGTGATAATTAATTTAATTATATTAAAAATGTTTAATCCCAAATTATCTATTTAATTTGAGAATAATTTCGTTAAAATACAAGTTATTTAGTTTTGCATTCTTTAAATACATATTTTATTTTTTTGAGTGTTGTTAACACCACTTTTTTTAAATTGAAGAATTCCAAAAATTGTTGAAGAAACGTTGATTGGCCTTTTTGATGTTTGTCAATTTTTATAAATGTCAGATTAATTCAAATAATGAAAAATTGAATTATCAGTATTTCTTAAAAAGGTGCCCATTTATTAGATTATAAATTAATTAACTTTTAACTCTATAGCAATTGATTTCAGATTATGTTCCCAAATTATTATAAAAGTACGTAAAATAGCCTATTAAATCTGAAATTTACGCATCATTATAAGAGGCAATGTCCTCTATGACGTTACTTAAATTTTTATTAGAAAGTTTCTCAGAACATTTATGTATGTTTTATATTAAAATAAAAGAATGAAACAACCATTTAATGTCAAAATTTACTTCATAACATTAAATAAATTGTAATGAACATAAAATATGACGGAGATTCATTAAGTTCAGTTTAATTTCCATTATTGATATATATATTATTATGGTCTTATGTAAGCTACAGTGATTACTCAACACTATACTTTTTTAAAGAACCTCTGATTCATAAAGTATTTATTATAGTGAAATAATTAAATTTTTATGACAATTAACACTGGAATCTGTATAATATAACTGTTATATTAAATTTATATTCCTTGAAGATTAAATATTAATTAAAACTGATAATAAAAGGGCTGCTTCATTTTTTATTTGACTGTAAAACAAGTCTGATGAAATTCGAAAATATATAAAAATTTTAGTACTTAATTATTTTGTTTTATACAATAAATGAGTTAAATCAGCCTCTTTGTCAGCTTTTTTAAAAGTTTAAATATTAAACATTACAACGTTTCGTCTCTCATTTAAGACTTCTTCAGGTAAAAAATTAGCTGTACATGAAACCTCACTCTATGACTCATTCGGTCTAAAATGAAAATGTATAGCTAAATTTTTACTTGAAGGAGTCTTAAATGAGAGACGAAACGTTAAAATGTTTAATATTTAAGTATAAAAATTCTGACAAAGAGGCTGATTCAACTCATTTATTGTATATTTAATTGTCAGATAATCTATTTAATATTTTATTTTATTTATTTTAAAATATTTAACTCTTGAAAATAAAAATTTTGAGTATGGAATCTAATTATGTCTTAGGAAATGAAAATAATATGGTGTTTAGTATGTATCGTATTTGAAAACGTTGCACACGTCATTTGTTAAGCAATCTTAATATTATTCGGCAAAATAATGCGTTATTGTCGTAGTTCCAACCTGCAGTTCTATTCGACAAATTTGTCGTCGTCCTGGTTGCGTTTTCTCAAAGTTAGATAATTCAAGAAAAAAGGACGGAATAACAAGAGTATAAAAAACTATAGGTCCAAAATTCTTTCACATTCGTGGATTACAATCGCAAAATATATGGCAAAATATGACACCCTGTATTAAATCTTCCTTCTGTATCACAGCATTGTTGTAATATTAGTGTTATTAGAGGAATATTGAAGTTCACGTCCAAACCTGAGACGCACCGTGAATGTCATCACTTTACACTTTCATGTCGAATTTCACCAATTGGTTATTTCTTACTTGTTGACATTGTTCTCAGGTTTGTTATATAGTCAACCTCGAGGAACCTACCAGGAGGTATCGGATACTGGTTCGCAGGAATCCAAAGAACCACTATGAAGTTGAGCGTGTTTGCTGGAGCAAATACTTCCGTTAGAGGAAAATCCTCTTGGAACCAGCTCGCCATCAGACACACGTGGTCTGCGTGGTCTGCGACGTGGGAACCAGCTTCCTGCTGCTCAGCAACCGCGGACAGAAAAGCTCCGAGAAGGTGGTCCGAAACTGGCGACTCATGAAACAGTATAGGATGAAGTTAATGGCGCCGTTACAAAGAGCCAACATATCCAAGACCTCGCCGAAGAGCTTGTAACAGTCCATGAAGAAGCACTCGGGCAAGAGAACGCTGAGGAGCCCCAGAAGACCGCTGGGGAATTCCGTGGCTAGGAACAACAGTAAGACGGCCACCAGCATTCGGGTGGTCCTTTGAGCTCGGCGTCCTTTTGCGCCGCCCGTGAGCGCCGCGTGACGTCGTCCGCTGCGGTACAGCGTCTTCACCAGCCAGCAGCTCAACACAGTCAGGACCACGCAAGGTACCAGCCTCAGCACCACGCTGTACAGCCAGAAGGTCAGGTGGTAGAAGATCTCGCCGTTTAGTCTCGCCGAGTCGCTGAGGCCGACGTGGTACAACGTCACTGGGCTTCCGGACTCGTGCACCACTTTCTCGCGAACCGAGAAGATCCAGAATTGCGGCATACACGCCAACAGCGGCAGCAGGTAGCTCATGAGGATCGCCGATCGGCATCGGAATTGCGTGCAGAGAACTCGAGCCCTTTCGGGGTACCTACAAGTTAACACAATAAACATTAATACAGGGTGATCCGCTACCAGGCCGACAAATTTGCAAGGGTACAGAAACGACTCGGAATAACATGCAGGCTTGCAAATTCCGTATTTGAGAGCTATGGATTTTGGCTGTTGTCCCCCATATGGACGATGCGTAGGACCAGGTGGGTTGTATTATGGAGTGGTATAGGATGCGTTTTGTGCTGATGTTGCGATGTTGTAGGATTTCGTGGGAGAAGATGTTGTATAGAAAGGGGGCAATGACACTTCCTTGGGGGATGCCCGCCGCGATTGAGTGTGGTTGGGAGAGGTAGTTATTTATTTTGACACAGAAGGTTCTGTTATGAAAGTAGTATTCTGTAGTGGGTGTCATTTAGGAGGTCTTTAATTTTGGATAGTAGGGAAGGGTGGTGGATTTTCTCAAAAACTTTTTCGATGTCAATAAAGGTGGTGATGAGGGATTTGCGATGTTCAAAGAAGTTGTTTATGAGGTTGGAGAGTCGGTACATTTGATGGGGGCAAGAACTGAAGTGAATGAGCTATTTGACTTGTCTCACCTGATGGAGATGTATCTCCAGACTGCCAGCGTGATGGTGAGGCAGACGGACACCGAATGCAGCACCAGCGAGAAGTGCATGTGAAAGAGAAGGAACACAGCCGAGCTGTACGAGAAGTCGAGGCTGTCCGGCAGCACCATGTACATGTAGATGGCGACGGGGATGTACTCCAGCATGACCAACATGTCGGCCACGGCCAGCCACGTGAGGATGCGGTTGATGGGAGCCGCTGCAAGTTCACGTCTCGTCAACACCGCGACGTTGAGGACGTTGGCGGCGGTTCCCATTATGCAGACCAGAAGGGCGCAGTAGCCGTGGATGCCCCGGTACATCAGCAGAGAGTCCCGCAGGATGCCGCCACAGTAACACTCTTGCCTGGAACTACGAGAACGCCAAGTCAGCCGACAATATTTTTATTTTTGCCCAATTATTTTCCTCATATTACCTCAAACTACCAAAAATTTCTGTGAAGATTTCATCATCCAGGACATTACAGAGAAAGAATTGCCACTTGTTCCCCATCCGAAAAATTTGTCAGACCTCACACTGCGTAACTTCTCAGGGATGAAGACCATTAGATTTGACAATGACAAGTGTTAACAAAAAATACTATCCAGGGAGGTTTGAACATACTGAAAAGCCTTTGCAAGCTCTGTATATTCTCCACTGGCAACTATTTTGATTCTTAATGTGGCGAATATTTTACTGATGATGGAATTAGAAAATTGTTGGCTATAACCAGAGATGTTACGTGTAATTCAGTGTCCACCGGTTTCAGCGTGGTCCTAATCATTGATACAGTTTCTCTGAAACCATTATAATCCTCACAGGCATTCAGCTTCCCATGACCCAAGAGTCTTATCCTTCAAATACTAGATTCTGTATTAACCTAAGTCATCTATCTGCTGCCTGTCACGGTCTCTTGTCACTACTGCTTGACCAGGCATTCCTGGTTCATCCCTTATTATTCTTAACTAGCTGGGGACCTGGCGTTGCCAGGGTATTTATTTATATTATCCCGGTATATTATTTATTTCTTCGTCAACACATAACTAGACCGATATCGAAAACGTCACATATACTCCCAGTATTTCGAAAGAGACCAAAATCCCCCCATTAAAATAAATATATTTTCACTATTCCAACAGAATATAAAAATTATCTCTCTTAATGGTTAAATTTGTACTTAAATCGCATAGTAAAGGTGATAATGTAACACAGCGACTCGCATTACACCGGTTTCGACACCAATCTCGATAGTTTCCTTCTTATTTTCATATTAGCAATTACTAAATTTTAAAATTTACCTGACGTGAGAAACAAAAACAATTTATAAATTTATGAATACATCGTATCGGTGATCCAAAGATGTTGATTTTTTTCAGCCTGCTGCAACAATAGATAGTAAGCGGGATGAATGATATAACTCACAGTTGGTTTAAACGCCGAGGCAATTCCAATAAATCTTCACATAGAATTAATAGTTTTATTTATAATCACATTATATTAATATCTTCTGCAATATATTTTAAGTAAACATGTACGAATATTTAAATTAAATCTCTTTTTTTTTTAAATCTGTTGAGCTGTCAAATTCGGGACAAACATAGGGACAGACAGACAATGTTATTTATTAGTATAGATTTAGTTTACTGAGCTTCATTTGTAGAAATCATTTTATAATCTTACTTTCTTAAATAACGGCATATTGAAGCTTAAATTTATTTATTGTCACATAAATGAAAAGTGTACGATTCCACATAAAATATTTTAATAAAAATCATTGTACTGTTTATTAATAACTTTACAAATGTAAATAGTTCACATTTTTATCTTTAAATCGTTTCAACAAATCATAATTTAACACGACAACTGAATCCTGAATCCAATGAGTCGTACCTGTAAATAGCATCGTTATCGGTAGAAGGGATGTTTACAGACGAGTTCTCACGGTACATATCTATGAACTGGGAAATTTTCCCACCAGAGATGCTACGCAGTAACTCAATTTCTTCGGGCTTGAGCCCGTTCATGATCCGTGAAACATTTCCTCTGAAATCCATAAGATCTGCGCAGGCCTGCAACAAGATAAGAAAAACAATAATTTAACTTCCATCAGTTTGAAAAGAGAAAAGCCTAACTGAGAAACATTTTCAATATGCTACGAATTACTGTGGTAAGTTTAAACGATCTTAAAAAAATAGAAAGCATTTTTTATGTTTAATAATTATTATTTCTTAATATATTTTTATTTCATTCAGCTTTAACAATATGTCCAAAAGTACCTTTTCAAAATGTCCTCGAAATAGATCTCTTTGTCTTGTAGGATATATTTTAAGATTACGAAATCGATAATGTGCCACTGTAAACTTCTTAGGGGCTACTGTTTCGATTGCTGATTTATCAATGGTGTGTAGAGGCGGGTCCATCAGAAGTGATGTAGAAACGTATATAAAATAGTCCTTGACAATACTACAACGAAGAACAATCAAAAGAGGGCAATGAATCGTGCATAAAATTTACGTTTATTCTCCGTATGAGTAAACGCGGCAACTTTCTATTGATATTTTTTTATAGTAAAATTGAAGGTACTGGGTCTTGCGATATACCACCTGCTGTACCAAAACTTTTTTGCAATCTTTTTCGTCTATCAGTCCATACATAACTGCGATGTATCTATAATCCATCGCAAAGCCTCATAAAGTGGAGGCCCAGAATAACGTTCATCAATTATGATTTTCCTGACTTCCTTGAAAATGTTTGACCCAATCATAAACGGATATCTGCGTTGAAATACTCGTAAGATGAACATAATACAATTAGATTTTTATGATAATAATTTTTCCTTATTTTTATCAGCCACTTAAAAAACCAAAATTATATTTTAATTTTGATATCAAAATTGATTAAGAAGAGGTTTTCGGCAATTATCATAATAATCTACAAAATAAAATTCAATTTTTTGAAACATTACAAAATTTGTTTATGGACATTGTTTTTTCTAATGAATTAATGTTTAAAATTTTGGACATAACTTAAAAAAAAGTATTTTATTTTGTAGATAATTATGGAAATTGCCGAAAGCATCTTTTTAGTAAATTTTGAAATATAAATTAAAATATAATTTTGGTTAAGTGACTGATAAAAATTTGATCATAATAAATATAAATCAGTCTTGTAACAATTGAATAAATTCCTTGAAGAATTAGATTTTTGTTCCTTTTAAGATTCTATAAAAAGTGTTCAATTACTTCAGTTTATCTTTCATTTAATTAAATAAATTATTTACATGCAACCGATATATCTGAAAGATAATTAGTAAAGGAATTCAATGACTATTTTCTTCATAAACAAACTTATTTCAATATTATCCACATCTTAAAATTGGTAAATAATTATTGACATTCCGCAGCATTAATGAAAATACTCGAGGTAAATTGAATAAACGTTTATTAGGTATAATAGTTGATATCAACATTCTTCAACTTAAAAGAAATTGTAAACAACAGATAAACACTCGGTACAGCAATAAAATATTAAATAAGATATTCTGTGGTATAGAGGCTGAAATGCAATAGAAATTTTCAATAATCGCTTCATATTACAAAATCTCAGGTTACGTACTTGATGCCACACACGAGTATCTTCAAAGTGGATGAAGCCATAGACTTTGGAAAAGTATGGAGACGCTCAACTCCGAGAGTAATGAAGCCTGTGAGAGTCTCCCGTCGCACTATTGACAAAACTTGAAGCAGCCATTTCTCTTCCTTTAAGATAAACAATACGGAAGCCAGCGATGCTAGTCTTCTGTAACGAAACCCTCTTCATGCTGTATTTCAATGTAAATTGGCCTTAAATTTTGTGCAAACTCCATGGGTCTATACAAACAGACTAAATGGAGGAGGCAGACTCCGCATATTAGGCGAAGATTTGAAGTTTCATTCTCAAGCTGAACTGTTGAAACGGGAAACAGAAGCAAATAGATGCTAAAGATATCTGGGCACAAATTTAATCGCTAACAAACTGAAAAATATCGAACAACTACGAAGCTGTAGTAAAGTGGAAGTCTGAAATATAAATATGACTATCAGGATAGATTTATTTCAAATTGCTTGTGTTATTTGAAATCCGATTAATGAAATATCTGTCTTTGTCGTGTTGCTTACAAGATCGTTGTCAACGAACCGATATGAACGTGAGTATTGGAAGAAAGAAATTTTTAAAAGTCGGCATATATGACTATCTGTTGAGTAAAAATTATTCAGGTAGCTTGTTATTAATATATTTTAAAGGATTTTTTAGCTGTTTAGATACAGTTGGGGTTGGTTGAACTGAAAAATCTCACCAGAATATATTCATATGTTATACCAATGTTGTGTTTTGACACTGTTGTGGTAAATCTAAAATAGAAACACAAGTTACCATGACGTCACATACGCTCCGAACCGCTTGTCCCTGCGGTTGGTTCACACCATGTGAATGAGGCGCATACGAAATGAGAACAAAGTAATTTAAACAAAGAGGATAAAAATAAATTGACGAGAGACGGGCTTGAACCTTCGACCAATCACAGCAAACTCGTGAAGGAGACGGTATCCTTTGTTTATTCGTACTTTGTCTTAATTGTAAACAAATTAAGTAAATGGTAGCCAATTTCCTGATAAACTCAGATGATAAAAGGAATAGCACGCAACGTTTCTATAATACTTATGGTCAGGTGATTGAAAAACGCAAAATGACTCATGTCATAAACCAGACGATGAAATCAAAAGCAAAGAAGTTAGTCTAACAATAAGAAACCACGGTCACAGTTGAGTTTTTAGAATCAGATAAGCTGGATTTAATAAGATGCAGCTCTGGTATAATTCGGGAATAGTAACTGGTGTCAACATTTTAAATGCTTGCATTTTGATGATCAAATTAATTTTAGGAATTGATGTTTGGACACAGACGAATCTCAATGGAAAGTATGAAATTAGAGAGGTGCTACTTGATACGGGAATTGAGAGACCTTTCCGTTTGTCCAATGTAACAGGATTTTCAGTCAGAACGTGAAATGTTTATAAACTATAGTCTCCAAAGAACTAAAATTAAGCTACTAGTCGGTACTATTACTATTGATTTCATAACTTACCCGTTAGGGCTATCCGTCGTGGAGGTGAACTACGGCATGTTGACTTCTCTTCGATTTACCGCTCTAGAAACAAACAAGAGACATTTACTACCGTGAGAGATTCATAAAAATTAAACGTATAGAAGATGAAGTATGGAGAAAAAATTGGTAAATTTGTTTTTAAGAAAATGTAAAATGCTGAATTCAATGGAAATTAAGTAGGTTTATCTTTGCTGCGACTTTCACATCCATTCAAATTTCATACAACGTGCATAATTTAACCATTCGTTTCACATAAAATTAAATTTTTCTCTCTTCTTAAAGTGTCTCTTTTTTATCACTCCTTGAATTTTATTATTCGCAATGTATGGTCACGGAGACTGGGATTAAGACTGCCGGAGAATAGATACGCTGACCACGTGTAACTCGAAATTCGGAATGTATGACGTATGATGACAGTCCGCAGTCGATCCGGTAGTCCCAGAACCTCTATGGGCTGTAGAGACAATGAAGGAGATTAAAAAGAAATATTTTTGCTGTCGCCAAGAACGTCCCCTGTGACGTGACTATAATTTCAACTAAATAATAATAATAAAAAAGGCATGAACAATAATAATGAGAACACACACATTATTTTCAGAGAACATCAGTAACAGATTGAATTAATTTGGAAATATATATTCGTGAGGGAACTAAGTTTGAATAAAATGTATTCTGCAAGGTAACGTGTAAGTTATACTGTATAAATAAATTAAAACATCGTTGAAATTAATTTCCTTGTTTGTTTGCGATTCCTCGTCTCCGTGTTGCGTTAGTGGTAAGAGGCGGCAGCCCTGAAGAAGGGAGAAATTTAGCTAATAAATACGCAACACAGAAAGTGGGGACGGTTATTAATTATAAGACTCTGGTGAAGAAGAACTTTCGAAACTGTAATAGGTTTAGTCGAGATTCTTGTTTGAAATGAATTAGCCTGCAACGTGTGAGTTAGACGCAAAGATGCATGTTTCTTCATGAATTTGAAATGTTTCAAAATCTAAACAAGAGAGGTTTGAAATATATTCTGATACAATCCTCTGTTAATCTCCGACAGGAATTACATAATACAACGTAGAAATTAACCTCTCATAAATATTAATAGTATAATAGTTGGATCATTTAAGTGGAAAAAATATCAAAGTAAATGTCAGTTTTTATTTTAATTTAAATATTAAACATTACAACGTTTCGTCTCTCATGTGAGACTTCATTCGGCGTGAATGAGTCATGGAGTACAATGTACGGAATGTGCGATTAAAAATTGTAATTAAATGACTTTCGTAAAAATGAATATGGCTGAAGTACTTAGAAGGCGTCTGCCTTTTAAATAATTAACATCTACCTACCGGGTGAAGCATTCTTGTCGAGATTTTCTAATTCTATTTAATAGTCTTCATGGCCTAAAATTTATCATGTTTTTGCCAAACGGGTCCCATAATGTTTTTAAAATGATGCGATGATTCTAAAGTAGTTAACGTGATAAATTTATATTATCAATTGAGGTTGTGGTCTTGTTCTTATGTCTTATCTGCTCTGCTCATTCATATTTATTTTTCCCATTATTCGCGCTGTGGTGATTATATTTCACGCCGTATCCTGTTACGAACGGATTATGAGGCGTTTTTCAACTTAGGTTCACGAGAATACTAAAGCGTGGAGCTTTGATGTATAAACCCCTTGAAATAAAGCACGTGCGTTACTACAAACACTCACAGAAAATATTTTTCTTTCCGGCTTTTTATTTGGTGCACGTCGTGCAACAACAGGTGCAGGGGATATGGACTCGTGTACGTGGCGTACGCGGGAATTTAAATGGACCAGGCTGTATCTCATTACGCGATTATTTACCAGAGATAAGAGTGGAGAGGGAAAAAAAGACGACGCGACGGGAAAATGTAAATTTAGTGTGGGGGGAAAGTGAATCTCCGAGAGGAGTGCTGAATAAGCTCGTAGCAAAGAGAAAAAAGTTATGACAGAATTTAAAAAGCGGAAAGCGTGTAGTCTGCAGACCAGTAAAGGAAAAATTGTTTTGTTAAACTTTATTGGGTCCCGAGAGTCTAATAATTTTCTCAGATAGCCACTTTTATGGGAACAAGTTCATTAAAGTAGAGCGAACTTCTGATTCGTTCAGTTATTTAGCAGATATTAATGCAATTCAAGGGCGCAAATTTTGAGAATGTAAAGCTTGGAACATTCGCCGAGCAAAACGTGGATGGAAGGATGATAATAATATATACGATAGAGTTTCTCAAGACCTTAATCTTTTCGCACATTTCAAGTAACCGCGGCAGATTTCAAACTACATGTGCCAAAGACGAACTTATAAAACCAAAACTTTGAATTTTTAATCATTATTATTTTATTTAATTTTTGACAATTGCATAAGTGAGAATTTTCGATAAAGTTGGTTATATTTGAATTTGGAATTTCATGATTTTTTTAATTGTATGCTTATGACGACATAAAAAAATTGCAAAGTTGTTTAAAACACAATTTTGAGGTTAGAGGTTGTGTTCAGCGCGTATCATGTACACGGCTTGAGATTTTATCTGAATGAGTCACAGCGAGATATCAGTGTAATTACGAGTAGGATTTGAAAAAAAAACTTACGGGTATAGAAATTACGATGAGTATCTACAAATGGAAAATACATATATCATCTTCTGTTAATAAGGGATTAGGAAGGACTGACAACGCGCTCTATACCGCTTAAATCACATCGAATTAAATACTGCACCGGACTAATTCCATTAAGTGCACTTGCATGGCCGGACATCCAGTTAGTAATGAAATAGGCTATATAAACTTTTGGGTTGCCACCGTTTAATGTCGAATGTTCTTGAAACTGATGCTAGTTTATATGAACTTCAAGTAATTTAATTTAAATTTTCAGTTAACAGAAGCTAAAATTTCAAAGACCTTTTATTGAAGTGTTACGACTATCTCATTTTGGGATTGTCAAACACAAAGCATCAATTAAGTTTCCTTTGAAGATAATTATAGACCTTCTCTCCCTCTTTTGTTCGAGTTAGAGCCTGGCGTTTAGTCGAGTTAAAAGCTTTGAAATTAAATTTGAACTAGCAGACGCGCCTTACCAGGTAATGACAAAATTGGAACCGAATTAGATCTGTCAAGCGATACTACGAAGCAATTTGTCTTCACGGCACGTTGAGAAGTTTCTCAGAGTTATTTATGGACTCAGTCACAAGACGGTCTTCATGGTTTCCATCCTCAGGTGAGACTGTCTCCTCCGACCACGGGAAGAGGCGGAGGGATTTATTAGCATAAACGTGGGTCACGTACAAGCGCAAACTCTGTAGAGATTAGCACGGACATGTTAATAACGACTTTCAGAAAAGGGTTAATTATCACATGTGAGGATGAGTGCTTTACGGACAATATTTTCCTCTCCAAAACATAATGGAACTCGTGGCTTTCGTATGGGTATTCATTCTCCATCAACACAAACTAGACTACTACAAATTTTTGCTATCGGAAGACTCTTCAATACCTCCTATACCGTAAGAAAACAGTAACTTAGGTATTTCGTGAAAAATAAATTATCCGACAATTCAGGATGATAAATAAGAAAATACAGTCAAGTCCTAAAAAAAAGACAACCCATTTTTATATATTTCAGTCTATATTCATAAACAATATAAGAAGCTTTCGTATTTTATTATGCCATAATCATATATAGAATATAATAATTTTTTTTGAATATATGTCTTTTTTGGCTTGCAAAAATTCTTGTAATGTATTATATTGATTTTAAGATTGAAAATAAGGTCTTTATATATATAAAACGTTCTGTGGATGATTATGGCGAAATATGCGTACGACATTGCCATTGTCGTTAGATCTAAATAAAATATTAGAAGCATATAAATAATGAAGGGAAAATTCAGAAATAATGGGGTATTAAGTGATTATAGGGGAAACAAAATATATGGTTTTATCGGCTTCAAAAGCAATACGAACGTTACGGGATCTGCGAATTGGAGAGAATAAAATTTGAGGGAGTAGCGGAATTCAGATATTTGGGAAACATTATAGAGAATGAGTACAAAATAAAAGACCGAATACAAGCAGGAAATAAAGCATATTTTTCAAACTAAAAACTTTTAGAACGCAAAATATTACTCAGAAAATATAAAATACTGATATATAAAACACTAACAAGACCATATGGGACATTGAAGGAAAAAAAGATCAAGATGCTCTAAGGAAATTTGAACGGAAGATAATAAGGAGAATATGTGGACCCATAATGGAAAATGGAGAATTGGATATAATGAAGAGATTACCCAGATGATAAAGGGAAAAGATATAAAACGATACATAAAATCTATAAGGCTGCAATGGATGGGCCATCTAAATCGTATAGACACATATAGAACCGTCAAAAAGTATTCAAAGCTAGACTATACTCGACAAGGAAGAAAGGAAGACCAAGAACGAGATGGATGGAGGATGTGATAGAGGATCTGAATATTATGAAAGTGAGAGAATGAAGAGAAAAGAGCAGAGACAGAGAGGAATGGAGGCGTATTGTGAATGAGGTCAAGACCCACACAGGGCTGCAGTGCCGTGCAAGGAAGAAAGGATGGTTATGGCATAAAAAACCGAAATAAACTTAAATTTTTATGAATAAAGACTGTGATGTATATATAAAAAGGGTTTTCTCGTTTAGAACTATATACAGCCGTTTTCATTTATTATTTAACATAATACAGCCAATTCGTCATCAAAACGTTTTAATTACTATCATTTACGACTTTTCGTCCATATTAGTGGACTTCTTCACGAAAAATTTGTAATGGATAAAACTATTACACGTGTGTATTTCGGCCAAAAGCTTCACTGGACGCAATCAACGACGCAAAATTATCCACGTGTGTAATAGTTTGTCACACCAACAAAATAATGCAGTTTCAAATTATTTTCAAGTGATAGTACATCCTTAAGCCAGACATAAATTTGTAATATTGTTGTCCGAGAGAAGAAATCGGTAAAGTAGGAAAGCAATGAAAAAATATTACAAAGTGGGAAAGGAAAACGGTAAAGGTAAGAAAATTAGAAGTCACGGCAAGAAGAGACGAAAGAAGGAAAAGAATGTTCTGGCACTCACTTGGTATCAAACTAAATCTAATAAACAACCGAGAAAAAAAATTACCTAGATGTGAAATACTGATAAATTTCTGATTCAATTTGGGTTCTCTATTAGAAAAGTGAAAAACTTGGGGTGATTTAAATATTTAAAAAATGATGATGACTAAACTCAGGCTATTTATTTGTATGGGATTCGAATTAACTATCAGGGACTGATCTGTAGGAGGAAAAAAACAGACGGAAAACGTAAAACTGGAAAACAAGCCTGTTTTTTTCTGCGCTAACATAACATGTATATGATAAAAATAAGAGGTAAATATTTGTGTAAATAAACTAACGACCAAAATTAAAACGGTAAATGGTGTTCGTGTTCTTCGGAACAGTACAACCAAAAATTTATTAAATTATATTAGTAACTATTTGTAAACGTGTTTATTCTTATGTTTGAATACGATTAATTAGTATATATATGAGGTCGTGTAACACTCACCTTCACAAAATAAATTATCTTGATGAGTCAGATGATGACCATTACAAGTGGTTGGTGTCTGTTGCCAGAAGAATGTTGAATGGACGATCCTTTTCTCCTGTAAACGAAATATTAAATTAAAACGAAAATTATCAAATTTTTCATAAAGGAAATTTTTAAACTAAGTTTACTGGGAAGAATGTAATTATTTATTTTTATTTCCTCTATTCGTGTTTTTGTTGTGGTATTATGTCCTAAGACTAATCTATTGCAATCCTCCATGCTAACCTATCTTGCGCAAGCCTTTTCATTTCCTCGTAACTAGCACAACCCAAATCTTCCCTCATCTGATTAGCGTATTCCATCCCTCTTCTGTTCTTACCCCACACACTTCCCTCTAATGCTAATTTTACGAGACCCTCGTGCCCTATTAATCTATCCCTTCTCTTGGTCAACGTCCGCCATATTCTTCGCTTTTCCCCTATTCTGTTTAGAACTTCCTCGTTAGTGATTCTATCCACCTATCTCATTCTCCTATACACCACATTTCGCACCCATATAACGCCACGCTCCATACGAACATTTTTAGCGCAACGGTAACCTAATATTCACTCTTTTATTACCCGTAAGTAAATTCCTCTTTTTCGCGACAGCCTTCCTTGCCCGTGCTTATCCTACTCTTTATGTTTAAATACTTTTACCATCCTTAGTTATTACGCTTCCCAAGTAGCAGAATTCCTTAACTTCCGTCCCAAACTAAACTCCATTACCCTTTTTTCCCTCTATTAACACTCGTATTGAGCAAAAAAATAATTTGAAGCTTAACAAAAAACAACTAAGATTTCGAAATAATCTTTTTTTTAAATTTTAAATTTACAGATCATGCATATATTATTTGTGTGATAAACTTTTACCTTAAAATTAGGTAACAAAACATTTTATTTTTGGTATTATTAAAAAAAGGTTTGTTTCGTTACTTTTAACACAATGAGTTCGTTTCCACCTAAATGGTTACTTTACCTAAATTAATGATATAATTACCTGTATTTAATGTTGTAATTATTGTAAATAATTTATAAATGTAATACATATGTTTAATTAAATGCTTGATTAGTTGATAAAAAGAAATTATTGTTTTAACAATCATGCTAATTTACAGGTATCATATCACCTGCCGACGTGTCTTCAGGAGACATAATTAGAGCAACGTGTAGCGACGGAATCCACGAATGGGCGAAATTTCTTTGAATAATAAAATCATTATAAAATTGAGTAACTTATCGGGCTTTAAAGTAAGTGAATGGGGAGACTTTGCGGTCTCTCTGACGTCAAAGGCAAACTGATAGTGTTGATATCGGAAGAACGTAGACGTTTGCTATGCTTCGGTTGCGAATTTGCACTAATCAGGATGTGGACTACAGTGACCCTTAATTAGCTAATGAGCAAGGCCTAAGCTTTGACCCAACCAAGTCCAAGTGCAGCGAGACACGCGGCAAATTAATCCCATTCAAAATGGTTGTAACCAATGCAACACAGGTATTTTATAACATCAATTGTAATTTAATGTTTCAACAGGTAACGTAGACTTTAATGTGCTTATTAATTTCATCCACTCTAATTAATAATAATAGACTACATATTTATAGATCCGTAATAAAATGTTTATTCATCTAGATGATTTTGTTTCCTGTTACGTTATTTCGTTCCTAAATTTACGTATCCATACTGTATGGAAATATTAGGAAATTGTTATCGGTTCAGGGCTTTTGTTGACAATAAATTATAAATTCTCTACAGTCATTGCTGTTTTACAAGTAAAGGAAACCAGACGAGAGTAAAACGTTTGCCGAAAATATAGTATGGGAAGGGTAAAAAAAGTAGACAGTATGTGATTAGAATGTTATTAGATGTAATTAGAATGTTAATTAATTATCTAAAAAATTAATCATAGATGGTGCATTTAATCAGTTGTATAATTAAATAAATCGTTTTAGATCGTCACAAATCAGAAGGAGAAACGGACACGAATCTAAAATGGCGTTGAACGTCAAACGTATTCCTTTATTTCTCTCTTCCTGAAGTTGTTGTGGATAGACACACGAATCTGAATGTCATCGAGATTTAATTACATACTGAACCAAACAAATTGATGACACGAGCCCGCATAAGGGTCTGCCATTAACCTCTCTGGTTGTAATTTTATGACCAGAGATTACATCAACAAAAATCACAGAAGTTTCTTTATAATCGCAAAATCCAGTAATAGAAGCACAGGGACTGTATATGGGATATAGTGTTATGAATAAAAGTCTCTTTAAAAATTTAGAATTTGTATTCTGCGTGAAAAGTTTGGGTGAAATGTTAGTGGCCATTTAAAAATAATATTTTTCTTAAAAGATATGGGGAAGAGTTTAATTATTCACCCACAATACCCCTCAAACACAAAGCGTTTAATTTTTATGGCTCTGATTGGTGCTCGGCTCTTGTCGTTGTGGGGTTGCAGTAAGTTTGGAGCGATCAATCCTTTTCATCCAATGTCTGTCAAATAAAAAAAACCGATTATACATCGCAAGCTTGTCCATAAAGAGAGCTGGATACATACAAAATTATGTCTTTCTGACAACAGGCGTTCCTAACGTTTTCTGAAGGGCTTATGACGTGATGACGCCCACCCTTTGTCACAAACGGAGCGACAGTATTCTACGTATGACGGAGCTGCTCGAGCTGTGCAGAATACCATTGTTAGCCACGAGAGGCAGCAGCAGTAGCTTTCTACAGCTCCTAGATTTAGGAGGCACTTTGTAGATTGCGTAAACTCGTCTTAATTGTGAGGGAGCGCCGATTCATTTCAATGAGCTCGTTTCATTTGTCATCCTTATAGGGAGAGATTGAGAGAGAGATTCGTCAAGTGTACCAAGCATTGAAAACGTTTTGACAGAATGGTGGCCCGAGGAGAAGTCTGTACAAAGCTTCGCTTCATGAGACGCACCCCGTCTCTCCAGACACATCAAAAAATTCACTAATTCAAATATAAATTGAATAATGCGGATGATTGCTTTTCTTAAAAAAATATAAAATGTAAAGACTAATAATTTTGAAAAATTATATTTTTCAATTATAAATATCGCTTTGTGTTTCACTTATCATTTACTTTCAATTTTGCTCTGTAATTACGGTATAAATCTTCAATAATTCATGTCTATTAAACACATTGGTCCGCTCAGAACTGTTACAACATACATCGCAGTTACAGAATTCCTTGATTAAAATTAATATAATGATATGTTAACGTGAAATAAAAACTGTAAGTTAAATATATATATATATATATAATCATCCGCTAAACTGTTGGTTTGTCGCCGTAAACTGGAATACATGTGAAACTTTTAAATTAATTATATAATCATTCGTGAAAGAAGGAAAAAACTTGTTTTCGTCGACGCCGGAGAGTGCAAATTCACTGTCTTCCGCCTGCCGACATTACACCCGTTGGTGTACCTGACGTATACTGAGGGAGCCTCATCGACTTCTAAATACCTGCTCAAGACTACAAGTCACTCAGCGCAGAACAAATCAGGCTCGTTTTCCGGCGCAACGTATTAAGCGAGATCTCTGCTTTCATGCAAATAAATATCCTGAGTTTAGCCATCATCAGTTTTTAAATATTTAAATCGTCCTAAGTTTTCCACTTTTCTAATAGAGGACCCAAGTGAAAAGTGGAAATAAAAATTTATAAAATCAATTAAATTGCTTACAATTTTAGAATCACCAACCTTTTTGCAATACACTGTATACTTAATCCGCTAAACTGTTGGTTTGTCGCCGTAAACTGGAATACATGTGAAACTTTTAAATTAATTATTTGTGCTATTATTATCTGAAGATACAACATATGTGATTAAGACTCCAGTCGTCCAGAGGAATATTAAACCTGCATAGTTTTGGATTAATAACAATTTCTTAGAGTGTAGTTAATAGTAGAGGGCGTAACAACATCATCCTATTACATCAATGTTCTGAAAATTACTTTTGTTGTATCTTAATGAAGTATTTAAACGACACACGTAACAACTTATGCATTTTCAATAGGATCCAGGTTAAATGAAAGTCAATATTTAAAAGTGCGTAGTAGAGCAACTCTGTTAACGTTATTATTTTTTTGTGTGACACTCGCGTCCATCCAACACTAAAAGTAATTTTACGAACGTCAATTCAGTTTTATTCATACAGATTTGCGTCATAATGCACACCGACGCCGCCCCATTTACTATATGATTTTCATGTAGACTGCAGGAAAAAAGGTTCAGAAAAAAAGGTGATAATCGATGGGCTAATGGCACGCCACTGACGGCAATCGCTCGTATTCAATATACATAACGGCTTTCACAAACGTTACGTCATCGCACGGAAGGATGGAAGGAAGGCCAATGTAATTGTTTTTTACTACTCATTATTGCAGCCGTCTGCGGTGTAGAATACTGAATGAAGCCATTTCAACAGTTAGAATTTATAAAACTCGTCCCGAGAAGCGAGCGAAGTGAGAGTTGTGAACAGATATTATTTTCAAATCTAACGAGCTCACTAGAGCGAAACATATGAGCATTTATTACATTGAAACTAGGATTACTACTCTCGCTATTTCAAAAGAGAACTGACTGTTATAAAGTGCAACTTCAAACGTCAGCTTGTCAGTTTTATTCAAACGCTTTTATATTCATTTTCCCGTCTATGTTTGAAACTTCCTTATTTCTATACAAAGCAGCGAGAAGAAGTGGCGCATAAAATACTTTCTGTCTCATAAAATAATTTCAAATAACACATATCGGTCATTTGATTCAAAACTATTTTAAAGTTCCAGCTCCAGCACTATCCAGTAAAAAAATCCATTCCACCCTGAGTTCCCCTATACAATTTTTAAGTTTTGGCGACGAGAATATAAAATGTCTGTATATATTCAAGTGCACGATTCATGTCTCCGGAAGGTGCTGCGTAATATTCTTGGCATAGTGGCTAAGAAATGAAACGTCTCGAGCTCCAGTGACTGGTAACAGACGAGGAGATTGGGTTTTCGTGAACTAATTTTCCGTTTCTGTTTATGAAATGCATATTCACCTGTTCCTTCGCAGGTGAAATGAGTTTGAGAAGTGACACGAGGAAATGTTAAATCATCTCCTTCTTTCGTCGCGGGTCATGGAATTTATAGGGCAACAAAAAACTTCCCCACTCTGATATTAAATTCCGAATAATTCCTAATGATGTCATAAAGTAAATCGTTCGCGTGGATTCTGCAGTTACGAGCTACTTTACGGAAACGACTCAACTTATTAACTCCAAAGTTGGCAACTTGTGCAGCTGAAGATTGCAAAACTCATTATAAATATTTTTATTCAACTTATCAATGATTTTCCAATAAATCCTCCATTAAAAGTCAATTGTGCATTAATATAATTTACATAAACGATGAATTGTTAACATATCTCATCAATTCAACATTTTCTCCGAAAAAGTTGTGCATATATTTTACTTCTTTACTTAAACTTATTCATTAAAAATAATGTAGGCAACAAATTAAATGCAGCATTTTAGTAGCAAGGCAACGAAATGAAGAATAAAAACTATTTTTTAGTTGAATAATCTTTTTTAAACACATGTTTTTGATAAAAACAAATATTTAACAGCCACAAAAAAACTTTTTCAAATACAAAGAAAATTATTGCGAATCATTATTTTCTTGTACCACACTCTGAAGAGAGTGAAAAGAAGTATGGGATCGTTGTGCTTGTAGTATGACCACAAGGAAAAAGAATGATCATCTTTGCCCAAAGACGAGAGAAATGAAAGAATATCATCGATGGCGAGAAGGTGTGTCGTCTCTGGAGATGAGATGATGGATATTGTAAGCGAAGCTTATCTGATTTGAAAGAAAAATATACGGATAGAAACGAGTCTTAAACGGCAGATTGATAGAAATACTTTGGTTGGTAAGCCTGCAACAGTGGATATTCAATAACAATCACATCACGGAGGGTAAAAACGTTCTATTTGTATAGTGTGTCAATTGTGTTGGTTCATTCAAACTTGCCTAATATATTTGCGAAAATTAATGTAAACTGTATTCATATGATAGCATAGTAGTTTATTTGGGTGCAATGGAAACCTCTCAGGAAAGGTTTCGAATTTCATGATACATGACGTATATGACGTCATCGGCGTTATTTTTTTGGGTGATGCTGAAACAGGCAACTCTCTTTTGTAGGATAGGAGGATGCGGAAGGAACAGCAAGGTAGCCAAGTGTTGACTAAGGCCCCCGAGATAATAGTTTAAGGATCCTACTCGGTGTTTCACCTAAAGAGATGCACGGAAAACCCTAGAAAACCTGCATCAGGTAGGTCGGGAATTGGGCATCGAGCCAGGCATACAATATGTAAAATAGTAATATAGCAGCGAGATATAAAAATATAATATGTTTAAATAAAGAATGTTAGGGATATATTTATCTTATTTCAATTAAAACGTCAGTCAACTTGTCAGGCAAAGTTAATTAAAATAAGAATTAACATAACGTCTCGTTCATATGTTTCGAAAATTCTTCAGGAGCACAAATGCAATAAAAGAGGAAAGTTCATTTTTATAAGTCTGAATAAATGCACGTTGTAATATCATAAATTATGAAAATGTGGAGAAATTTCTCAAGGTGCGTACTTTACACGCACTCGCAATGCAGCTGAATATGCGCTAAATTTCATTTTATTAAAAATTTTTAACATGTTGGCTTGTTAATTACTTTGTGAATTTTTGAAGGTTTAATAATATTTTTAGATTATAAACAGTGTGTATAAATTGGTCATTAACTATTGCTCCTAATTGACACAAAAATCTCGTACTTGGTTTCTTCAGTATGGGTAATATTAATTCAGTTTAAGAGATGTATAGAAAAAATGACTGTAAATATCAGATAGGTATTTACAGAATTTCGAGAAAAAAATAGAAATACAGAGAATTTATTTCAAATTTCCAAAATTGTCATAATGGAATAATTTGTCGTGCATAGAGACTGCTAGGGGAAATAATCACTTTCAGGTCGGGCAAGTTCTAAATTTGTAGAAATTTTAAAATAAAGACTAAACATTGAGGAAGTTAAACCACGGATGACAGTTTTAGGTTGAGTTTTAGAAAGTAACAAGTCATTAGTGTAGTTTACAGGATACTGTTTTAGTTCCTGGCTTGCGTCAAAACATTGCAATGGGGCAATTATGCGTCTAGAATGTTGACGGAGACGTGAAAATAAACGCATGGAACCGAAAAAGACTGGTAGGACTGCACGCAGTTGTGTGAATGGTCTCTTATAAAACTGAATTACACGGAAATAATCTCCTGATACAATGCCACTAGGGCAACTGAACATTTAATTTATTTTAGTTTTGTTTTATGGGTCATTAGCGACTTACTAATTAGGTAACTGATTTTTCTTTTAGTCAAGTTTGTTATGCAATGGAAAACACAAAAAAATAAAAAGGCCCTTGCCAGGAATCGAACCCGGGACTTGTTCCACAGAGGCGACTGTTTAAAATTATTGATATTTTAATATTGGTTTTTATTTTTTTGCGTCATGTCATTAACTACGTTGGTCCTCATTTGACTTCTTTGACACATCACGACATTAAAGTTTTAATAATATGGTAGTAAATAAAATGCAAGTCATAGAATTAAAAAATTTAATTATCCTAATATACTTAGAAACATGGCAGTCATCACGTTCGATAATTGGGATCCCAATATATTTATATAGTTTTTTTATTAAATTCCTGGGAATAAAAAATTATAAATGGAAGAATGGAAGCAGAGGCACGTAAAACAGAAAAAAATTAATTACACACTACATTTTACAAAGGATACATAAATTTATGAATGCTTTTAAAAGACTAAATTTATATTTCTTTATTAAACGAAGAAAAAAATTAACATTAAAATATTATTTTATCGGTACCCGACCATGTAATTGAACCACGCGAATCACTTCGCATTTACCATATGTAGATACTCATCATGATTCCAATACCCGTTACGTTTTATTTTTCAATTCTTACTCGTAATTACGGAAATGATGAGCACTCAACCCAAAAGATAACCTCTAACCTCAAAATTGTGATTTGAACTACTTTAATATTTTATTACGATTTCAAAAACATAGATTTAAAAATAGAAAAAAATTTAAATTCAGACATAACCAAGTTTATTGAAAATTATCACTTCTATTGATATATAATGTTCAAGAAATTTTAACTCTGATTTCGTAAGTTTGTATTAGGCAAATTTAGTTGAAAATCTGCCGTGGTTACTTAAAATGTGGGAAAAATTAAAGAATTTTAAAAAATCTTTCAAATTTAATATCATCATACCTCCATGTGCTCCTATTTTGATTTAAATTATTAAGTTTCAGTTCATAAAATATGTTTATTTATTGGAGGATATAATTTATAAATGTATAAGTAACAATTTTGAACTCTAGTGTTGTTACTGTACCGTGGTTCCTTCGACGAAGTTAAAGCCGAGCGCACCCAGTATGCCCCGAGTGATTCTACTGAGGGCTATTATATATATATTATCGAGTATCTGTAACTCAAATACAGGACTTTTCCCTATTTTCTGCCACTTTGAAGAAAGTGATACCATGTAATAGCTTACGTCGCATCTCACAGTTTGTAGTCGTTCCGGATTCAAATTTTGGCAGTCGTGGCTGCGCGAAACATTGGAACATTGTGAGAGACAAAGAAAGTCAGAGAGGGGGTGTAAGTGCTTTGGAAAAGGTGGTAGCATCACTGGGCACAAATGGCCGATGATAAATGTCAATATAAAATTATATTTTGAATTGGAATAGTATAATAGTACGATGTATTATTAGTGAATAGATGCGTGAGAGTTCCCGTGAATACGAATTACGTCAACATAACGTAATCTGCGATTGTGGCTGAGCGTTGTTTAACAGTCTCTGACGCTCCGACAAAGATAAACGTCGTAGTTAACGATTTAAGGGAATAATATTGACGTTACGATATTCTTACTGAACTATCCCGTATTGTTAAGACCGTACCAAATGTGTGTTACCAATTGAGAGAGAGCGCATTAAAAATTGGTATGTTACAAGTTCATACATTATTTTCTGTTACACATTCACTGTTATGAGATATATGCCGTGCTTTCACTTTCAGGAAGCGTCTTACTTACTGGTTTAGTCGGGGCTCCAGTTCGTCTACATGATTAGCATTTTGTCTCAGTAAAGCTAAACAAACGTCTTCCTGAAATAGAACAGACCTGAGGCGTACACACGCTAGATCAACGATCTAGTTAACCAACGCCACACAGAATCACTTTTTCTATTTGAGGTCGTGTAAACGAGGAACATCTTCAGTGAGACTGATTTCTTGCGTGACTCCACTCTTTGCGGTCTTATTCCACGATTCACAGTCCTAGCAATCAAGTTACGGTGGATTGAACTTATTAAGGCTCTTTTAAAATAAATGTGAAGAATTAACGCCCAGTGTAACAGACTTATACACAATTTTTTTTAATGAACGTAGACTTTCCCGGTGAATAATTCGGATGAAATATTCACGGTTAACCAACCGGGTCAGATTTTTAAAAGAACATAACTTTTATGCGGCCATTTTCTGCCGCTATATCGCATGAAGACGGTGGCAGAAAATGGCCGCAAAAACGTTGTGTTCTTTTAAAAACCTGACCCGGTTGGTTAACCGTGAATATTTCATCTAAAATTTTTATTTTTTAAAAATATTAATCTACTGTGATCCTTGTCGATAAACCAAATCAACTTAAGATACAAACAAATAGCATAGCCAAAATTGCAAGTAAATAAATTATATGAGTTTTTATTACTTCCTCTTCCTCAGACAATAATGTATCAATTCATGGTCTTCACTCAGTGACACTCTTGGCCGAATGCATTCTATGAATCGCTCAATTTTATGCCTGAGGATGTCTGAAAAAAGGTTGCTGTAAAAGTGTTGAATGTGTTGCCGCGTAAATTCACCGACTTTCTGCACAGTTTTTTCTGCTCTTTTAATGGTTTGTTTCATGTATTGCCTGGAGCTACTACAGAAGGCCAGATTCCTGGTCGAGCAGCTCCAAAAAGTGAAAACTCACTGTGTTTGTGTTTCTCAGTATGTGTGGTTGTACTCTCTAGTGTGTAGTGCTGTTAATAATATTAGAGTATATCCTGTTTGTTCTAGATATTTATGCTATGATTTTTTATAGTTAATTTTATACTTTATTTTGTTTTTATAATTATTTGTAATGTATGATGTATCCTATTTCCATAAACCGAGGACTTATGGAAACAACAATAAATCTAAATTAAATTAAAGCAAAAAGAATAATATTTAATACATTTAAACTTCGTATTTTGGCAAAGAAAATGATTTAAAATGCTGATTTGGACGATTCAAGCCAGAAGACATGACGACGCCTCCAACGTATCCCATGGACACAGCAAAGAACGCGACGCAGTTCTCGAAACGAGTCCGAAAAAAATGTATGCATTCCGGAGCCTACGAAATTTTCTGCTACACGCCCCGAAATTCGACCCTCGAGACCGTATAATATCATGTAGTGGAAAGTAAATAATAATGTTAGAATAAATTCGACCTTGAAATTAATTTTCTCTATATTTAATTAGTAAGCCATAAAAAATTTATTTAAAGTGTATATTTTCTAATTTTTTAAAGTAACTGTATTTAGTATACTTTGAAGTTCTCAGATTTGTATTATGTACGAGCAAACGCCACATGTTCCAGCAAGGTCGACTCGGACATATTAATTTTGGCGCTGTCATCCCGTCAGAACTGCGGTATACGAATGCAGTTGCATTAACTGCAATGTGCACAAGACAATGAGAGGAACATGACAAGCCCGTTCCGTTGATGCATAACCCACATTTAAAGCGAGGTTTCGAAGTGGCAGTTGGGTACAGCCGGCCATTGTGTCCAGGGTTGGGGGATTTGCATTTCAACCCGTTGCAAAGCATGACTGGATGAATTATACGGTCGAAAATAGAATTCTCAAATTGAACGGTCTTAAAATCACATCGAAATCCTTTAAATAGACTTAATACATGATATTTATGAGATGTAAAAGGAAGTTTCATATATGTCCTGAGCTTACTACGTTAAAAATTGACTGCTCTAGACAAAAAAATTATTTTCCGCTAAATGTAGGATATAATGTATATGATAAGCAAGTTAAAATATAGCTTTTTGTTTCTATTCGAGGGGAAATCGAACAAATATTTATTATTTTATTGGTCATTAGTTAGGAACTGTAACGAAGAATATCCCTGTGAATATGAGGAGCTTTCTTCCCTAAAGAGAACGAGGAGTCACACAACAGAAAGTTTCTCATTACTAAGAAGGTGGTACATTGCAATGGTGTAGTGAATTTCCGACTCCTACGTGTCTCTAAAATTGCCTATTTACGCTCTGGAGCAGAAAATTGAGTAGTAACTCCAAGAAGACGTTGGAATCTGAAAAATTAATTTGAAGAGTTATTGAGAACTCTGAGTAGTTTGTGACATTTCTGGAAATAGATATATATTACGAGCCTCTACTTCGTGTTATAATGCGTAAAAAATAGCTCGTTGGTTTTATAATCAATGCTGTATTATTAATACAGTGATTGTTTCAGTGCGTGACCATCAGCAGGTTTAGAAAATAAATCCTGGTGAAAGTTTTTATAAGAGAGAGGGAGAGTATAGTCTTTGGTTGGAGAGAGGAGGAGAATCGCTGGCGCGAGTTTGTACCTGATGATTATAAAAGAGTATTATGCATATTATACAGTATGTTAAATAAATATTAATTGTTCAAGGCTAATGAACTGAATGTGGAAATATTGAATCTGATTAGACTGATGAAAAGACAACCATAAAGATATCATCAATCATGAGTATAGAATACTTATAATTTCGTTGAATATAAATAACGTTTCAAAGCCTGTTTTAAAGTTGAAACATTTGTTTAGATATATTTAGTTAAAGATGGAATATATCACATAAAATATTGATTTAGCGAAATTTAAAATCAAAGTTTTTGGATACTAAATTGTTGCATTAGAAATATCGTCAGGTTTGCCACGTTTGCCGTACTAAACAAGAAACGAGGATGGCGCTGAACAAGCTATTATTGTGCAGTATGTAATATAAATATTAATTTTCAAGTCACACAAAATAAACGTGGTTATGAAATATCTGGTAATATGTCAAATTTATTTCATTAAGGGATTTTGAAAGACGTTCAGTTGGTACGATTCAGCATTAGTAAGAAGCTCGTCTGACGTCACCGTTGACGTCTAAAGGAGTAACCAAACTCATCCTTGAAACGGTAAATTTTGTACACGGGTCAATGAAAATAGCGTTAGCATAACGGGAGTAACTCAGCCATTATATTATGAGGAGTAGTATTTGATATAGAGAAATTATATTATAGATAACATTAATCGAATGTTACTATAAAGTGCGCAATAAGATTGGCTAAAAGTCCGACAAAATTAGAATTTCGATGTTTCGTTCCCAACTTGCGGGACCTCTTCAGTTAAGTATAAAAAATAAATTGAATATTATTTCAAACACATTGTTAAATATAATTAAAAAATAAACTTTGTGCGTTGTAGTTACTTAAAACTGTAATTTTATTGTGATTTGATGCAAAGCAGCGACTAGTATTGCACCGGTTTCGATATTTCCACCCCAACCCCATCGTTACTGCAAGGGGTTGAAATTATACACAAATATTGTCGGGAAAAATACTATAAAAGCAATTGAATTATTTTTAGACTCAAATGTGAGCCTTTATGACATATTAAAACTACAGAAATTCCACCCCCGACGCCTAGGGATGGTAGGCGAGGCTTATCCCCAAACTGTTTGGTTTTGGGTCGCTAGGAATAACGTGAATTATTTTCATGTCAGAATTGAACTCAGCGGCTCACATTACACCGGTTTAGAGCCCAATTTCGATTTTTTTCTGGTTGTTTATAATTGGATCTCAATTTTACATGACATTACATCTGATTTGCATCACTGGTCCCTATTGTGGGTTCATAACAGGATCGATTTTGCTCGTAATAACCGTAATATAACTAGATACATACGGGTTAAGGATTAATTTTTGAGAGATTCAAAACATACACTTTTTATTATAGTTATTATTTGTCCACTCCTACAAGTCGACTTGGGAGCATTTCATTGAAGGTAGGTGCAGCTTAGAAAGTGGTCCATAGTCCACACTTGAGTCTTGTTGACTTTGCAGAAAGAAAAGTATGCGACTTTCTCGATATTATTTTTATGAGACGTTCCGTCGATGCACTCGGCAGAAAGTGTTGGCAGTGCTGCAGGCTCACCATAATATTTGAATTGTAATGAAAGAATAACTGTCTGGAGTTTATTTTCTGCCTACGTTACGCGTAACCCAGAGGAATCGCACACAAAACTAAGAGAATCGCGACCCACTTCTCGTGTCAATACGGATGACGAGAGCCACTCTTGATCTGGATTGAGTCCTGGGTTCAATACGGCCATTGGTTTCAAGGAAATGGAATATATAACAATACTTTGTATAGGTTGAACTGATTGAATGATTATATCCATACATACATTTTTCTATATAAAATAGTATGTAAAATATAAAGGTTTTAAGTATACCAATTGTTTATTTACTTCTTGAATCATAAAACTATTAAAGTCAATAAAGGTATTTTAATATTTAAACCATTTTTCATAAACCATTTTTCTATTAGACAGCTTTGAAGAGTTTAGAATCGTAATTAATGTTTTCGTATTATTTGATATTTAATGAAGCCACAAATGAAAGGATGAAACATTATAGAAATTTTATAAAAACTTTTATTCTTGTAAATTCGTAGTTTAATCAAAATTTTATAATTTGTCTCGGTAAATTATTGAAAAACAAACCTTTAATCTCTTCATGAATTTGTAACCTAATAAGCACTAGTACATGCACGAATGTATGTCTGCTTTCTAGTTTAAGGATCCACCTGAAAGATATACAGGGAAAACCCTAGAAAACCTGTATCAGGTAGGTCCGGATGTTGGGTACTTATCTCATGACGGGGTGGGCTCGCACAATTCTCTTTTCTGCAACAGTTTTAGGTGACAGTTGGCCAACTGATCCAATGGGATGAGCAGAGAACTCTTACTGTATGCCCAAGGTTTCGACCCCAGAATAGATGAAGGTGCCTCGGCATGTGAGAAGTTGAATAAAAAACAGGGAGAGGAGAGAGAGTACGAGACATTCCCAAAGGTAAGCCCCGCAGTAAATGTGGTGAGAAATACCTGTGAGAGAAAAATTCCACTATTTGCGGAAGGTAGACAATAATTATTATTAAAAAATAAACAAACCTCGAGAGATATTATTAATAGTCAATACTTAAATTTACTGACTGAAGTGACATTATTGTTATATAAAAAAGGTTTACTTTAATAAATAATGTTTACCTGTACTGATTAAATATTGCCGAAATATATTATTTTTGTAGTTGTACTAATAGTTTAATCAAAGGAACTGCAGTTAGTGGGTTTGGAAATAATATTTTTCCTATTTTAGGAGACTGGTATATAATAATTAAGTTGGGAAAAGCTTCACTTGGTTAAAATATATTATGATATCATGAAATTTGAAATGATTTAATAGAACCTCATTGACTTTAAATAAGCCTTTTATTCTAAAAATTCGTTAACGGATAACGTTTTTTTAATATAACTTTTTACTACAGAAGATTTCGGCCAAACAGTGCCATATTGAACCTGTTACAGTCATGGAAAATCCAAAATCCATAGAATATAAGGGTTGAAAAGTTTTATTTAATTTTCTTTTAAAAAGTATTGAGTAAATTATAAATTTTTAGTTTTCTTAGAATGAAAAAATGGAATTTTATTTGGAAAATGTTTAACGCATTTTTTTCTGCTTAAAGTTGAATATGGAACTGTTTAGCCAAAAGATGTAACGAAATTAATGAAAACTACGTATTAATGAAATTTATATTGATTTAAAGCACAACCTGTTTAAAATTTAAAATTTAAAACCATGGGAGAGAAAACTGAGAGCGTTTTCAATTTTGTCCGAGGAAGTTGCAGGATTTTAGCACACGTTCGGTCGTGCTATTGGTGGAAGTTTCCCGTCGTCTTGTAAATTTCTGATCACCTGGCAGCTGCCAGTTAAAGTCTCTTGTTGGGGAGAGGGAGAACGTGGCCACTTAGGCCTTTAAGCGAAAATCGATGAGCGGAGGTACTGAAGAAATAGTTTTCTCCTCACAAATGAGAAACACAAAGTTCCGGGATTAATACCAACTGTAGAGTCTCCTCACTCACACGATATTAACGATAGTCTTCTTAATTTAATTTACGATTGTGCTAAATACCGTTATTTTTTCCGCTATAAATTAGTCTGAGCTTTTAAATTATTCTCGGCGTTACTTATCATGCGGTCAATATAATCTCAATTTTGAAATTACAACGCACCATAAATCACTGATTAAATCCTCTAAATTCGTGGACGTTTGTTGCGTATCAACTAGCTGGGAACACGGCGTTGCCAGGATTAGCTCGTTTCTGAATAACACGAAATTTATTTAAAGCTCATAACGTGAAAATTAAAACTCTGCGCCTGCTGTAGTTTAATGTATGAATTGTATAATACAAATGTAAAAGGATACGTAAATCCGCCGATTCTTCGACAGTGAAAATGCTAATTATGTGTAATGTATTCAACTGTGAATATATTACGTCAGATATAGTGATAGACAAGAATTATATTAAATAATACTGATTAAAATTCTTATCTATCCATTTTATCACTCTCTCATACAACCAAAAAAAATTATACAGATTATAATTGGATATAAAAGTCAAATGTGAAAGCATTGTGAGTACCAACATCATAACAAGTTTATTTCTTTTTATTCAACTATTTTATTTAATTTATAATTTGTATTGTAGAATGAGATGAAGAAGTTCCGAAAGTTGGGGGGACGAAACGTATTCAAGTTAATTTATTCTTATTTGTATTTTAATTGGAAACTTTGTTACTATTCTGTGAGCAGAAGTAAATACACGTGCACGTGGAATGGGGACAAAAAACTGTAAGCTAAATTTTACTTTACACTTACAATTGTGTAGTTTTTTCATGGCGAAATTTTTTTATGAAGTCTACTTTCAGGAAATCTTGGTTGTCTGTTGCATTGATATGCAACTCAGGGAAAGGAAAATAATTAATTTAATATTGCATGTCGTACAGACAGTTTGGTTTTGAACGTTTTACAACAATTTATACTCTGTGTGTTACGAGTGAATCATATTCTGACTTTTGAACATTTAAAATAAATTCTTTATTCGTTTTTTTGTTGATTAAAATAAAATATTCAGTACGCTACCACATATACTAGCAGTTGTGTCAGTTTTCGGACGAGAGTATGAATGTTAACGTTCATCCAAATTACAATATTAAATAAGAATAAAAAAATTAGGACAGTAATAGCTTCTGGTATAGGTGAAGTAATAGAGGATTTTATATAAACTACTTCAGTCAGTTTAATTCAAGAGAAGAGGATGTTTCTGATTTCACGTCAGAGCATTGAGTTTCACTGAGGAATTCGTGGTAGGGACGGGAATGGGCTGCTAGGGCACTGACATGGCGGTTTTATTCACAGCGCTTTTTGAATTTGTTGAAATTTTTGTGCAATTTGATGATTCCTTTTTCTTTTATCTCATAGGCAAAATAAGTAAAAGTGTAAAAATCAAATTACAATGCTAGTATAATTTATTACGAAACAGAAAGAGGAGCGAAATTTTCAAATTCCATGAAAAAAACCAAGAATATTATCTCTTTAAATAGGAAATTTATTAGGCGACATTACGGGTTTCTGTTTGAAATAAATAGGAACAATAGAGCTTAGAGCCATATTTGTTTGGGTGTTATTAAGTTACGCTCGTATATTATACAACAATCCCAGATGTGTAAACATAGATTAACTATTCTATAACTTGCTACAGTATTTATTTAAAATCCGTATTTCGCTCCTACAGCATAATTACTATAATTTATCACACTGACGCATTCTAAGTATTTGTTTTTTGAGAAAAATTATTTCCTCGTTTATTATCGCCTGCGGAAAAAAACATGGCGCAACAAGCAGCGCCACGTTATTGCGTAAAATACCCTGTGAATTACGTGCAACACGGAAGCGGGGAACAAAAGACGTGACAAGAGCTCACGTTCCCGGGGTTAATCTCGTGCAGACACCATTCATCACTTCTGAACCGGAAATATCATTAGATAATTTTATTCTACGGTGGCTACGATGGGTTACGTGTCAAGTAATTCATTTGAATATTGCTTATCACTACTTTATTGTGGTTATCCATTGTTTGAATAGTGATATAAGAAAGATAAATATAACATTTATAGCGATAAAAGGCCTGTTCGTAGTCTGGAACATATACAAGGTAATTATGAAGATAATGAGGGCTAAACATAACGTAAAAAAATGATGAAGCTTGTGAAAAAATATTTTTCAGCGTGTCGCGCACAATTTATTTCGGAAAACTGCTTTAAAATGATGGGGGAGATATTAATTAATGAATGTAATAATTGAGTTTAAATATTTACAATTATTAATTGTAAACACAATAATTTTTAATATGGGTAGTGCGTAGATATATTAAATTCAAAATAATTATTTAAAAATGGGATTATATTAAAGATCTCAGGGTATTAATGGTTTGGGTGACCACGTGTAGCAGATCTGTTCGTTGACGAACCTGAGTTGTCTTCATGGGTGTCTCGCTGTAATTTCCGTGTTGTGGAACTTGAAGCGGCCGGTCGACAATAACACGAAGTCTTTCTTCCCTTGTTGCTAAGACCTTTCTTCCCTGCTTCCTGGACTGATCAAAGCATGGTCGCCGCTGCCACCTCACCAATCTCCTCTCTCCACCACTCTGCTGCCATCTCCTTTCACCACCACTTTGTATCACCAGCAATCTCTTTCTCCACCACACTCCTTCAATATCCTCTCGCCATCCCCTGCAAAAATCTGTCAAATCTCTCTCAAATTGTCTCCGCCAGCCTCTTTAAAGCCTTGTTTCACTTATCCGGCACCTATCACTAAGGTGGCAGGGATGGATATCCTCCAATCATATCCCTTGTTTCATTTGGGGAACACACGCCACCCGGTCACCAGATTCCCAGGCAGATTAAGACATTCCGAAACGGCGACGGGGTGTCCGAGCTGTATGGTCCAGGTGTCAGCCGCAGTTTCTGTTATTATACCGAGCCGCCAAGACGGCGGGCGGAAAAACCCCTTCTTCCTGGACAGCGACTTGCTCTGCCGGAATATTTCTTATTTAAGTTTCCGTAAATAATAATAAAAAATTGGACGCGGGTTGTACTGCGCTACACTGCCGACAATTATAATTTACAGTTTTTGGAATACTAATTCAATTTCGACAGTCACGAACAAACTCTTTCTTTAATTTCTGGAAACTTTCTTTTTCCTTAATTTACGTCAGTAATGTTTTACCAGCCTGTGAGGTCCTAAGATTTTGATGTAATATTTTAGAATTTCAAGTTAAAGTGAAAAAGATGTCCGATAGTGTCTTTATTTAATCGCTGTATACACGGAAATAACGCCCCTGGGACGCAAACAAATAATTCTTTCATGTACGTCCGTTCTTTGTGTAAAAGCAGAAAACCATAAATGGATAACACACGCTCCTTATTTTGTTGTTGCTATTTACATTTCCCGAGATTTTCCACCACTGTATAAATGTAACCGACTACTGCGTTACAATAAATGTTTTTCTTTTGTGACTTCAGTAAAATGTAGTAGCTAACAACTCGGCGTATGCTCTTGATAAATTAATTTTTTTAATAGAGAGTATTTAAATAATCGTCAAAATTCTCATGAATATATTATGAGAAGTAATTAATTGTTGTTAATTACGCAATAAAGGAAAATTCGCATATTTGTTTGCCGTATACCTCACATGTGCTCAGTATGAATGTATAAGGGAAATCGTGTCTTTAGTTTCTGTTCCACGATTTAGTAGTTCGATCATTATTGCAACTAAGTTTTTATAAACATGTACCAGGAAGAATCACAAGCAGTCACTTACGTTGTTATTGCAGGGTAGTTATGTAAGGCTTTGCAGTATGGCTGTTGTAATACAATATTTAGCCACTGGATATCATTTGGAAAAATGTGCTGTTACAATCTAAGGAAGTAGACATACTTTCACCCAAACTTCAGCAGGAGAAAGACGTGATTTGAAAAAATGTCCACCGATTGGTAAGGGAGCCTAGCCTAGGTTTACGGGAATGGAGGGGTGTTGAATCGGTATTAGCTCAGTGGTTAGGGTGCCCGCCAGGAAATCGAGAGGTCCGACCAAAATTATGATCACTCTCTGGTGGGATTTTATTATCACTAACAATAAATATCACGACGATAATCTGATAAACTCACTCCGGTCGACATTTTTACATTCATGTCTTTTTCTAAAATATCTATGCGCTGTTACATTGGCTTAAAAAGTGAATAGTTGTTGATTTTTTTCCATCTGATTATTCTTTTTGTAATACTCTCATAATGTTCTTCATCCGCCTTATATCGTGTATATTTCCCAATTTTGTAATACCAGACTCGGCTAGGAAAAATTAAACTATGATTAAATTTGAGTAAATTGACCACGATCTTTCTGATTTTAATGTTGTAATTAAAGCCCATTAATATTTTTGTAATATTATTATTTGTATATGTTTACTAATGGCTCTAATTGAAATGAAATTATGTGCTTAATATGAAGAATGATGTTAATTATAAAAGATTATATGTTCAGCAACAAATTATATCTAACTTTGTATTCAAAGTAATTACAACAGACGTGTGGATTCAGCCGTACATCACTGGCCTTGAAGGTCAGTGCATATAATTTTTGATTGTGCATGTTTATAAAATACTCAGCTTTTGTACGTCTACTACCAGAATTAATGAATTCGGTGTGAAACTATATAACAACAGCAGTGGGAGAAGCAACTGAAGACATGTCTTTAGACTCTACTTTCATTGTGCATAAATTGTTGAAACTTTGTTTTTGGAATGGATGGAAGGTATTTAGTTTTACAGTTATTGATCAGTTTCAGAATATTGATTAAATCGGGCTTAAGTGCACTTAGAAATATGGAGTAATTTATTTGACACGAGTGTTTGACCTCGAAAGGAAATGTTTTGAGAGTCGCGGTCTATTTATAAACGACTCCAGACTTTGTAATGAGTGTCATAGTACTTAGCAGACGAGGAAAGCAAGTTATGAAAATTAAAACGGCTTGAGCAGCATCTGGCAACCGTGAAAAAGAAGTGAAAACCCTAAAAGCTCATTTCATCCCGCACTTTCTAGTAGCTACATGAACTGCTTTGGGGGACATCTTTGCTGAGGTAAAGGAAACCACCTCGTTACTGGAAGGGTAGTGGATCAGATGCTGAACCATTAGACTGTTTCAGCCCCGCGGCGCAACATTCACCGTGTAACCACGGTAATACGAATATTAATTAACGAAACACTGTTTTCTATTATTGAGGTCTAAATTCGTGATTGAAGAATGCAAACTAAAAGCTCGGAAATGTTTGATGTGGCCTAGCACAAAGCTCAAATAGAATTATAAAATATGGTATGATGCTGTGATTCATAAACAGAAAACAGAAGTTATTTGCGGTATAATTATATATAGTATATATACGGATCGAAGAACGAGTCAAGATAGTCCATAACTCCAGGCAAGTTATAAAAGATTAATTTAGTTATACACACTATTGTGCATTTAATATATAAATAATTTTCTTTACACTCGGGGAGATTATGTATTTAGTTATGAATGAAAAATAGTTTCAATTTTTGAAATTTAAAAATATCTGCAATAGTTTAAAATGATTGAATTAGGACAGGAATTCATAATAATTATTTAAATTTGTTTTCTTTAAGCTGAAAACCTTTATTTTATCAAATTTCCTTTTTTTGACACATCAAATGGTACTTATTGTTTCTATTACGTTTAATTTACTATAGTAGAAAGATTATTAATAAAATTTATACATTTCTTATAAATAATAAACCTATTATTATATGTAAAATTCTGGTGAGCGTCTGATCGTAATTCTCCTTCTAAACTGCTTGACCGAATTTAACAATTTATTTTGGTTGTAATTTAAAATCCAGAATAATTTTTTAAATTTTCGGCCAAATTATTATTATTTTATTTGATTTCTCACATAAAAATCCATATGATTCCAAATTTCCAGTCTGCCCCTTTAAGAAATCTGTGACATTTGACTTAGGCATAAATACATGGGTAATTTCATTGCGTCGTAGCTTGGTATTACTTTGACATTTAGATTTCACATTCCGAGTTCTGATATATTTTGTCCATTATAATTGCGTGCATACCGAGTGTATTATTTATCGATTAATTCAACACCGAACAAATGAAATGTATTGAAAATAATATTTTGTGCAAATCTGAAAGGTGAATTGTTTGAATTATGTTTTAAATACATGTTCGTTCGGCGGCATTACATGTAAAATTCTAAATAAAACATTTTATTTTCAGCGTTCGTGATGATAGGAAGCGGAAAATGATAATTTTCTAAACTGTGACTATCTATCTGATTGATTAATCACGTGTTGAGAAAGAGATTACTCTGGAATTAAATACCTACTACATCGGCTAATAGAAATGAATTACAGAACTGTAATTATGAAATTGAGCTAAGAATTAACCAAGTCTCTTTAGACATCCGTATTATTAGCTAATGACATCATCATAGGCTAATCTGGGGTTTCAATCAAGGTACATTTAACTTTAAATATATTTGTCAATTTAGAGTACACTATTGAGCATTACCTCTATCCAAGTGTTTCTTAACGACCTCTCACACATTGGGTGAACATTTCCTTCAAATTGTAAAGAGTTCCATATTTAGTACCAAAAACTATGGATTTGTCGTACAGTATCTTTAAGTGTGTGTTGACTTAGGCCAAGTCTGAGCATCTCACTTCAACAAAGCGCTCGTTCCTTAATGAAATCTTTAAACAGTCTTACCATTTTCCAGTCAAATAATGAGAGGGAGCCTCATTATAAATGCTCGCTGATTTTCCGCTACACCATTGCCGTCTTTCTTTAATGCGCACCACAAAAGATCTGATCGGCTAAAATACGGGAACTTTGATAAAAGATATTTTTCATGGTGATAAACCTATTTCATTTCAAACAGAAAACTATTCTTCAAATGAACGTAAAAACTGGATTACTGACAGAAGAAGCAGAGGAAAATAAAATGCTAGCTTGAGGATATTAAAGGACGAGCACGGTTTTCACTCGACTATAAAACCTACGCAATCTGCTTCCGGTTGACAGTACGTCATCGTAACGATCAGCTGCAGCTTTAGAACTCAAGAACCCAATAAATTAAAAATTCCAATACGCTGGAATACAGTTTTTCCTCACCAATGGGTGCAGATAGGGACGGGGATTTAGTACATACATATCATAAAATGAAATACACTTCCCTTCCAAACATACTCCTATAAATTAACAAGTTTATAATTAACCAAACTTGCTTTTTCGTAATTTACTCGTAAAAGTAGAATAACAAATAGGAAGGTAGAGTTTTAAACATTCTGTATGCGGTCTGCGCCCTTCTTTTGTCTAAAGTCTTTGAAAATGGGCAGAAAAAGGAAATTAAGTTTGTCTTGTTAGCGAAAATTCGGGCGAAGGTAATCTCTTAGAGAATTACTTATCAAAGACCTCATTTTGGAGCCTTGTATAGCATATTTTAAGAGAATGTGAAAGCAGACAACGCGCGTAACACTATAAAGGCGAAACGTGTCACGTAAGTAACGGAAACTGAGTTCTCCCGATAAAATAATGACAGAATTTTATTTTTCGTTAGCCGTACTTGGGTAATTACAGCACTTTCTGAAGGCACTTCTAATACGGTTTACTTTTGTTTAAACACTATTACGATTTTTTTCGTATCATCTACATTTACAAGTCTAATAAATTTCTAAACTCAAAATTGTGTATTACAATCAACCGGGAAACGAAGGAATAAAATTAAAATCTTAATAAGTTCAAAAAGATCTTTTAAAAGTTATTATAATTATTAAACATTTATCCTCTGATTGAAAAATCGTTCTTAATATTAAAGAGATTCCATCATACTTATTTTAGAGTATATATTATATTTGACACAATGTCTAACAGTTATATTTCTTAATACATTTATTTGTTAGTCGGGTTCTATTTGTTGAACAGAATAATTGAACTGATTTATTGAGAAGATCAGAAGAAGTTATATTTCGGCAATTCAAGACTATTTTATTTTTATTTTTTATTGTGTCCAGTTATTTTTCCTTTTCCTTTTGCGTTTACGGGTATATATGTTTTTCTAAATTACTCAGTAATGTAATGCTTTACCATTTCCAAATAAACTGCATTGTGTTCAGCTTACAATTTCTACGTAACATTATTTCCCCACATACTTTGTGTAACACAAAATTTCCGGTTGCAAATGAAGAAAATTCCATATTAGTATGATTATGTCCTTAAAAAAGGAACGGTTTTTTGAATCACGTTATATTTTTAGCTTTGCATAAAATATTTTAATTGTATTATAGACACTGTGAATTGGAATCAGCATAAAAATTTAAAATTTTAGCATTTGATTTTTTTAATCTATAGCTTGATGCTATAGATCCCTTGAATGTTTGAAATGTTTATATTTTCATATAGTCGCCAACAGAGGAATTGAAACTCAAACTTAGAAAAAATTAATTGTTAAAATTTTAAATGGCTGTATCTTTTAAAGTATACGATGATAATTATACAATTAATACAAATAAATATATTTCATTTAAGTCTGCGTTATGACACCTTTTTTCCGAGGCCAAAAATGATCTCGTCTGTTTTGCCACAATAAAAAGTCTGTACTGTAGTAGTTTCTTAATCTTTCCTCATAAATTCAGGTTCTCGCAGAGCGATTACGGATCTCGCAAGTAAATTCTGCGTGAGTCCTCGACCTTTTAGGTAATAGTTAACTTAGTCACGCAAAGAGCGCTCGGAATTTATAGTGGCTCATCGTTGGAAAAAGAAAAAAAACGATGTATTTGTTTAATTAGTCAAATAAAGCAGCTGTAACACTGAAAAAGTCAGAGAATAATTTTGTAAGATGTAACGAAACAGCCCAGAATTTTAAAATAAATAATGAAAATAGTGACAAACTGATTAAACTAATTGACTCACGTTTCAATTCAACTTTCATCAAAACAAGAAAATTATTTTTAAATGAATAACTGTAAAGAATCTGCCATTTTGTTTAATTACTGAAGGAAAGAATTTAATGTATCAGGCATTTGTGATAGTCTACATAAATTAAAAAACTCCCAACAAGTCAGCAAATAATTTAACAACTATTTAATTATAGCATTAGCTGAAGAAATCCACAAAGTTGGATGAAACATTGAACTAATTAAATAGTTATTAAATTATTTGGTTACTTATTGGCCGTCTATTCATTTATATATTTTAAACTTAAAAGTCAGAAAATTATGTTTGAATTTGAGAACCATTTCAATTCTTAACAGAATAACATCAAAATTTTACAAAATTATGAAACCACTTTCAAATCACCACGATTTAAATGTCTCATTTTTATTTTGACATTGTCTAGTAGTTTTGAAATAATATTCAACAGTCATGTAACCGAAAATATATTTGAAGCTGAATTTGATTAAATGTTCCATCACAGTATTTTTCGTGAACAAAAATTATTTCAATTGTCAGCAGTGTTGGCTTTCAGCGAATGAGAGAAGGCTAATAGACGGACGTTGCCACATCGTCTCACTTCTCACGGAAAAACCCTTATTACAGAGGATTGATGTGCGACAACGTCGCATGTATTTAATTGGACGGCACAAGGAATATTTAAATATAAAATCGGCTTCAATATCAAAAGAATTATAAAGCCATTAATAATGAGACTGGTGGAATTACAAGTTTTGAATTACCCCAAAATAGCCTTCAGAATAATTTATTTATTTTCAATAGGAAGCTTTAGACTATTTCGTTACTTTCAATCCGTTTAAAATTAACTGTCTACGTCGACGTTGACAGTTTTATACAAACACATAATTCTAAAGGAGTTGAAAATCACCAAATAGCCCAAAATTTCCTATAGAAAATAATAATAATCTTATTCTGCAGACTATTTTTAGTTCATTCAACACTTTTTAGAACTATAAAATATTGCCTGTGCTATCCTAGTCTTTATCTCTAATATGCTCCAACCATCCCTAGTTATTACGCTGCCAAAGTAATCCTCATGTTGTACTCTTCCTCCAGGACCACGTTCATGCCATTTATTATGGCTTCCAAATCTCCTTCTGACTCCCTTAATTCCATAAGATAATCAAAAAATCTTGGGGTTTTTATCTATTCTCCTAGATTCATTTCCCCCCAGTCCTTTTCAGTTTAATCATCGCCTGTTCTATATGTAAGTAAAGAGCGTGGGTGACAGACTGAATCTTTGTCCGTTCTTGAATTCTGATATCTTTTGTTGTCCTTCAATTCTAATTACTGCTGATTTCCTTCTGTAGCGGTTATGTCTTCTTTCTCGATATTTTATTCCTCTCCTCTACAGTTTACATTATCAAAGGTTTTTTTCTAAATCTACAAATGTTGTTTCTTATCCTGTCTGCAGCATCAATATTGCTCCTCTTGACCCTATATTCTTCTTTAAAACGAAACTGAGTTTCGCCTAATTCGCGTTCTATTTTAATTTTATAATAATTAACCCCCCACTCCCAAATGGATGTAAATCTGTGGGAAGAAATTCCAAATAATGGTACAAAAGTAACAATATAATGTACCCAAACTTCTGATGTGCAGTTCGTTGAATTCTTTCAGTGCTGGTATACTAAGAAAGCACATAATTGGCAGACCAAGAAGTTAAGTGTTGATGTTAATATTAATAAATAAATTAAAATAATGTTTACATCCATATTTAATAATATTATAATTATTATTATAATATTATATTATTATAATATTATTATTATTATAATATTTAATTTGAAAATGGAATTGTAACACTAAATTTGAATGAAGTTAATTAAATACTAAAATCAGACGAAGTAAGAACCCGAAATCATTATATATAAATATGCATCAGAAAAAGACATTGTCAGGTTAATTAAAAGAATTAATGACAGGGAAGAGAGTCAGAAAGTTGGTGACTTACCTGAAGTTCATAGATAGTAGGCACCATGTAGCGTTTTAGGTTCTTGAATTTTCGGAGGCACCGCCCCCTTCATCAGAAGACTAGGATAATATTTGCAGCAATCCAGCCGTCGAGGACCTCAAACCGTACACGGTGCCTGCCATCTGTGAACTTCGGGTAAGTCACCAACTTTATGTCTCTCTTCCCTGTCCTTATTAATTAATTATATACAAAGACATGTGCACTTAATATTTAAATTGGTTTCTACGCCTCATATATTACTTTGAAGTGTTGTTTTATTAGACGATGGGGTAGCCTATCACAATAAAGAATTATGCTGTATGCAATGAATCATATATTTTTACGTGCGAATATTAATAGAAAGATCTTTATTTTTAATCTGTCGCGTGATAAACTTCCAAAATATGGTTTGAAACGTGATTTATTTCAATTATGCAAAGAAATGCTAATTAAATTGTTTTCTAATTTACTCGCTATTGCGTTTATTTTGCATGTCTTTTTAACTTATATCGAAGGCAAACGAACCGGATGAAACGTAATTACGTGTACGTTCAGAGAAAACAGCATGAAAGGACTGAGGTTGCCAGCATATTACCTTTGTAATTGGATATTTCTGTAGAGAATTGGAAAAATATGGATACATGCATATTTACATTTAATTTTAGTGGAGAAATGGATGGTTCGCAGACTCAGAGCATGTATTGGAGCCTTTAGAGAAAAAGTTTGTGCTGCTTCGACAAACAGAATATCTCCCCGCCCCCGCCGTGTCACTTTCATCGCACGGCAAGGGGTAGTGCCCAGCCCGATAGCAACGATGTTTACACACCATTTTGTCGAGAGGAGAAAGAAACTTGGCTCCAGTGTTCGGGAGACTTTTATCAGTTCACTCACGCATCGAGACAGCTTTCTGGTCGCCATTCTTCGACGCTATCGCTGGCATATCTCGCGTTCCTACGCGAGCCACTCCACTTTAACAAAGGCTCCAGTCTCACGGAGTATCCTTTTAAACATGTCAAAGCCTCAATGAATCGTCCGTCTCTTCCGCTTCCTCTTCACTCAGGCGGTGAGAATGGCAACTTGATATTTTATCTTAACGCTTTGACGACCGCCACATGGATTGTAAATGTCCCATTCCAGCGGCTGTTATCGCTGCAGCAGTAATTAAGCCCGTCGCTCCATCACCTCTTATTTATTGCCAGACACGGAAACAGAGTCGTTAGCTGCTGCACGAACCTAATGCTACTCATTCTAATTCAGAGAATTTCACAGATTGAAACGCGTTTGCGATGTAATGGGACTGTAACCTTCTATTTGCACGAACAAGTGGATGATTCATTACGTGACAGTACGGAGAGGATGCGTCACAATAACGACAACTCACTCGCTAATAAACACGTTAATTTTAATAAAATAAATAATTAAAGAATACATTTGTCCAAACTTAAATCAAACAATAGATAAACAATCTGATGTTATGATTATTTATGTATATGTGTAACATGTAACCCATTTACAATAAATAAAAAGACGGCCAATAAGTCAGTATAGAAATTTATCACTATTTATTCAAAAGCGACGTTTCGTCTCCCTTTTTGAGACATCCTTAGGCGTGAAAGTTATCAATTCATCATATTTACTCCTTGACTCCCTCAGCCGAAAGGATTATTGAATATACATGTGAAGAATTTAGTGTCGCGCATGGACCATCTCCAGCGACAGTTACGGCTTTTGAATAAATAGTGATAAAATAATAGTTATTAATGTTGGAGGAATAAGGCCTGTGGGAGGTTTTCTCTCGCAGGCATTTCCCCCCAGAGTGACTTCGGGGCTCACCTGATCTATATCGGGAATGCCTCGTACTCTCTCTGTTTTTTTCAAAGTTCTCACATGCCGAGACGCCTTCACCTATTTTGGGAGGTATATGTACTGAGGTCGAAGACTTTGGGCATAAGGCAACTGTTGTCCGCTGATCCCATTGTATCAGTCGGCGAACTGCATCTTAAATTTGGAGTAGACACGGAGAACGGAATGCTGCGACTCCACAGTAAACTCGTCTCCCGTCATTCGGAACGGCGCGAGAACAGTACCCAATGTCCGACCTACCTGATGCAGGTTTTTTTAGGGTTTTCCCTGCATATCTTTAGGTGATGGAATCCTTAAATAGCCCGGGGGCCCTAGGCAACCTTTGGCTACCTTGCTCTCTCCCTTTCTCATCCCCCCGTTTCAATTCCCTTCCTATACTATTAAAGGGGAGTTGCCTGTTTCAGGATAACCCTCATGTACCCTGTTAACCCAAATAAAAGTTATTAATGTCTGTACGTTTAGTATAAGTTTAAATAATACCAAAAACAGAAAACAAGTAGTGAAAAATAAAATATAATTTAAAAACAACTACATGTTTCGGACCTGATATGGACCCTCTTCAGATATTGAAGACAAGTTCCAAATTTTTGGAGTTGCTCGTAGTAAATTGTGATGTCGAAATGATAAACGGAAATTTCCAATTTCAATTTGATTTTTCTTAGAAGAATTTACGATAAAAAATCCGAAACATTTGAAGTATGTTGCCAACTTCATATAATATAATAGCTAATATAATATAAATGCTGACTTATTGGCCGTCTTATTATTTATTGTAAATTTTAAAGCCAGAAAATTATGTTGTAACCCCCTTTCGTTAGTAATTATCAAATCTTTTACTGGCGCTTGCTCTGACAGTAAAATTATTATTATTGTATTAAAAAAGCATTGATTGGAGTAATGTTAAAATTTAAGACGTAGAAAGCAATTATTATTCTAGATTGACGAATTAAATGCTTCACATAAGAGCCAATGTAAATCCTTTAAAAGTAAAAACAAATGGCCAAAATTTTAACTCGCTTTATGAATCATTATTATTGTTGTTTACTTAATTTAATTATTGAAGTTTAAAAGAAATTCGGTTCTGCGCTCCTCATATTGACCCAAGAATTTTTAAACATTTAGGGAATCTGACTGAGTTTTCCTTAATTACACGAGTTTCTTTTAGGCTACTGTTGGTAATACATAATAGTTATTAAAATTGTAATTTTATATTAATCTTTAAATAAGGCCAAAAACAGACAAAAATTAATAAAACAAAAGCAACAATAATATCATACAACTATATGTTTCGGTGATGATCTGGACCCTATTCAGATATCTAATCTTAGAATCTAACCATACTATTGAGGGGATAATTTACAAATTTTAGACGAAGACAGAAATTGCCATGTTTCTAAAATGCTTCACATTAAACGCAACATCAATACAGTGAATGTAAAAACGGACACTGATTTGCTCAGTAGTATAATGTACACCTTCGTTAAATTTTAATTTTCTTTGGTTCTTTAATCATTGTACTCTTTGGCTGTACTTTTATATATTTGTTGTTGTTGTGGTATTGAGTGCAACCCTCCATGCTGACCTATCTTGCGCATGCCTTTACTTTTCCGCAAAACTAACGCATCCTCCCTAATATGCTTAGCGCATTCCATCCTTGGCCTCCCTCTACTGTTATTACCCCGTACACTTCCCTCTAATGCTAATTTCACAAGACCCTCCTGCCATAAAAACGAGGCCTATTAATCTATCCCTTCTCTTGGTCAACGTCCTCCATATTGTCTCTCTTCCTCTATGTTGCTTAGAAGTTCCTCTTAGTTATTCTATCCACCCATCTGATTTCCAGTACTGTCCTTGTAATGTAATAATTTTGTGAATCGTTAACTTTATTTCAGCCTGGATATGGTCCAATCAGGTCCAAAACGTGTAATTGAATTAAAATTATAAGGTTATGTTTTATTTAAACTTACAGATTTAATAACTATTATGTATTACAAAAATTGGTTTAAATAAACTCGTGTTATTTATAAGTAAGCTGAAAGACTTAATCGAATTTCATACATGATACATTCTGGAGTAGTCACGTGTGTCAATAAAGCTTCAGTCGCCATGTTCCAAACCCGGGACTCACCATTGCAAGGAAATAATTATGTTTTACTTTATTACTTTAATATAATTAGTTTTTCAATTATTATCTGAATTCGTTTCACGCAAATCATCAAGATAAATCTTCTGGTATTCAGAGGAATCCTACGACGCTCCAGATGCGTAAATAAACTAAGTGGTCACACACAAAACCCACAGATGAAGGAGCTGCTGTATGAATAGAGTGAAGCGGCGTCATTATCTGAATTGATGCAATAGAACCTGTTGAGATGACAGTCTCGTGAACGGAATACCGCAGCTGGGCGTTACTGATAATAAATTAATACCACGCTTCTAGTGTTAACAGAACAACGAAAGAATCCGGGAAAAGAGAATTTCGAGCTAGTCAACACATTAATATTGGAAACATTAAAAAATTTATATGAAGCAGGAACTAATGAAAAATAATGTTACCTGGATTATAAATCGCAGTTTCTCGTGCACAGATTCTGCAAAAATATAAGTTATATTAATCCGACTTCAACAGCTGTTAAATTACCCATAAATAAAATTAAATCATACATAATTTATAAAAAGTAATTGAATTTATCTGACTTAATATTATTAATAAAACACCAAAAATTGGCTAAAAGACGAAATGAGGAAAAATTTAATTTGAAATAAAACGTTTCGTTCCCAAGTTTCTTCGCTTAATTAATTAAAATTTTATGCTGCCAAAACATGCAAGATTATTCATAAAATTTTAATTAATGAACTGAAGACGTCCGAAAGTTGGAGACTAAACGTTTTAATCTAAATTAAGTTCTTCTATGTCTGAATTTCAGCAATTTAATTACTATTTTATTTATACATAATTTATTTCATCACATGTTTTCGAATAAAATTTTTAATGTGTCCAAAGAACAAACGTAGATGCCGGAAAAGCAGATAACTTTATGTATTTGTTTACAGTTCACGTAGTGAATTATTCATAAATATTTAATAATAAGTATTATTTTTGACTACAAAAAAAACAATTTCTAAAAAAGAAAAAAAGCAACGTATCCGTACTTATTTGTACCTTCTTCAAGTTGTTATCCTGTCACCATCAGCTAGGATAATAACCTGAAGAAGGTACAAATAAGTACCGAAACGTTGCCTATTTTCGCTTTTGGAAATTGGCTTTCAAAAATAAAGTCTGAAAGTGGTCAAAATTTTTATTTATTATTACATAAATCAGACGTGGAAATATAACCTTTCAGTAATTTAATATTGCATATGATAAGGGTCCATTTAAAGAAACTACTAATTTTATTTCTCGCTCATTCGACAGTTGTACTGTTGTATTTTAAACTAAATGAGATTAATCTCCCCTTTTCAATTTCCTTCCCATACTATTAAAGGGTAGTTATCTATTTCAGGATCACACTCATATAGCCTATTAACCGAAAAAAATATATGTGAAAGGAATAGTTGTTGAGGAACATTTTTAATAGCTGCGCATTCCTGAATTTTATTAATATGGATATGGGAGAAGTGAACAATAATTGTTTTGTAAGTTATCATTATCTCTTGAACGAAACACAATTATGAAACAAATAGGAACGTGCTTAATAGAGGAAAACAGGTTTTAGTTCCCACTTAGACTTAATTGAATTTTATGTTGGATTTATATTATTAAATATGAAAAATATGTTTCCAATGTTATATGGACTGCAGTTAATTTGTTTACAAATTTTATAACTACAATCTTAAGACATAAAAATATTATGAAATCAGAAAGGGGACGGGTAAATAATTTTATGTTGACGAAAATAAATATATCATTTGGTCACCAGGGCAATACTATAAATATTCTCCGAAAAAAATCTGTATATTTACTTTTTATTACAGAAACTCAGACAGAATTCAGTAATTTCATAACATGTTTGAAATAATTTTACAAAGTAAGTAGTCAGTTTAATTTTCATGTAAAATTTTAATATAATGAATTATTAAATTTTTGTTTATTTCTTTTACTTATTTTTTGGCTAAATTTCACGTTTGCGAAACAATGTGTCACAGAATTATAATATTCGCAAAGCTCATAAATAAAAAATATTTGTTGTTCAAATTGTTATGTGAGTAATTTTGTTTTCCATTTTATGGCCACTTAAACACACGTATTTATTTTCTTTAAATTTTAAAATGGAAGCTTAAATATCGTGATGCGTATTGCCAGGTGTTGTCACTCGTCCTTACCGTGACACTCGCTTCGTGGTAGCGCACGAGGCAACGACGTGGGTCTCCGCGTCTTGCAGCGTCGCAGAACTGACGCCGACTGCCGCGACGCCCGATCCCAACCCATTCCGACGTCGACGTCGTCCCGCGTCTGCGCACAGCAGCCGGACCAATCTCCCGCCCGTATTTTCGTCGATGTTTCCCGTCCCCCCTTTTCTCCCCTCGTCGTGTCATTACTATTATTCCGAGACGCTACTGGCGTCAAAGTGCCTTTGTGTGGGGGAAGTTTGTTCTGTCGATGGATCACAGGTGGATCCCTGCAGGCAGCGGCTAATGCGTACTAACTGTCCCGAGAGTGCCTGCCAAATGCGTTTGTTTCTTTGCACACCTGGCGACGCAAGTCTTCTTGGCGCCATGCTGATGTGATACACAATGCCCTTCATTCACACGAATATTAACTATCTGCATTATAAGTCAGTCTCAATTTATACTCCAATACACGTATGAAAACTACAAGTTTGCTTCCGAAAAGGACAATCTATAATTACTAATTTAAAAATTTTCTGCCATATTGAAGTTTTACTACTGGTAAAGCTATTAGTCTATGTTATTTCAAACAGCTAAAGAACAAGTTCTAAACAGTGATTAAATACTAACACTTGAAATGTAGTAACAAACAATAACACATTGGATGAGGAAATTAGTGAAAGACTCTGTTTAGTGACTAAAATTTACAAAACATTAATAATACTACTCTTATTGTATTCATCAGAGACATGGTCATTGACAAAACAAAACGAAAATAGATTAAGTGCATTTGAGTACAAAAATTTAGGAAGAATGATTGGATCAAATAATGAGAAGAGGAGAAGATTCAATATTGAGATCTATAACCTGTACAAAGACATTGAATTAGTGCGAAAAATAAAAATCAGTAGGTTGAGATGGGCAGGCCAGTACGATTGTCCTCCATTCGATTCTGTCCTGGGCCCTGACTTTCCTATTTCGTGCAGCCATGTTTGTAAGATCATGTCCAAAATTATCAAGGCACCGTTTTTTAGGTCTTTCTCTCCGTCGGATCTTCTTTGGGGTAGTCTCTGTCGCTTTATTCTTAGCACCACATGGCCCAGCCATCTTCTTCTCATCCCTCTGAGTAATTCTTGCACTTCCCTGTTGGATCTTATTTTCCAATTCCCTCTCACACACACTAGTCCATATATCCTACGGACAGTCTTCCTCCGAAACACTTAAAGGCACTGTTCATCTGAAACTTTCAGGGTCAAAGTATCAGTACCATATGCAACAACTTTATCTTTGTCCCATTGGACAGGAGATTTTATTTAAATAAATTTATACATGAAAAGTATTCTCGATTTCTTCTCATCAATCTATTACTTATTTCTTGTTCCATATTATTATTTTCATTTATTATCAACCCCAAATAATTAGTCGTTTACATTTTCAAACTTGGTGTTCTCTATTCCTAAATTGTGTTACTCCTCTTATTTTATTTCCGTGCATTTTCAGATATTTTGTTTTATTTTCAGACCTAAATTCTCTTCTTCTTTCTTTAGGGTTGCATATAACTCTTTCAGAGCTTTGACGAATTCCTTCCCATAATCACAATATCATCTGCATATACATATACTTGCTTGAATTTATGCGCAATAGGTACCATTAACTGCTTTATACATATCAAAAAGTATTGCAAACGGTTCAGATATCAATTTTACGATTCTTATTTTTGCTTGCTTATTGTCTAGTGTCTTTATTCAAGTAGACTGTGGAATAAGAACTATCGATAAATAGAAACTATTATAGTCTATAGATAAAGGAATGCAGAAACGTTGCATGATATTTAATTTATCAACCATTTTTGCCAGCTGAATTGCAACATCCTTAACTATTTTTTTAATTTTCATTGGAGCTAACGTGAAAAACGTCGGCTCTTTCTTTCAAATTTGGAGTCTCCTGTTGCAATATTTAAGTGGGATAAGCCCGTTTCTTGATCTCTATAAAATGGAGATTTCTCGTGAGGTATTTACGCGAAATTTACACGAAAATGAAAATTATTCTTTAAAAATAAAAAATGTTCAGATGGGACCAAAAAAGTAAAGAGAGAAGTTTGAAATCAAATCTAATATGATAAAACAAGAAGAATGGACACATTATGTGATGAGGTAGAACAAGGAACTTTGATTGGCGATCATCAAAAGAGTTATTATTATTCAATCCATTAGTCCTCGGTTGAGGAAATAGGATACGTCAAATATAATATTACAAGAAATATACAAAATTTTACAACTAAGAATTGAATGACAAAAGAGGAAAGATAAAATTCAATCTTCAATTTTCAGTCGACGGAGAAGGTAGCAGAAGATCGTGCGTAGGTTCCCGTCGAACATGAAAAAGATAATAAGTCAGCAGTTAAATTCTAGTAGAGTATAGTTCAAAAATAATAGGAGAATTTGATAGCTTCATGATTCATAAGAGGAGATGTAAAAGATACCAAATTTCAAATTAAAATGTCTACGTCACACATGACATAACATAGGTTCCAACAACTAAGTGAAACTCTGGTTTCATTCTCACTACAAATTAACGGCCAACGTTTCACCCAGAAAAGCCGCAGCTCAAAACGCCCCTCAAATTTCACCTCCTCCACTATTTATACTTTTCTCTCAGGTGACGATTTCACTTTCGCTTATCGACGAATGTTTCATTTCCTCTCATGAAGGAATTAATATTTTGGTGTACAAGTAAGTATTATTGCTTATAAAAATTACGGAAGTCCGTCAATACCTGTAGACGCTTTAAGTAGCCACAACTGTTTTTGTTTCTTTACCTCTTGAACTTGGGTCCGCTGTCCTCTAATAAAAGTACCGATGAAAGGAGAGACCGTCCAGGAAATTGTACCAGGTGTGCTTTCAGTCCTCGTGTCACTCATACTAGTAATAAAACTGTTGTACAGGCCACATTTGTATGGAATAAAAGCAATTAATTTATTTCCCGGTGTTCAATACTTTTCTCGTTTTATTGCTTAAAACAAACAACATAAAAACAACAATTTACGTCATTAGAATACAGAATAAGCAATTGGTTGTTCAAATAAATGTTTTGATTCAGGGAAATGTTATGATTACTTCTTAACGCTGAAAACAATCAATCTACGTCATTAGAATAACATCAGTTTTTCAATTCAATGTTTCGATTCCGGGAAATGCTGTGATTGAGTGCGTTGTGGCAAATGGAATACGCCAATTATCAAGTGACTTTAATTGGAAAACATGTGACAAGTACGTCGATGTTCAATTTCCGAGCGCGTTTATTCTCGAGCGCAAAAATGAAAAACGCTTTATTGAATTTATTTACATATTGATAATTTATCGGAATTTTACGTAAATTTGGTTCTCTCTCTTCTTTTGAATTTGACTTCACACTTTTTTTATTCGTTAGAACTGTTTTTATCAGATTGAAACTCTCTCTCTTGGTTTTACTCGAAAGGAAATTGTTCTACTTTTCTGAAACATCTAATTTATTTTACTATAAACTTTTTTCAAATTTTTCGATTCCAGTAGTTAACGTAAACAAAATACACGTAGTCCCATATATTTAAAATAATATAAATTAAATGAACCGAAGATGAAAAGTAGATTTACAAAATTTTCATTGACTGATTTTAATTTTTGATGAAGAACCGTAGGCTTTAAGTTAGTCACAAATTTTAATAAAAACCAAAATTATGCTTTAATTTCGCTTATTAATTTTATTAAAAATTTGTAGAAATCCTTTTGACATTCCACGGTACGGCACGGTCTGTTTGTAGATTATTGCAATACCGTTTCATTTCATCACGTGTTCTGTGATCTCGAATAATGTTTGTTGTCTCAATGAGTTAATTTGTTAATTAAAATGAAGTACATGTTAGAAAAATTCAATAATTTATACGGATTTACTTGCAGAAAGGTGCAAGTAATTACATAGTGGAACAATCATGGGTATCCTTATACTACTTCCTCTTTTATAAATAGAAGAATGCTATTGCGAAAATAATACATGAAGTAAAAAATCAATAGGTAAATACGTAAAAATAAAGAACGGCGGTGAATAACGATTGATGTCAAACAGAGAAAGGAAATTTTAGAATGAAACTCAAGAAGCAGTACTAATTATTACTTACACGATGTTCTGGCGAGTTTCTACATTGAGTAGATTTTGGATGTAATATCTTTGCTTTTCTTGATTATCAATTAGTAATAAAATAATTTGGGAAAATGTAAATGGAAGATTTTAGGCAATGAATTCAGTATTTCAACAGAAAATTTTAATTTATAAGTATAATATATATGTAATATCGGCAACCTTGTCTGTAACAATGGGTTTGAGGTCGGCTTCACTTGTAGTAATACGATTTTTTTAAAAACAAATTGAACTTAATATTTAACGAAAAGGCCAACTTCGGTAAGTGAGATTCATCAATTGATACGTATGACATTCAAAAAAATAATTACACCACATTTGAAGTAAAATTTTAACTTTAAAAGTATTACATCACATATTGTATTACAACAATGAAATCTTGAAATTGATTTGTGTGCCTTGGAAGTTTGAGTAAAGAAATTAAAAAATTGAGAAGAACAGAATGGAAAAATATTAACAGACACGAGGTTTCGCGCTTACCGGGCGGCTGATCTAGCACTGAGCCAGTCTGGTTCGACCGTAGGACCTGATGTGTGATCCACCCACCTGAATCTTAAGTTACCTAAATTGTATTTAATTGTCCTTAGGTTGAGCTTTAACTGAATCATTTCTTATCTGTTCATATTAATAAAATTTAGAAAATTTTAAATGACAATTTTAGAGTTATTAAAAAAATGAAATGGGAATAAAAATTAAAGCTCAATTCAAATCTAAAAACAAGGTTTCACTGAAATAATAAAATATTGTGACTAAATATTAATGAAAATTTAAAATTAAATAAGCAAAAAATTAAATCTTTAATAAATGACATTAAATTTGTGAAAATGTTTATCTTCAATAAGCAAGATGAGTCTTAAATAAACTTAACTATGACATTAAAATTAAAAAATTATTTAATTTTTTTGAGTTGGAAATTGAATTGAGGTTTATTTTAAAATGCTAAATATAAATATCTATTAGAAAAGAAGAAACAGATAGAATATATTGATAATTGTCAATATAAAAGACAGTTTTTACAGTACTTAAGTATTAACTAATTGAAAAAAGTTAATTTGTTACAAGTTACCTACAGTACGAATATTTACTTAAAATATATTCCAATGAAACGCAGTAGTCAGTCAAATATTACAGAATTTCCTTATTGGTATTGAGAAAGCTGTATGAATGGTGAGTAATTATAGGTAGAGAAATGTGAGTAATCTAACGAATTATGTATAAAAATATATTTATAATCCAAGATATTATCCTACCATTCATTAATGTAATAAAATATGATGGATTGCATCAACTGGTAAGAAGAACAGAAAAGTAGAGTATCAGGCAAGAATAATTTTTTAAACAATCGGCAAAACTGCTGCAACGCTGCAATTAAAGTTTGTTGAAGGTTGGCTACCATGATAACGATGCTGGGAAACGAACTATGCTTTCATTCTGTCTGATTCAGCGTGTTACTTATTAGACACTGTTTATTGTATTTATTATTACTAGAGGTGGTCATTTGCTCAGTGGCATTATATGAAATGAACGGGAGCATTGTCGAAGAAAGGAGTATGAATAAGGCAGCGGCCGTTCGTTAATTAAAAAAGTTTTGTGGCGGCAGCAAAAGGCTGGCTTTGCGCCGTATTGTGTTCCTTTTTACGTCGTACGGGTTTCGCCAATAAATTATACGAGTAGATATAATTAGAGTCGTGCGTCGCAAAAAGGCCGAGGAGGATGTCGGTCGGCTCTTGTTAGTAGTACACGCATTAATAGCCCGCGACAAGTGTTTGTGTACCTAAGCGACAACAATAATACGAACTTCTATCATTTTTGGTTTAACGGTATAGTTTTATATAATAAATTATATGTACGATTCTTTCATATTTCATTCTGAATTGTAATATAAACGTGATAGTAGCAGATAATATATAAATTCAATAAAAGTTGAAACGAGGTGTTATCCCTTTTAAAAACGCCAAAAAGATCTGGTGACAATGAATGAAGTATGTTCATTTTTCATTGATCCACTTTTTCTATTTTTTCCTTCAAATTTTAGACGTCATATAAAAAAAGTACCTTCCGACAATATAGGGAAACTTCAACAGACATGATTTAAGTGTATGTTCCTTGTATTTACGTTGAAGACTGGTCTAATGCAACTCTCCATGCTAACCTATCTTGCGCAAGCCTTTTTATTTCCGTATAACAACCACATCCCACATCCTCCCTAAAATACTAAGCGTTTTCCGTCCTTGGCCTCCCTCTTCTGTTCTTACCACACACAACTTCCCTCTAATGTTAATTTTACAAGACTCTCATTTCTCAAAACATAACCTATTAATGTATCCCTTCTCTTGGTCAACGTCCTCCATATTTTTACTCTTCCCCTATTCTCCTTAGAGCTTCCTCGTTAATTACTCTATCCACCTATCTAATTTTCAGCATTCGCCTGTAGCACCACATTTCAAAGGATTCTATTCTTTTCCTGTCGTCCACATTTCGCACCCAAATAACGCCACGCTTCATACGAACATTTTTTGCAAAGATTTCCTAATATTCAGACTTGTATTACCCGTAAGTAAATTCCTCTTTTTCGCAAAATTCTTCCTTGCCTGTGTTATCCTACAGTCTATGTCTGCTATACTCCTACCATCCCTAGTTATTATGCTTCCTAAGTAGCAGAATTCCTTAACTTCCGTCAAAATATCCTTTCCCAATTTAACACCCTTTATTATTCCACTATTTCACAAACTACACTCCATTACCATGGTTTTCCCTCTATTAATCCTCATATCTAACTGTTTTTCCAGGACGGCATACATGCCATTTATTATGGTTTCCAAGTCTTCTTCTGACTCCCCAAATACTACAATATCATCAGCAAAGCGTAAGGTATTTATATCTTCTCCTTACAGTATGACTCCTTTTCCATATTCCGTTTTAACATTCTTCATTGCCTGCTCTATTTATAAGTTAAACAGCGTAGGCTACAGTCTACATCCTTATCTTACTCCTTTCTTGATTTCTGAATTCTTTTCTTGTATTTATAAAAGAATCATAAAATTCAGATAAAGAAATACTTGGAACGCACTGCCTTACGTGACATCCAACTGGCCGTGGCCGTGACTGCAGCCCTGCAACATTCGATTTTATTACCTTTTGGTACTGTCAACACAGTAACCCAAAATAAATTGTACATCATTTTGATCTAAGAAAGCCCAAAAAGAAAAGCGTTGACTATATAATCGGGAATGGTAATAAATTTCCTTCCGGAGATAAGTTTCGTCTAAATGGAAACAATACATGCAGAATTTCAAACAGGAAATGCTGCAATAATAACTGTATTCCAGCCAAGAAACTTCATGACAAAAAATAATTACTTTAATTAATTTTAGCGCATCGACTATAATGATTTTGTTCTGGCGTTCAGCGCGGAGAAAAAGATAGTCAGTAGTACGTGACAACATTGCAAGAATTTGATTTAATGGCCCAAGGAAATAGCTTGAATTTGAAAAAAAAAAATTCTTGACAAGGAAGAGTTTAAAAGTAAAATCACGCCTCCCATTCGAAAAGTATTATACGTGCTCATTATCGACCTCTGCCTTACTGCGTGTCTCTACTTTTACGTATCTTCCATTCTACCATCCATTCTTTACAATAGTTTTGTTATTATTTCTTTTGAGTCGGTTGGTAACGCTTTTAACTTAATAATAAATACTAATTTATTCCTATATATTTTAAACAAACCTGACTGACGGTAAAGGCTTATTCTACAACTGTTATTGGAAGCCCGGTTGATATATGAAGTAATATGGAAGAAACCTAACATCATGAGCAGGAACAGAAGCCCGGACGACTGACCACAACTGCTGTTTGTTTCTTCTTCATTGAGTCACTTGTACTCGGCCATGAGAAAATGTGAAAATAATAGTTTGTTAGTATAAAATCCACGGTGCTTGGGACAACAGCTAAGATGGCAGAGCAACTGCAGAGAAAATGAGTCAGATCGTCAGCATATAAATTGACAGAAAGGCCTATCAAGTTTAATTAGAGTAAAAAGAACAGTTTTATAAAATATTATTATGTATTAAATATAATAACGTAATGGTTATGAGAATGAATTTCACTCTGTTTTAGTTTCGTTCGCCGGAAAAATCCATTAGTTGGTACGTTTCTTAGAACTTCTATTTTCCAAATGCCTTCTGAGAACCCGTGACACGATTTCCAAAGTAAAATCTACTTGTGTGATGTTTAATTTGTATTATTACAGTTGTTATTTCTCATTAATTACACCAATACGTGCTCGTGAAAATCCCAGAATGGATTAAAAATATTGTTCTATAGTAAAGTTCTTCTCTAGTCTCCTTGTAACGTATCGACGTTATTTTAACCTATGTCTAATAAAATATCAACGTATTGGTCAACATTAAGATCTACAATTTCTCAATTTATTCATTTTACTTTATTATCTTATGTCCGAGCGTAATAAAATATTTTCGTGACGTAATAACTTTCATACACTTCCGATATTGATATTTGAATATATTAACCTAGACTAGTTCACTCTTCTTATCATACGATAGTCAAACGGTAAAATGAAGCATGAGGATTCTTATTATTAATATCACCTAAATGGAATCTATCTGTTTTTATCATTAAATAGGTACATTGATTCAGAATATTGAGCCAGCCTCTCACCAAAGATAGTCCTTAGCCTCCAGAGATCTTAAACACCTCTTATTCTCCCTCTATTTTCTTAACGTTGATAACAGCTTCACGCCTCGGGACTGGCAGCCAACGTGTCTACACAACGGCTTTTTTTAAAAATTGGACCAAGCGTTCGATTGTCTCTGTTCCTGACAAATATAATTTATTTTCAAGCTCTCGTTCCTGGAAAACGGAGAATTACTTTGAGTGCAGCCGTTCTGCGGCTTATGCTTTTCTGACGCGTATTGACAGCAGTTTCTGTCTGGAGATAAAGGGTAATTGGTTTCCCAACGTGGATTCCTCAGAATCGTGTCGAAAGAGGGAACAAGGTTCCCTTTGTGGAATATAACACTAACCCACGTGCGCCTCTGCGGCCCAGAGGATCCCATAACAACACGAATTCCACAAACACTTTTCACGTACTTGCTTGAAATGGGATAAATTAAGGAATTTCTCCTGCGCACGTACATTCTTGTATTAACAATCATTATTTAATTACTTCCTCACTAACATCACAAAGAACGTATATGGCCTTATAAGCGACAACGAAACCTTCACATTCCAAACAGGCAGTATTTATTGATTACTACATAGGAATCCAATGTTGCCCGGGTGTTAATTCATATTATCCCGGTAAATTATTTAACTCTTGGTCAACATATAACTAAACCAACACCGGAAACGTCACAATATGAATATACTTCTAGTATCTCGAGAGTGCGTCCTAAATACCCTCGGTACAATATCAGGAATAAATATGTTTTAGTATTCTAACACAATAAAATTTTTCTATAACTGTTGTATGTTAACGTCTAATTTTGTAATAATAAGTAAAAATTTCCCAGAAATTTCAGACTATTTTTATTTATAACAATTTCCAAAGACGAAAAAACAACGTTTCGGTACTTATTTGTGCCTTCTTCAGGTTATTATCCTAATAATCAATACATCAATTATCACATTTTAAATATCACAATAGTTATGAACGTGACTACAATTTTGTACACATTTTGAAAAATGTCTCTAATTTCCGACCAATTTCAGATTATTTTTATTTATAACAATGTCCAAAGAGGAAAAACACAACGTTTCGGTAATTTCGCCACAACTGAGCTTATGTTAAATTGTCGTAAAGCCTCGGAGACTCGTTTTTCAAAACTTGTACAAAATTGTGGTTATGTTCATAAATATTGTAATTTTGCTGCTATAAATATATATCAACAAACAAACATATATAGTGGTCGAATATTGAAACAGGAATTGTGGTTTATAACAATTATGAATATGTAACCTAATCTGAAAAAGTTTTTGTTTTAATTTACATAAAGTTTTTGAGTCTATTCAGCTGAATCTACGCAGTGTTCAGTTTCGTTTTTAATTGATGAGAAACAGAGTTAAATTGAATTAGCGTTAAATTCGTTAAGATGTTAGTGTGTGTTCATTCTATTCACTTGATACGCATCCACTTCCTTCAATGTAACTTCTTGAAGTTCCAGGAATATTGTTCGAAAATTTGTCGTCTCTTTCCTCCCCAGAGCCTTAATGGAATTCACTTGCCATTGGCTCGGTTGGCTTTGCTTTACATTTCTCGGAGGAGAGTGCTTCCCAAGCTTTTTGTTCGAGTAAATGGAGAAACCACGGTTACATTTCAAGCTCCTTTCTCTACTATAAAGTTTGATATAATTAACAGATTTGTGGTAGAGTGGCGCACAAAAAGGAATTAACCAAAAGTTTCACACGCAATCACTAACATGCTTCATTTCCCCTTCCACGGTTCGCCTATAGAGCCTAGTAAATGGATTGAAATTTGTAAACAAAATTATGTTTGGTAAAACGACAAGGATATTTGTAATAAGGGTACCGTCAAATAGTAGCTATTTTAAAGTTATTACAATAGAATAGAACATCAAGAACAGAAAGCAGTAATCAAGAAAAGAGTAAAACAAGAATGCAGACTGTCACTCATGCTATTTGACTTATATATAGAACAGACGATGAAGAATGTTAAAACGGAATATGGAAAAGGAATCATACTGCAAGGAGAATAAATAAAAACCTTACGCTTTGCCGAGGAGTTGCAGACAGGAAAAGAATAGAATCTTTTGAAATGCGGTGGTATAACCGAATGCTGAAAATCAGATGGGTGGATAGAGTAACTAACGAGGAAGTTCTAAGTAGAATACGGGAAAAGCGAACAATATGGAGGATGTTCACCTAGAGAAGGCCACGTTTTAAGGCATGAGGGTCTTGTAAAATTAGCATTAGAGGTAAGTGTGTGGGGTAACAAGAGAAGAGGGAGACCAAGGATAGAATTCGCTAAGCAGATTATGGAGGATGTGGGTTGTGCTAGTTATGGGGAAATGAAAAGGCTAGTGCAAGATAAGTCAGCATGGAGAGTTGCATCAGACCAGTCATAGGACTGAATACCACAACAACAACAATAACTTTTAAAAGTTGGATGTCAGGTAATAAATAAAATAAACCGCTCTATCTAAACATAATTTTCTGACTTTAAATTTCAATCAATATAAAGGAGAAATGGAGGAGAGAGGAGAGCGACAGAGGAGGAGAAGAAAAGGTTGAGAGGGTGAGAGGTGGAGAGGATTGATAAATAGTCATACATTTTATAATTATTTCAGCTGAAGTGAAGTTCATGAATTACTAAATTTTTAAGTTTTGAACCATGATTTATATTTAAAAATTTGTTACGTAGAACCCGTATGTAATATATTGTAATGTTATGTTTATACCATGCCTGATGAAGTCTCAAAAGGGAGATGAAACGTCGTACTTGGATTAATTGTAGAGTAATGAAATTAATTGCTGTCTTATTTTTTTTCCTCGGAGTCGACTACTGTTGACAAAAGAACTTTAAGAGTAGAATAAGTGTGGACGAGGTGAGTTGTCCGTTACGTGTTTAAAACAAGTATCGCGGCCATGATTAATGACGTCAGAGGGTTTAAGTCTGAAAATCAACCCCGACGCCAACGACAATAGAATCGCAGGAATCATCTCGCTAGGTTCACGAAGTCGATTAACTTGAGTAACGAGTTCATGAAGTTTGTCATTTACATATTTGTAATTCCTTTCTGCAGCTTAAGTAGTTGATTTGTGACTCCTTCAAATCGATTACTGCTACGCATCACAACTTCGCTCACTATTTTCCCCACTGTAATTACGTCGTTGAAAATTTACGTCGTGTTTCGACACGAGTGGGTAAAAGGGCATGCCCTTAATAAATATTCCAATCAATTTTGTAATCGGTTTTGGCGCCGAATAAATGGCGACCACCTACAGAGGCTCGGAAAAGTGGAGGAACGCTGCGCATCACACTACATTCTTTCAGGGATCCTATTCGTAATTGAATCAAAATATATATAATCCTACTTATACAACGTATATGAGTTGGTTTTTACAATAATATATTTAATTAATCAAAACCGTTACCATATAATACGCAAGAGAAAAAAATAACCGCAACAGTCTACTGAAAATAAATTTAAAAAATTTACTGTCGGTAGATTTCGACGTAGTTGGTTAATTACTTTATCAATACTAATTATACATGAATCCTCAGACAAGTTTATTCATTCCGACATCAATGAAATCATACGATTATTTAAATAATTAAGCTTTACATGACTGATTGGAATTACATTACGTTGTAATAGGATAACCTTAGGTTTAAAATCAGTCTCAATTTTACACTTCATAGTAAAATAATGTTTAATAATATAATCAATTATTTTTAAAGTAGTTTAAAGATTTTGACAAATTAATATTGAAATTGTTGAGGGAAAAAAATTGGTTTGTCAATATAGACGCATCATGCCGAAAGCTCCTATTGAAAAGTAGTTAACGATATTAATAAACATTACTTATTTACTAATTGTAGAACTGGGGCTGATTTAAAAGCTTACGGTATCCTATTGTAATAAAATTATACGTTTTTAATTGTGTGAAATAATATAAGTATGAATATTAGGAAGTCATTACTAAAATTGGAGTGTGGCGTTATATGGGTGTGGAACGTGGACGATAGGAGATGGAGAGAGGAAAAGAATAGAAGCTTTTTATACGTGGTGCTATAGGAGAATTCAGATGGGTGGATAGGGTAACTAACCAGGAAGTCTTAAACTGATTAGGGTTAGGGGAAGGGAGAACAATTTGGAGGCGTTGACCTAGAGAAGGATAGATTAATAATCCACATTCATTAAAGTTAGCATTAGAGGGATGCGTGTGGGGAAACAACAAAAGAGGGAAACGTAGGTTGGAATACGCTAAGCAGTTTGCAACTATGTATAAATGAAAAGGCTTGAGCAGGATAGGTCAGCATGAATCAGACCACTCTTAGGACCATAGCAACAACAAAATAATATTTGGTAATTTCCAGATCAATAAGGTAATTTAATTAATAAATAAATAAATGATAAAGAATGGCCAAAAATCAAAATTTGAATAATTTAAATTGAATACGTTTTGTCGCCCAACTTTAGGAACCTCCTCAACTCTTTAATTAAAATATTACGAAATTCAGACCCCGGACTTTGCAGCAGCGGCATGAAATTCAGTAAAATTTTAATTAAAGACCTGAAGAAATCCGTAAAGTTTTGGGACGAAACGTATTTAAATTAAATTATTCCATTTCTGACGTCTGACCATTCATTGTATTTAATTTCGAAATGCGTCTTTAGCCCGAAATTTATTTTTATTATCAAGGATAATGTTTCTTGAGTTACAGTAACTATATTCTTGAATTAATCTTCAGTTTGTATGTGTATTTCAGATAAAATATAGTGTATCACGACGCCATATTGGGCGTAACATTACAGATGTATAAAGAAATATCTGAGTTTCATCTCCATCTAGATTTAAGAATGTTATCGTCCTCTTCTAGGAAGAAACCGACTACAATGAGAAATTCGTTGTGAAAGTCGTCGGATTCTTGGAGAAGCTTACTGAAAGCTTCCGCCGGTTGATAAAATATTCTACCGTTCGACGATAACCTTCCGAATCGTAGATTAAATCCACGCTTTGCCGTGATTCCTCTGTGGGATTACCAAATTAAAAAAAAATCTGATCTTCAGCTACTTACAGTTGAGATGGGCGTAGAAATTATTCTTTTTACAAATATTTAGATTGTAAAATAAATAAAAATGTGACTAAATATGTCAGCAAACAAATTTAATTAATACAATGTTTCATCCAAATTTGTAGCAAAATTAGTAAATGTTAACAGAGTTAGATGAAAATTCTAAGGCCATACACTCAGAAATAATTTTTCCGACGTTAAGTTAAATAACTGAATAAATAAAAAATACTGTCAAATATGTGAACAAACAAATTTAATTGTTTTTTAATTTATGATCTTTGACCTGAGAATTGACATGTAATGTTTAATAATTTTGGCAAACTGAAGAAGATTACAAAGCACGGTAAACATTTGTATGATTTAAATTTGTTTGTTGACATATTTGGTTGTATTATTATTTATTTATTTTATTTAAAGGCAGAAAATAATTTCATATTCAGACTGCTTGACAGAAATACAAGATTAAACGTGGAAAAAGACCGAATGAGAAATTAAGAGCTGAGGAACTCTTAGTAACTTTCCAGAATTGCTCACTCAAGTCTACAAATTAACTGTAGTTTTCATAGTAATGTAATAAGAATAGTGTGTCGTTTACAACAGATATAAAGTACTGAAAATTATAAGCGGAATATTTAAGGAACATCAGAAATAAATACAATTATATATCTGTGAACGTAGTCGCATCAGGGGTTCCAATTTCCTCTTATCACTTCTCGTTTACCTTTACGTGAAGTCTTGCTTGGAGCTTGCACGAAACGTGAATTGAAAAACTTGGAATAAAATGGATTTAACTGCACACAACCGTTCTGTTGAGAGTTAAGTCGTTAAAGTAGGAACTGGAAAAGAAATAACTAAACCAGAAATATATATGCAGTCCTTTATTGTTCATTCATAAAAATGAATTAATTTCTATAAAACAATACATAGTTCGTCTGACATTTAATAAAAATATAAAAGAATTATAACAGCGGAGTCGTCAGTTTGTATTGTATTTAAATAATTAACTATATTACGTTTCGTTTCTCTTTTGAGACGTATTCAGATATACTAAAAAATTGAAAATTACAAAGTATCACATTAGATAATATGCTATTGTATTGTATTTATAAAAAATGTCTCATATTACGTAATGTAACACATTATAATTTTCATTTTTATGTATACCAGAAGAAGTCTCAAGAAAAGATGCGAAACGTAGTAATATATTTGTGTATTCTTATTTCGTTCAACCTGAAGAGGGTTCATATCAGGACTGAAACGTGTAGTTGATTTTAAATTATAGCTGGGTATGTTTTACTAATTTTTGTCTGTTTTTGTCCTCATTTAAAAATTAATTTAAACTTACAGAAGTTAATAACTATTATATGAAACGTAGTTAGTTCATTATTTAAATAAAATAAAAACTGACAAAGACACTGTTGTAGCTCATTTAATATTGCAATAATATTTTTTTTCTATTTAAAATATCACTTGCATGCTTCTAAAAAGAGTTTAATAAAATGAAATTGAACGGTTGATTCATAGTAAAAATGTTTTTATTTACTTCTTACAACGTTCCGGACTCTAATTTGGTAAATTCTTCAATATTTAAAACACGTAACTGTGCAAGGATATTGTAAACTGTATAAAGAATATAATTGATTAAGGCAATTTGGTGGGCGGGAATGGGTTGGGGGGAGAGCCAATAATTTCTTAAATGTATACGTAGGCGTGTTATAACAATTTTGGGAGTTATTATTTCCTGAATGGATTTCTTCCCTTGAAGAAGCAGCTTTTGAATAAAGGATAAAGATCCTTTTACCGGTGAAGCAGTCCCAATAAGAACACAGATTTAATTTTTTTAAAAACTTATTTAAACTATAAAAAGTTTACCGGAAACATGCCAGAATATAGTTTTAAATAATATAAGTTCACTAATGAAGAAATGCAGAGACTGAAGTTATTAATCTTAGAGGTTTTATTCGTCGTTATCATAAATAACTAGACTGTAATGTTCCACGTCACATATTTTGCTGATATATTGGTAAGTGATCTCATATTTTATGAATATATAATACAAATATAAGAATACATTTGTACATTATTTTATTTACTAATTTATTCTGAAGGTTTTGTTATTAATATTTAATTTATATATTATATATCGCGATGGGTGATACTAGACATATATTTTTTAAGTTTTCTTTTTTTAAAAAAATGACTACACTGAACATGTAATTATTTTTAAACTAATCAATAATGTCTACTTTTTGGTAGAAAGAGAATTTAATTGTTTGGTGTCTGCCGACAGGTTGGCTGTTGACATTTGCAATGGCGTAATACCTACTCAGAAGTTTTTCCATCTCCTGAAAGCTCCTCCGACTTAGCAGACGTCCATCGGTGACATGGAAAAATAATTGAAAACGTCGTTTGAATCGAATATCGTTGATAAGCTATCGATAAATTAATTCACCTCGTTAGTGTGCGTATAAAAATGCAACCAAGGTTTATCTATGAGTAGATCTGATAAGGTTAGATTTATTAGTTCAATTAATATTGCGATGAGGAAATAGAAATAGTGAAATTGATATCAATTGGAGATAAAAATACATAAAAGGAAGTGATGTTTAGAACTAGACATAAAGAGTAGTTGTAGAATTGAGAGAGAAATAGGATCATTCAGAAAATATTTTCATATATTTATATATGTTATAAATTTACTAGTTTATCACTCCTATCACCTCACTTAGGATTGCCATGTAAAACTGCATATTAGAATATGATCATGCATATAGATATTATTAATTTTTTAAATTAATATTCTCATTCCATAAAATAAGTAAATTAGAAAAATACTTTTGAGAAACTCCCATAAGAGTCTTCTTTATGCTTTATATTGTTACTTAAATTCACAAATGGTATAATAATTAAAGTAGAGTAAATTGAGATACTAAGTATTGATGACGATATTAAAATTTTATCAGTAGAAAAATATTGTTAAGTGGCACTCAAATAGAGTACAATATTAGTATTTATAGGAACAACCCTAAAATAACGTGGTGCGGTCGAAAGAACAGTGGTGACGGAAGCGATAACACATTAGGAAATAATAATTTGACAGAAGTAGATAAAAAGTCTGCACAAGAAAGGAAAGCTTTTAGAAAAAAACTTTGCCTTTGAATACTACGTATTTATTTCTAACAGTAAAATAAAAAGAATGAACAAAAATTCAGAAATTGGATAAATCAATTAAAAAGTTTATATGACAATTAAATATACAATAAATGAGTTAAATTAGCCTCTTTGTCAGTTTTTTAAATTTCAATATTAAACATTACTCCAAAATCAGCGAGTCTTGAATTAAACCCGAGAGAAATTTATGGAGGATAGTGAAGGGATGGAATAATGGACCATAGTTTAAGGCACCGATGGACTCGTAAAATTAGTATTAGGTGGAACAGTGTGGTTTAGCAGTAAACATAAGATGTTAGGCAAATCAGAGTGGATGTTGGCTGCAATAGTTAGGTCGAGATCAAAAGTTTAGTATGGAGAGTTGAATCAAACCATTCTGTAGATCATTCTGTTTATTTCTAGGACCACGTGTTCCAAAATATTTAAAAACAGTATTCGATATCGTCGAAGCTTCTTCCTAGCTTGAATTATGGAAGGAATTTTTTGTCAGGTATAATTAGCACCGGGTTATCACTTTTACTAAGTTGGCGTAACTTGTTACCGTCGGTGATGAGAACACGAGACTTCTATTTTGATAGTCGGGGTTGGCGCACAGATTGGCTTCTGTTAATTTACACTGAGCTTCTAGTTGGCAGTTCATAGTTGGTGGAAGCTGAAAGGTTATCGTTAGATTTCTCGGAACTGTTCACACATGAACTTTCCTCATCTCTGAGAAGTGCTAGTAATAATGTAAGGAAAAAATATCATCGCCAACATTTACACACTCTCATTAATTACTACGAGTTATATTTTCTAAGTATATATTGTAAATTTTCGATCAACGTTGTTGGTTCTTACATTACCCAGTGTACAATTTAGTAAACGAAATTGACATCCCGCGAAAGAAATAAATTAACTTTTTTATTCGACAATTCGCAGAATACAAGTGGAATCGATTCCCGATGTTTCGATGGCTTGCAACACATCTCCTTTAACCCTGCTGTGGCATCTCATTGTCGTGAAAGAACTGAAAAATGCACATCACACAGCCTCAAAGAAATTAGTAAATTTATTACTACTATGCTCTGATTTAGCGTCAGTTTGAAGTATTAATTATTTTAGTAAAGCAATGAATGAACTTGTACAGTCTTTAATCTTTAAATTTAATTAGTAATAACGTTTCGGTATATTTTTATATCTTCTTCAGGTTTCTTTTCGTATAGAGGAAATATTTACAGCAAATTAAACCTAGGATGATGAAGGTATGACAATAATTACAAAATTTATACCGAAACAGTAATTAGTATTTAGCAGTAATTAGAATTGAAGATCAAGAAAAGAACGGAGAAATCAAGAAAAGAGTAACAAGGATTCTGTATGTCGCCTATGCTGTTTAAATTATGTATAAAACAGCCGATGAAGGAAGTTAAAACGCAGTATGGAAAATAAATCATACTTGGAAACCATAATAAATGGCATGAACGTGGCCCTGGAGAAAGAGTTCAATATGAGGATAAATGGAGAGAAAGCCAAGGTAAAGTGGAACAACAGAGGGCGTTAGATTGGGAATGGATATTTTGACGTAAGTTAAGGAATTGTGCTACTTAGGGAAGCGTAATAACTAGGGATGGTAGAAGAATAGTAGGCATAAAGAGTAGGATAGCACAGGCAAGGAAGGCTTTCACGAAAAGATGGCATTTACTTACTGGTAATATAAGTATGATATTTAGGAAATCATTCCTAAAAATGTTTGAATGAAGAGTGGCGTTATATAGGTGCGAAATGTGGACGGTAGGAGTTGCAGAAAGGAAAAGAATAGAAGCTTTCGAAATGTGGTGTTATAGAGGGAATGAGATGGGTGGATAGAATGACTAACGAGGTTGTTCTAAGCAGAATAGGTGAAGAGCGGACAATATGAAGGATGTTGACTAAGAGAAGGGATAGATTAATAGGCCACGTTTTAAGAAAGGGGGTCTTGTATAATTAGCGGTAGAGGGAAGAATATAAGAGGGTGACGTGGGATGGAATTCGCTAAGTAGATTAGGGAGGATGTGGTAGTTATGCGGAAATCCAAGAGATTGCGTAAAGTAGGTTAGCCTGGAGGGTTGCATCAGACCAGTCTTAGGACTGAATACAACAACAACCTGAAGAGGTCCCAAAGGGAATCACATTGGGCTAATTTTTAGTAATACATTAAAATTTTTTATTTTATTGAAATTTATTTGAGAAAAGTATAGATTGGTACATTCAGTTTATGTTTATATTAGATTTGAGATCCATGACGACTTGGCTGTACGATTATGTGTATATAATTGAACAGGATGGTTTTTCGTGGGGCGTCAAAGTGTTTTATTATCAACAGTGATATAAAAGGGTTGGCGGTCATGGCAAAGGCCCATGGAATATCCTGTTTTTGTGTTAGTATTTAAATCACGAGGGTTGTGATCTTTGATGGGTATTTTACCGACATTGAGCGCGACTGCGAGGTCGTTGGAGTGGAATTACAGAGCGTGGAAAGTGAACGCCTTGATTGATACCGTCTGCTTGCAAATGAACAGGTTCGTCGAATTCTGCCTCTCATTAATTCCGTGCGTGCGTCGGGTCTGAGATGAGCTTCATTAGGAACGTTCCTGGAGCCGCGATCAATCTCCAGTCCATTGCCCTCCTATCAGACACAACCTCGTGGTCAGGCGACGTCCGGGGGGAAAACCACGGTAGGCGCTTAGCGTTTAAATTAGTCCCTTTCTACAAAATATCCGCCCGTGTGTTCACCGTCGCTTCTAGCTCTCAACATTTGCCCTTTCACAATTACACCCTCACTGTTACTCGTTTCGGACGTTGGCAAAGATTGCGCGCAGGACCTCTGCTCAGATTCGTTACAGCAACAAGTATTATTGATGGGGGAAACAAAATATTAGTTTTCATTTCCAGAAATACTAATGGAAAACAGAAAACAAATTCCACGAGTACTGACCCGATATCCGCTTTACTTTGCCCTTTATATATATGCTAATTTCGTTGGTGACGTAAGTGCATAGTTCATTTGGGCTTCATTAGATTATTATCTTTAAGTAATTTAATTAATATTAGCTATCATTTTACTCATACTCTACAGTGTCACACCCAATCAACGGAAAATTTGAAAAGGCAATCCACGTTTTCATGTAACAGTTTGTGGATACAATAGTCTACCTATGTAATATTGGGAAATCATTGCTATAAATGTTCGTACGGAGTGAGGCGTTATATGGGTGCGAAACGTGGAAGGTAGGAGTTGCATAAAGGAAAAGAATAGAAACCTTTGAAATGTGGTGCTATAGAAGAACGAGTGAGATGGGTGAGTAGAAGTTATAAGCAAAATAGGGGAAGAGAGAACAATATGGACGACGTTGAGCAAGAGAAGGAATAGATTAATGGGCCACATTTTAAGGCATGACGGGCTTATAAAATTAGCATTAAAGTGAAGTGTGTGGGGTAAGAACAGAAGAGGGACAGAAAGGATGGAATATGCTAAGCATTTTAGGGAGGACGAGGTAGTTATGCGGATATGACACGGCTTGCGCAACATAGGTGAGCGTGGACGTTTGCATCAGACCAATCTAAGGACTGAATACCACGAAAACAGATTTATTAACCCACAGCTAAAACAACTATTAGACTTTCGGAAATGATAAATGGGCATCGTAACAGGTAAACTACATATTTGTTATAATAAAAGTAAACACTAATTAGCCGAATTAAAAGGGGCGCCGCGCTATGACGTAACATGGGCGCAACGTTTGCACTAAATAATACTCAATAAGTTTTATCAATTGAAAAGCGTAACTTGCCATGGAGATTTCATTTCAGATTATAAAAAAACTATATAAAATATTGTAATAGATTTCTTGAAATTGTTTCATAGGGTTATTTTCATCCATCAAGTCTGTGTCTTTAAGACGGGTTACTTTTAAAATTTAAAGCAATTTTTTTATCATGTTTTAATTCTAAATTGTGGAAAATGGCAAAACTAAATATGTTTGTAATTGACTGTAACAATGAACAACTGTAACTCAGACGTTATGGGTTTCACGGAAATACTTAAAATATAAGCAGAATGTTTCTAAGTAACGCAAATGATGATGGCCACTACAAAGAGATTGCATTTTCGCAGTACGGATTTATGAGAAGCTCTTTTTTGTGATGGCTGTGGCTTGGCTTGTTCCGAGAATTCGTGAATGAGGTAGAAAGTGCGATGGCGCATGCTGTTCATTAGGGGATTTAAAAAATAATAAATACATTTTGTTCCATGGATAAAATCGTTTCCTAAATACTATGTAACCTTCAGGTTAATGATGCGTAAGCCTCTCAAACTAACTCGGGATGGAATACAAAACGAACATCATTGACGCAACGAAAATTAATTAGTAAACTATAATATGCGTTTCGGTAAATCAACACCCCGTTCACAGAATGTGGTGATTTACTTTCCTGGGAAACTTCCTAACCACTGAGCTAGTCCGAAACCACGCCAACCCTTGTAAGAACCTTCCGTTTGCTTCCGGATAATATCGTGCGTCTTTCCTTACATGTATATGCAAGAATATTCCATGGTCAGGCCTTCAAGCACACCTCTCGTACAAATAATATTTAAGTTTTACTGATACCACTGACAGTCGTTATATAGTCGGACTTCCCTCGACCAATGTGAGGAATTTAGTTCGATATGATGCGTTCAATACTGCAGGTGACGTCACGCACTTCAAAAACTTCAAGCGCCTCTACCAACATACATCTCAAGCTGAAACCACAACATACAGGTTCAAACCTGGAAATCAGCTGATAGAGCAAGGATCTCTTTAAGCACGGCAATGTGTAACGTTTCCCTAATTACACTCGCACAACGCTAATATTATTCATATAATCCAACCATTACTTGCTATACACGCGAAATTCAAGAGCTTATTAATATTCATACGATATCAGTTAATTTGTAAACATAACTCCAACTTACGTTTAAATGATCAATCACTATTCCATGTATATATTACGTCATTTCGAATAAGAGGAACTTCTGACCTTATTCATAAATTATAATCAAACAAATTTATTTCAATATTTACAAATATTTTAATCCCTGCCATCCATCGGTAACGAAACACGGCGCTGTTAAAATATCTTTTATCAATAACTATTTCCAATGATGAATAATCTGTTTTATAATTTAAAACAAGTTAGTATTTAAGACAAAAAATATATAAGAAACAAATTAGAGAGAACGTACAAATTATTTCAGAAAAAATTATACTGAAAAAAATTAGAAAATCAGTAAACGAATCAAGATACAAGAGAATGTAGATTTCCCCGGTGAATGGATTTAATATAAAGTACCTGAAGACGATGCCGGAGATAGCTTTCAAGACGTTGTGCTTTACAATCAATATAACCCGTGTAGGAACCCGAGAACCTTATATCCAAATTAAGATGCCTTTTGATGGTCAATCAGTATTTATTTTATTATATTGGTAGCTACAAACTTAATAAAAAAATTCTTCGTAAAATTATTTCATTATCAGTAGCCAAAGTTAATCGGTAAAAGAATCCAATTGATAAACTAGAAGAGTAAAAAGCAAACGACAGAAAAATACGCTGGCCAAAAAAAAATTAACAACAATCGAGGATTTTTTGTGGGGTTATGAATTGTTTATTACAATGCGTAATTGCGAATCAGCGTCTTTAATTTAGGAGTTTTATACTTTTAATTCTTCATTGCACACCTGATGAAGCCCTAAATTGAGGGTAAAACATTGTTTTAATTTTTATGTCATGAAATAAATAATTTAAGACTAATTTGGTTGATTTCATTCGTTTATACTCCTTCATAGTTTTGTTTAAATAATAATTTCACTGTTCCACGAGTACTTAAGGTCTAATCCTCAGGAATTGATTGCCACGTATTCGTCCAGAGTGGATGGATTTTCTGTCAGGGGTGGTGTTGGTTTCAATTTTATCAGTTCCAGTCGTGGCTGGCTTTTGTAATTGCCCCGTGCGCGTTTAACAAGGCCGGAACAAAGCGCCACGGCGAGGCGCGTCGCGACGCTCACATTGTGCCACAACATAATTCACTGCATCGGCACATTTCGTGAAACGGAATGACGGAGCTCGTTCGTTACATTTATTTGGTCTTCCTTTAGCTCCGGCCATAATTACTCTGTTCACTGGGAGGATCACAATCAATTTTATCGTAAAGCTGACGAATAAACTTAGTTGCCATTTTTATTCTTTGATGCCGTATCGAATAATAATTTGAGGAAAATTCTCCGGTGAAAGAATGGCTTTCATTTATTTAAACTGTTAATTAAATTTTAGCTCACACAGAAAACGAACTCCTGCAATTTAAAAGAAAATTAATTTCCAACTTTAAGATATGCATTCATGTCAAGAACCCAAACATACCAGAAATTTTACAAATAGCATAAATATCAGGGACGGTAATTTACGATTATCAGAAACTTCCCTACGAAAAAAACAACAACAATTTACGAACAATAGATCGTAATATGATATAAACAAATAAATTGTTCAGAAACAGGGAACTTAATTTAGGAAAAATGATTTCAAATTATCATATTGATTTTAAGGTTAATATTGTTCTGCGTCATACTAGTTACTGTTGCTTATAAAAAATAATAATGTTAGCGTAACTAAATTCCAATGAAATTTGTACTATAAATAATTCAGAATTTGACACAAAATAATTTAATAAAACGTTGGATTCAAAATTGAGGCAAGCATGAGAGAATTATAAATAAAATAATTCAATTAATCTGACTGAATATAATACACAAAATAAAATTGACTGTGTGCGGCCCAACGCGTCGCTTTTATATGGTGCAAAATGAGCGCCGCACTCGATAGATAGACAATTATGTATATTTTTAAGTGCTTAAAATTTATTGTTACTCAAATAAAACGCTTATTACATTTACAAATTATTTCGCGTTAAACAGACCAAATAGATGGATTAACTGTCTTATTCTTATACATGAAATCCATTGTTTTACGTGTAAAATAACTCAAATTTCGTATGTGTTTTTGTACGTACGTTCCTCATAAAAATCTTAACACGTGGAACCATTTCATCAAAAGTTTGCATTCACGTTCTTTCCGACACTGTCGGGGTAAGACACGGCTACCAGGGGCGGGGATGTGGAGGGGGCGGATATTTATCAATATGCAAAATCCGTCAAATAAATAACTTTTGGACCCAATTAACTTTACGGTGATTCTATTTGAACCCGTCCTACAGGATACATAACGTCCTTTCGTAGCCCGAGAGTAAGCGTTCGTGCGGCGGCGACGACGACGTTCGCGAGAAACAAAAATGTATCATAACTTAAGTAAAATGTCTGTTATGTTGAAGCCTGGCATCGCCGGGTACCCAGATAGTTATAAATAAAATACAAAGAAAGAACAAAAAAACAAAAACGGATTAATTTGATTTTAATATGTTATGTCCCTCTACTTTAGAGATCTCCTAACTTCTTTAATTAATAATTATTAGTAACTTAAGTTTAAAAATTTGAATATGTGTATAGTTACATTGTAGGGTTTCATTATAGAAAAATCCCGAATTTTGTATTTAGAAACACGTAGTTTAATGTGTCATTATCTAAATAGTTCGAAAAATTATAATTTTTTATACCTTGTGACTGGTCTGAAAAGTTCAATTGATTCTGAAATTATAAATATCAGTTTTTATAAAATGAAAATAAACATTAACAGCTATATTACTTATATATATTATAATTAGAATATAATCAATAATCATATAAATATTACGTTATCATATAATAGAAATGGCGAGTGTTTCAGTAATATTTTTTCAAAGTTTGACATCGAAGATGAAATAAATCTTTGTTTCAAGTGTGTGCCTCTTTTTAAAAAAATACATAAATCTTAAAATTAATATTTCATCATAATTAAAACCTTCTATAATTACTCTGCCATTTGAATAAAAAAGATTTTGACTGATTTGTTAATCTGCGTCTCAAATACTGAAAAACAAACTGTTTGAGAGCACAGTAATAACTTCTTCTCTTCTCTGAAATATTTAATTCTGTCTCGTAAATCAGCAAATTGCTTCGTTAGTGAGGTGAATTGAAATATGAAACAGGTGATTAAAATTGTTAAAAGCGTAGTTTTAGTTTCAAGAACTTCTGATAAAGCAATTGGAGATAAAACGAAGGAAAATAAAATTCAGAATAAGGGAGAGCGAATGTTTATATTCAAGAGCAAAAAATATCATTCTACTTATAATTATGAAACAACAATAACGACTCGTTGTGGACGGACGCGGAACTACCACAGTAATTAGTTGGGTCGTAGATAATAGATAATTTAATAAATGTCAGAGTAGAAGTTATAACAACGCTTGTAGAAAATGCTGCGTAAATGAGTTCCTTGAAAATTGTAGAAAGGCTTTAATTGGGGAAATTTTACAAAGACTTCAACCAAAGAAGTAAAATTGGTTTGTAATTCATAAAATGACGACTGCTTATTACTTCACAGAAAAGGGATTGAGCTGTGTCTTTAATATTCTAGTGACATCTCGGGAAAGAAAATTACTGGAATAGTAATTAATATTCATCAAGGTATACATGGATTTTCAATATACATTATGCAAGCAAATTTTTATTCCAGGCTGCCGTTTGTATTTGTAATGTTTAGCGAAGTGGATTCTGAGAAACTACGGGACACTGTACAAAAGGTGAAAATAATGCGCTCTTTATTCTCTGTTTTCCAGTGAAATCTATTAGCATTATGCAAAACCAACCTCTCAGAGATAATTATTTAACTAGTAAAAACAATCCATTAGTTATTTACGTCGCAATTGAGCAAATGAACCCCTAGGAACATGTTATTTTCTTCTTCTGCTGACTGCCTTTTTGCCTCGTTTTTGAAATGAAATTGTAAAATATGATTTTATGGCGGTATAGGCTTCATTTTAATTAACTTCAAACGATATTTCTGCTTCAATATAATAATTATGTCATGTATTGACTTCATTAATTTATTAAACCTTGTAGCGGTGTAGGACTCCTCCCTAATTATATTCACTTTTTTATATTTTAAGCAATCGAAATTCGGCAAGAATAATGTAACTCGGCAGGCTCTTGTGCCAAGGGTGTTTTGCGTTCACCCTGCAAAATCTGCCTAGGACACTATTGTCTTCTTCAACGCGAAAATTCCCGCGCTGGACGAATGACGCATAAATATTGGTGAAGATACGTCACGTGGGGGTGTTGTTTTCCTTTGGAGAAGGGGAAAAGAAGAGTTTAACTGCGGATTTAGAAGACGAATACTGAGTAGAGTGGGTCCAGGCGTAGAAAGGGCGAGGAAGCAGGGGTGCAGTCAGTTTTGCTCGGACGTTGAGAGGAAGAGGAAGCAGATGACGCAGGAGAGTTGTTGAGCGAGAGTTGAAAGGGAGGCGAGTAGAGGAGTTAGAAGAAAAAGCGGGTAAGGAAAGCTAGAACTTCGGACTTTCTTGTAGGACGGAAGGATGTGAAAGTAACTGTGTGTTGGAGTTATGGAGTAAAACTGAGATTTCCTCAATCGCCGGGTAGTACCAGGTCCAGAGCCTTCTTCCGTCAGCAGAGGACAACTACACAGTCCGACCTGGAAGTGTGAGAGTGGAAGAAGAAAAATCTACAACGCAGAAGTTCCGGAATCGCTGAGAAGATAAACAGGTTCGTCATGAACGTGAAAACTCTGCTACAGGTTGTTGCCCCAATAATACACCTTGGGAAATCATTCAAAATTTAAATAATAAAACATATATTTATATATAATAGTAAATAATGCTCAGGGCACACTAGTGAAAGGTTTTTATATAAATAACACTATAATTATTAAAATCACAAATAATTTGTTAAATAAATTTTAAATAATCCATCTTCACTTACAATATTTAATTCTGTCGAAGCTGTTACATTTATTATTGCAGTATTTTCTTCTTCATGTTTACTAATTATAATAGTAGTGAGACATTTTTAAAATGCAGGCTACTTTTCACAGAATCAAGTGTGCTATTTTCTAGGTGCGTGAGACGTTTTGATTACTGTTATATTTACGCAAGTTAGGATTTCAGTTCACCTTCATTTAGAGTTTCAGGTAGTTTATGAACTAACTTCCAAGCCGTGTTTAACCCCATTTGTGTGTAGTTTTGAGTCCCCAGACCTAGCCTAGCTTTCGTTTCCTGCCTCAAGCTGTACTATACACAATTCGCCGCGACAAAGTTCCGTTGCGAACTACAGCTGCTAGAGAACTGCCAGGCTTTAATTTAATGTCCTCGACCTACGTCAAGTAAGCTTCAACAAAGGGGCCGTATAACGTGAACTTGTTTGAGGAGAAAGTTGAGTTCGTTTACTTGTGAAGTCGGCGATAGGGGCGCTGGGGACTGACAGGGAATTTAATACATGACCCCGGCCGGATAGATCCCATTTCCTGAAAACGTTACCAAATTCTGTAAATTATTTCAATCCAACCGTACTCTATAAATTTAAATAAAATGTCTAAACGTATTTTATTAGTTACCATACTTGAATTTAAGTGTTCTTAAGGAAGAATGTTACCATATTATTTGCCAAAGTTGAAGACACAACAAATAGAGTTTAAAAAGTAATTTGACGCAAACTTATTTATAATCTACCTGAAACGCTAACTTAATGTGACCGAAAATTCTAACTAGCGTAAGTAGAACAATAGGAAAAAAGTCTCATGCAACTATTTATAGGTAAAACCTTCACCATCTCGGTCAGGTAACAGAAATATGGACGAATTGTTGCATCTATTGTTAAATAAGTTTCTCTTACATTGAGAACTGAATAATGTGTTATTGGTATAATATTATCATGATAGTGAGACCCAAAGTGTGACTAATAATAATTACTTGTAGTTACTGTTACTGTTCCTAATAACTATTTATCGTGGAATTCTTCCAAAAAACCTTATATTTAGCTTATAATTACTGTCCATTACTTGTGCATAAAAAATTACATACTTCAGAAATGATGAGAAATATTTGAGATATTTTTGATGAAACTTCTATATTAAGTCTGACATTGTAATCATAAACCATTTAGGCAGTAAAACATAAAACATTTATATAATAAAATATATGCATAATGTGTCGTTACACTCGTGTCCCGCGTCCACCTCGCCCTCATTTGTCCGCCATTATAGTCCTGCCTACGAATCTCTGACCATTTGTCTGCCTTTGTTGCATTGCACGGAAAATATATTCATGACGGCAGAGATGCTCCGTGACGTGGCGTGAGCAGCGGAGCTTCCTCTTCATGTAGTGGACGGTCTACTACAGCTGTGCCTTGCTGTCCGACTGTCGAAATGTTCTTAATTTTATACTATTTCCTTGAACTTTTAAATTTTAAGTCTTTATTTATTTCATTCACGTGAATGAATCTTTGTTAATTTCTGTTCTTTTTTTACGTTTCCGACTATCTCACCCTACCATGTGGCAACCCGAGGGGTCGGAACTAAATTTACGAAGATGAAAGGAGAGTTTCGTTATATATATATATATATATATGTGTGTGTGTGTGTGTGTGTATAGAAAGAGAGAGAGAGGAGAGGGGGGAAAGAGAGAGAAATTAGCCATACAACGCACAAGATTCGATAAGAAGTAATCTACATTTTATTCAATATAAGATCCGTTATTTTAATCTATTTAAAATTGTCTGTAAAATTAAAGAACGAAGGCTTTCCCGGTGAAGAATATGTAGAAACGTTTCTAGGGTTTCCAACCGGGTAATCTCTGTACACAGCGACGTTTCGACGGAAGATGGAAGATGACGGAGTTGCTATCTGTCGAAACGTCGCTGTGTACAGAGATTACCCGGTTGGAAACCCGAGAAACGTTTCTGTCTGTAAAATATTTTAAAAATCATAGTATTAATTTTTTGAGTAACCAATAAAAACTCAGTCCCTACGTCACACGTTCAGTAAGCACCAATCACAAACCACAATGACATAGAAAAATAAAGTTAACACTATTTCAAGACGCTGGAGCGGAACGCTAAACACTCACTGGATTGAAATATCCACCAATACAAACTAATGTCGTATTGAATAATCAGTTTTTTCTCTTACGTCTGAATCTTTTAATACTAATAGCCTCGACACTGTTGCTGCTATCGTAAAGACCATATTGTGGTTTTTTACTTGTTTATTAAGTACTTAAAATTTATTATTACAAGAGAGAAGAACAGCTTCAACTGAAGGCCGTGAAAGTAAATTTAGAAGGTAATAATGTTGAATCGATCTTCACGCACCTTTGATCAATTTACACAGTGTCCATTCTTCACTGATTTCATCGCTAACGTAGTGAAGAATGTGAGTAAAAAATTGTAGTAGATCTTAGGTTTACAAGAGTGGAGGAATGTGGCATCGGATCTGGCGGTCGACCTGGACTAGCTCCAGATGGTTAGAGTAACCTCACGGTAAGCGGGAGGTTCCAGGATCGACTCGTGGGTCAGGTCAACATTTTTCCATCCTTATCTTCTAAATATATTTACTTAAATAAAATGCCTGTTAAATTTATAATTATTATAAACTGACAAATCTTCAACATTTTTAATAAAATAGAGTCACATGCATATTTTGAAATATTTCTAAATATTTGCCCGTTATGATGCTTAAACTGAAGTTTCCACCTCTGGTTAACTTCTTAAAGCTTGAAGGAATTCATAAAACTGAAGCTGTTCGTTAGTTCCATCCCAGCTGCTATTGCCATATAAAAGTATAGAACTCTGCCTGATTCACCTCTATAGAATACGTTAATGCCTGTAATGTAAACTGTTTTCAGGTAGCATACAGTTTATTTGAAAGTCCTGTGTTTATTTTCCGAACTTCTATAAGGTTACATACAGAGTACGCAATGAATGTTTCTGTTCGGGTTTTAAGATCAACAGAATTAGCCCAGCGAGCCGCAGGTAATCCTTCCCTCCACAGCTGATCAAAGAGATGGACTATGGTGGTTATTTCCTTTCAAACACCGTGAATGGGTCAACACTCTAGGGTGTATTGACGTATATATATGCTCGATCAGAGTGTCATGTATATTTTTTCTACCAGAAATTAGCGAATATTTAAAAATAACAATTAAGGGAACATAATAAACACGATACTTAAATTTGTATAGACTAATTTACAATAATAGAAGATAATCGTAAAAATTATTCAAGCTCTATAACGGAAATATGAAGTAAGTAAGGAATATTAAATCTAATTTTAAAAACGATCACATATTCAACGTTAATAAATGAATAATTTTCTATATTACATAGATCATTTTAACGGTATCGCTGAATTAAAGTTACAGTTGTGTTTTTAATGTGTAAGGAAAGGGAAAAAGTATTAAATATATTATTTCGGAATCCAAAATTAAAATCTATTTCTTAAATATATTTTTATGACGAAACTAGTGTCTTAATCCCCTCCTTTGCCATATATTTCGAAGCTTTAGAACAGTTATGGGAAAGTTACATCTTTTAATTATTATATAGTTCCATTTCATTGCTTTCTTTGTTTATAAAGTGTTAAAATTATGTAGCTCAGAACAAAAATTAATCTAACAATAATATTTCACTTAATACCTGTTTTTTTAAACGTTTACGAAAAGATAAATCAAAATGATCAATACCGACTAAAACAGAAGATTTATTCACTTTTCGTCGTCGCCTTTGGGAATTCTTCAAATCAGACTTATGAAATTTTGTAGAAAAAACTCAAGATTTAAGGTCCAAGCATAAAATTATTTGTCTAGGATTGTATACGTTACAATTATATGCGAAATGTGATTTAACTAATATGTATATAAAATAGAATATCAAGTATACTGTAGTTATAACTATCCATGTCCAGTCCAGAACGAAAACAAATTATCTTCTGAGTTCAAATATTTAATTTCATACTTCAAAATTTCATAGCCTGATGAGGCTGAAAGGTAATATGAATGGAATAAATCTGCTATTTTGTATTTCCATCGGTCATTGAGACCTCTTCTGGCGTGATAATAAATTACATTAAATAATTAATTTCAAGGGGTATAGATGCATTAATTTTTTTAATGCGGCCGAAACTCAATATAATTATTAATAAATTAATTTGAAATTTATAAATGTAATAAGCAGTTAAAGGATACGGAAAAGGTATAGAGTAATTAATAAATAAATATAAAAAACGATTTTAAGTGGTATTTACCCAGATTACTTATAATCTACTTACCAGGGAGGAATATTTTATTTATTTAAAAGAAACGTAGTTTTAAAAGGTTTCCTGTAATAGAATTTTTTAGGCTTCGGACGATCTAACTAAAGCTGCAACTTATCAGATTCCGTGAAAGCTTAAGTCGATCTCCCCGTTCGATTCCTAGAAATCGATTACGATGAAAACATAGGCAAGCCTGCAACGCAAATTGGATCAGTGTTTCTCACTACGACGACATCGTCTCAGTCGCTCTGCAATCTTCATTACAGACAAATAAGGGAATAGCATCCGTTGTCAGATTTACAGAGCTTCATTCCTTGTTGGTTTCCGCTCAGTTTAATTTGAATACATTCGTATGAATTTAATCAGTTCAACCTGAAAACTCCGCCGTCTGTACATTTCCCGGATATTCATGGAAATTCATTTTACCTTGACTGAAATTAATGAGAATCTTTTGCTAAATTACAAATATTTTAATACCAAAGTGTTTAAATTTATTTTGAAGCTGTACTGAATGAAAGAAAATCTTTGACCATTTAAATTTACCATAAAAATCTTTAAATTACCAATATACATTGATAATTAAATATTATGATGGAATGTTCGCGACAAATGGCTCTATTAATATTTTGGTCGTTACCGTTAGTAATGGGTGTGGCTTGTTCGGGGTGGGGAGGGGCCAGGGCGTGACGTATACGTTTGGGGGTTAGTTTTCCCATTTAGCCTATGTATTTGAGAAAGGAGTGGATTTAGTTTGGGAGGATATTGCTAACAAAGAAATCCGTAAGTTGTTATTCAAAATATATTCCTGTAACTCCGAGTTTCCCAACCGCATCCCCACTTTTCAATTTCCTTCCTATTCTATTAAAGAGGAGTTGCCTGTTAACCCAAAAAAACTGTGTTTTGAGTGATTCTAACTAGCCTATGACTCATTATATCATGTTATAGTTCGCATGACGAAAACTCCGTTTCATCAAACGGGAGAATGTCAAATTATTTCTCACTTTTTTTTTCTTATCATGTGCATATTAGAGGGATGGAGGATATTGCTTTTACCTAACCGACCAACAAAATTTGTCAGGCAGAAATCGTCCCACACCTTTCTCAACGGACTAATACAGCCTAGTGCTTTTTTTCTCTGAATTGTTTGGGAACTGATTCAGTACCGTTGTAAAACGACGCTACAATAGGAAACATGGATAACAATGAGCAAGTGTGGACAAATTCAGTCAACCAGAATCCTGAACGAGTGAGATAGAGATTGCCGTAGCTCACAATTATACAGATAATATTTTATTTAACTTGACAATGAGCAGCTGTGGTCAACAAATAAACCAACCTTATACATCTTTGTTTGTGGAATGTAATTAATCAGCCTTCTGTCAGGACAGTGCAGCGTTTCTCAACCGGAGGTCCGCAGGTAAATTTAAATGGTCCGCGAAAGGTAAATAATATTATTACAATTTTGCTAACAAACAAAAACGTATATATGTCACAAAAGTATCTGTATTAATTTAGGTATTTCGGGAGCTTTAGACATAATCATCCATTTAAAAAATGTCTTCTTATATAAGCTGTTAAATTTCACTGTTATTAAGACGTTTTTATTGAATTTTTAACAAATAAATCATGGCTGATAAAACTTACATATCTGGCAGATATTTTTATAAAGTGCAACAGATTTACCAGTACAAGGAAAAAATATTACAATTTTTAATACCAGAGATAAGATTCAAGTTTTGATAGGAAAAAATAAAATTTTGGATTTCATCAGTTGATTTTAATTCTCTTCCTGCCTTAAATGAATGTTAAACTTCATTATAATTAAAGTAGATGAAGTATCAAAAAATTTTCCAGAACACCTACATAACTTTAAATCGACTCTTTAGCAATATTTTTCGAAACTAGTAAAGGACGATTCCTGGGTTCAGAATCAATTCTTGGTAGCAGCTAAACCAGTAGACTTAAGTGCAAATCTCTGTGAAACAGAAATTGATTTAATCAGCGTGACTCTAATTTGAAAAAACTACAAGGATTAGTCTTTAAGCAATTTCTATTATTCTTTTATTTCACTTTTCTACAACCTATTTATGTCAAGGGGAATTTTTTTATTATGTTGCAATGACGTCAAAGTGCACGATCAGGCTCCAGCCAGATATTGGAATTAAACTTACAAATATTGTACCTAATACAAACAAGATTTGCAATTAAAAGTCATTAAGTGCTTCATGTATTCATATTTTTGTTTGCATTACAGTACAGTTCTATAATTTAAAAATTTTCTAAATATAATTTAACAGGATTTAAAATTTTTACAAGTGGAAATTACGGAACCTAAAATATAAACCAAGTATTCCGTTAAATTATCCGATTTTGAGAACTGTTCCACTGCAGAAAAAGTTTGAGAAACCTTGCGTTATAACTTATCATAATTTGAGCATTGACTTAGGAATACTAATTGCGGCGTGACGTCAATGCTGCGTCATCGCTGTACCCGAAAAAGGCAAGTAGGATCGACGGGTTTTGATAACAATGTTAAATAATAAGTAATAACACAGTGTGTATCAAAATTATTTATGACGTTTTTAACTAAATTTGAATTATTAAACGCTCTAAATATTCTCCTAACACCACAATTGGCAAAGAAGTTATTTGTGAAATATTCATGACTTGACGGAGTGAAATTTTATTTGCTTAGGAGAACAAATAAGTTTTCATTGCACTGCATTTCTCACTTTGATCAATACGCAAACTCGCCTTTGGAGGGAACTAGACTAATAACATTTTAAATTTATCCTTCTTGCCACTAGCGCTGTTGTGGTTGACGTCAGATTTCCTTTACCTGGTTCCTTTTCAGTCTGACCGCAATTAAAACACTTTAGAGAGAACAGGAGCTCACTGTCAACATTTCGAGTTACTCTAGTTTTCATTGTCTCGTCATGAAGTAAAAACTTTATTCACTGTTCCTTTGTCTGCATTCGGTACTTTTCCTGTTGAAAAACGTTTTCGTTTTGTAAATGGGATTTCATGGAATGATGTAAATACCATTATGGCAACAAAACCTTCAGCATAAAAGGGATGAATTTTAAACGTAACGTTAATATTACATTTATTTTATCCAACAATTTCGTGCTAAACGTACTCTTGAAACAAAATAAAAATGAAAATTAAGAAATAATTCTACATTACATCTGTTCTTATCAATCTTGTATCGGTAATAAATTATTTTAATTCAAATTTTATTACATTTTTATCGTTGGAATAGATCACTGAGCTGAGAAGGCATAAAAGGTATCTTTGGTAGTGTATGATCTTTGTTCCTTGTTGATAACTTTATAAAATGCTTCTAATTATATTTAAGAAGAATAATTTATTGATGAAAGTAGTATTTAAGTGTGTACAGAATACACAGTGTATACAAACACCATAGTGATGCACCCCCGTGAACATATACCACAATTACCAAGTAAGTATATTTCTTATTGAATAAAATCTTTGTATATTAATAACACCGTGTTAATATTTTATGAAAGAACATTTCAGTTAAATTAAATATGAATATTTTATCATCTGGTACGAAGCACTAATGTAAATTAAAAGATAAAAAATAAAATATGAACATGAGAAATCAACTGCTTACCATAATAGTATGAGTAAGCATTGAATACACGCAATAAACGTAGAAAAAAACATAAATTTATAATTTAACACATAAAAATACCCAGAATGCTAAAATAATAAATTAAAATTCCCGTGTGGCAATGAGCAAGCATGAGGACGATCAAAGCTTGATTCTTTTTTTAAAAAAAACATTAATTTAATATAATTTATTAATATGACTACACAAATGAATTTGTTTTATAATCTTCAGCAGAAAAAATGGCTATGAAGTGAGAAGATTATAATAAGTTAATTATTATTAAATGGTCCCCAAATTAGTTATTTTTTTAAAAAGTTACCAGTTAATACAATAAAGCTAATTAGTTAAATCAGCCTCTTTGTCAGTTTTTAATTTAAATATTAAAAATTACAACGGTTCGTTCTTCGGTCTAGATTCATGAGGTGAGGTTCCGTGTACAGCTAAATTTTTACCTGAAGCAGTCTCAAATGAGAAACGAAGCGATGTAGTATTCATTATTTAAATTTAAAAACAAAACAGACAAAGAGGCTTATGTAACTCATTTCTTGTGTATTTAATTGGGTGATAAACTATTTTATAAAGCAAATTGGACGTCGTTTCGGCTTTCAGTGGCATAGACAAACATTGTCACGAGTGACAAATCGATAGAGAATGACAACAAGCCTTTACTGCGGCACAGCTGCGTGGACAATAATACGGGAAAACATCGCAAGGATTAGATTCGGTGGCAGAAGGAACAGCTGCAAAATTGAAGCAGATAACACTCGAAATAACTATATCAGATTTGATCCATTCCTAACACCTTTGTATTTAGCCACCCGAATATGTGTAAGGGGTGGTTTTATTAATCCACATCAAAAATGTTGTATAAACTATTATAACATCTATCTCTTATCCTTCCCCTTTTCAGTTGTTGAAATGTGCAAAGTACCAAGTAGAAGGATTTAATTATTCGTTTGATTAATTTCAATACGGGAGTCTTTACAGGAAGATAATTTAACTTGATGCGAGATCTGCTGTTGGGAAAATTTTTAAGTAATTATGTTGGAATCCCTCGGGCGCTTAAATAATCAATCTAAATCTCATAAAAGTTTCAAATTAAAGACTAATCAAGGTATTTAAGTGCTCGGAATGATGAGCTGAGTCCAAATTGAAGATAACGTGTAGGGCCTTGGGAGCATCTTTCCACGAAACATGAAAATAAAAGGTGAATAAATTTTAACAGATTCTTCTTAATATATAAAAGAGTTACTGAATTGAGCAGATCTAATTCAATTAATTATTTTAATTAGTTCATTGGTATATTCTTTTGTATTTTTAAAACGGTTTAAAAATTTTGGATTTTTTCACATATTATTTAAATTACTTTCTATTCACCTTGTAACGATCAAACACATCTACTCTAAATTTGGCGGTACGGTATCAAAGGAAAGTTATGTGAGGGTTACAGACGGGGGTAATAAAAGTACGGCTTTTCCCATGTCCCGTGAAATTTGGTGGTGTTTCCCAAAATCGTCGGAGACGGAGGGAAAACGGCTCCACCCAGAAAGGAGAGACAATAATTTTGATTGCACAAATTCGAGCCCCGCCTCCGATGTAATACGAAATAAGGGGAAACATGATTAAAAACCCCAGAAGAAACTAATTTGGGACGTTAAGGAGATTAGGAGTTGGAAATTAAGGACGTGGAGGTGTTTTTAACAGTAAGGAGGTGATGGTTTGGTGATTAAGGACGGGGAGATTATGATCGGAGGTTAAGATCGGGCAATTTAAGATTGGAAATGGTCTTGACCACGGACATTAACAACTGCAGTAAAGCGTGATCCAGTCCGGAGCAACGAGCAGCGGCAGCTGAAAGTTCCAGGAGTGCTGAAACGACACGGTAAATACCTGTGTTTGTAACCTTTTGCCGATTTCCTGTTAATGCCACTTCCGAGTAGGGTTAGTGTTAAGGCCCATTTAATACGAACCTTAGTGTAGAGCTCTTGGAGTTTGTTGTAAGGAATTTAATTTTTATGGTTATTGTATGTGTATAGTGTTGATCATTAAAACAATTGCCGGATTGTAACTTTACATTGAGAAAATTGTAATATATACTGTTAAATATAGAGTAAATGGAATTTTATTCTTATAATATTTCTTTATAAAATAATAATATCGCCCTGACCATTCATTCAATTATAATTGTTATTGTACGAGACAAGCAAACAGGGGACACAGTCGTAATAAAATTTGTATGGAACCAACACAGCAACAGGTAAACATTTTTTTAATTTTGTACATGCCAATATTTTCATAGACCTACAGAAAATACAGAATCCTGATCCCTATTGGTTTAGTCTGCGTGTTTTATTTCCTGAGGCGAGAAAAGAAGTCCTATGATGGTTCGCATTATTGATGCCCGCCATCGAAACTTCCGTTATGGACTTTATATGACTACGGAAACACAAACGATTTTCGCGGCAGCCATTGCAGTCTCAACTTTGTTACTTAACGCGACCACGTGTTTATTGCAGTCGTATTATTCGCTGGATAAAAAGATGACTTGTATTATTTTCCACTGAAAAATTATAAGTGTCTGTTCAAGCACAGTAAAAAAATACTGCGATACACAATAGCTGTCTTGAGAAAAATTTTCTATGTGTGTTTCTTTATAGCATCTTCGACGGATTTCAAGAGAGATCTCAAATATTATCATGTGCCTGTGAATCTGCCATGTGCAAGACAAACTTCCAAGTTTCTGCAAACATTTGTCAGACCGTTTTGCTTTACATTTGTAGTTGGAGAAGCAACACGAACAGCTGAAGAGTAAAACTGGTTGCTCCTCTACTCATATCACAATTCTCTTAGGATGAGGATTAGCCAAGTTTTTTATATGACGGCTAGCTCTATGGCGGGGGTGGACATTTTTTAATATCAAAAAACAGCCAATATTTCCATAAAAAATACATTTCTCCGTCAGTTAATTTTATGATGTCCCTCCACTGCAATTTGATAGCGTTTTCGGTGAATTAGTTTTGCGTATAATTTTAACCCCATTCATTTTAGGGGTGTAGATGGCTTCATATGAAATAAAAATAAAAAGCAGTCAAGTTTGATATCAAACTCGATGCTATGGGAGTCTTTGAGTTCGATTATGACATTTAGAATGCCAATAAAATTGGAGTTCATCGCTTAAAAGGGGCATGGTACAGGGTAAAACACACTTCTGTGTAATTATTTTAAAAAACAGAACAATTTTAATAAAATATTGTTTCCATATTCCTCGCGACCCAAAACGAAACACTTTGGAGATGAGACACGGCTACCACCCCTAATGGGAGGGGGTGGAATTGGTGGAATTTTTATATGAAATAAAGGCTCAAGAATTCTTGAGGTCAATTAATTTTATAGTTTTTTCCCCGACAGTATAATTTGAACCCCTTGCAGCATGTGACGGTTGGGGTGGAAATGAGTCATGAAAATAACAAGCAAATTATCAACTTTGGGGTGGAAACCGGTATGTTGCATTATGACCTTTGATATGCGATTTAAGTAAAAATTCATCCCTTAAGTGGAGAAGAAATTTTATTCTGTTACAGTACTGAAAATATTTTTAGTCCTGCTTTTGTACCGGGTTCCCAGATATATGAAATACTAACCTAAACTATTCTTTCATTGGTCGTCATCCATCGACTATTTTCTAAAAAATATTTATTTCCCGTTTTTTTGATAATATTAATAAAATGTGAAACATTTCCTGTTAATAATTAATTTAATATGAATAATTGTCAAGCGTTTAAAACGTTTTATAGATTATGATTAATTAAAATACCCGACAAATTTACGCTAAGGCAACCTTCCGTCGGTAATACAAACGTTTATCATCTGTACCTTTGGCTTTGAAAGAGAAAACCTTTTTTTTAAAATATATATTCATCCATTCGTTGTTAGTATATTTCCTTCTGATCGATGTGTTTGTTTTAACAGTCATCAATTACAAGTTTGAGAGAAGGTTTAACGGGGAAATAACAATTTAGCTGTTCATTTTTTCGTTTTTATATACTATTTTATGACATTTATTACTATCTAATTCTTAAAAACTTCTAGTGCCAAATTTATTCTTATCATTAAAATTACTAAGTCAAAATTTTATTTGCTTGGAAAATTTATAAATGAACTACCGTCAACTTTATGTTATTTGACGAGGTGTGACAGTGTTGACTAATAAAAAATAAATTTTACATAGTAGCTAAGTTTTTTTTGTTTAAAAATTCTTATTCCTGTGATCGAAGAATATTATTAATTTCAACATTCAAGTTTATACAGTTAGAGAAAACTAATCTAAGTAATTATCAAAAGTTTCAATATAACACATATTGCCTATTAATAATCAACAGTTATGAATTATTACACGGATTTAATTAATTAATGTCAGTCTTCTTTCAAGGATCTGGCCAGTGCATTCAAAATGGTCTAAATCGGCCGCTTTGTCTTTCAAATTGTCAAGTCTATTGGAAACATCGTCTTCTTTACGTTCAGCATATTACCAATTTTATCTCCAAATCAATTATTGTCTCCCTCAAATTGCCTTTTAAAAACATCTAAAATACCCTTTTCTTTTAACTGTATATCATTCCAAATCATCTTACGCCATCCAATTGGTGAGTTATTCACGAGTCACAGTCTACTTCTTGCAAACAAATTTCTCTTGAGGGAATACAGTTGCCTTAATTATTCTTTAAAGTTCAATCACCCGCTCCGTAGGTTTATTAACCCTTTTATTAGGGTTATAAATTTTCGGGGCCATTCCTTCCGGTTTTCTGTAGCCATAAGCCAGAGCTGGTGTTAACATTCTTTGTAATCGCTGTTCCCATCACCGAGGCAGACTGTCTGATTCCCGCGATAGGAAGGTTTCGATCGGTTGTTCACGGAAATGGTTTTTTACACTGAGATTGGCATCTCGTTGGTTCGCTGTTTATCTTATGAATATTTTTCCTTACGGCCAAAGTTTTCGAGCAAAACCGTCCTTGTGTGGAAGGACGACGAATGCACGTGACGGATCTGTCAATACTTTTGCTGGACTGAGTAGGGAAACTGTGGAAACCTGAGGAGACTTCAATGGTTGCTTCATTCCACACGTGCCAAGGTCTAAGGGCAGTCAACCCACGGTGACTCGTCCCTCTTCTTTTATTACCCCCCCCCCCCACACACACGTCCCTCTAATGCTAATTTTACAAGACCCTCATGTCTCATGTGGTTCTCTCTTCCCCTATTCTTCCTCGTTAAATGATTTACAGCAGTCACCTTCAGCACCACATTCACCGAAGAAACTTGCTATCGAAGTTAAATAATTCTGAATCATACAAATTTTAGAGAAAAATTCTTTGATACAAATTGTGACTTAATTAAATTTTAAATATTACAAAAAAACATGAAATAGGAAACAATTTAAAAATTAAACGTTTCAAACGTAATTTGAATACAGTTGTTAGAATATTTTGACGTTAAATTAATCAAAGAAAACTCTGTTACATTGGATATAACAACCCTTTTAACTAAATGAACTTCTGTAAGCTGTTTAGAGGCGCAGTGAATACCAGCAGGGCTTTGTCAGAAACGTTTCCGATATTGAATTCCCTACGTCGGTTAAATTTACTCTTTAGCTCTTTTTTCGCTGGAGAATACAAATTATAGTGTACTGGAAAATACTGCTGAAATTATATATTGGTTTCTTGCTTTATTCTTATATTGTATAGTTTTATGTTTTTAATTACTACTTATTATTACGATTATTTTTAGCGTAAAATTAAACGGAGCACAATCAAACACCTTTCATCAATAATATAATAAATTTGTTTATTTTTTCTCACTAGTTGTCCTTTTAGTTCACACATTTTAAAATCAATTACATTTTTAAAATTTTTTATTTATAACGGTCAAATCGACTGCTTGGTCATTAGCGACCACATACATTTATATTACATACAATTATATACATATTATTTACAATTATGAATTTACATTATAAAATACTAGTAATGTCCATTTTTCTGCTCGTTACCATTAACTAATCATTTATCTTGTTTACATTTGATTTTTAAATTTTAACAAAAAAGAACACAGAATACAATACATGTAAATTAAGTCAAAAATATTACTGTCCTTACAAAACTTAATAATGTCTTTTTGGTATTCATGGGAGTCCAAAATAGATTTGTAGTCTTTGCCATGTAGGTATTTACACTTACAATTTATTCACTGTTTTTCTAGTGTTTTAAGAAGCGTGTAAATAGGTATAATATTTTGAAGAAAATTAATTCATGTCATACTTGTATAAAAATATTTTTAGGAGTTCCAACGCCTCCAAATGCTGAAAAATGTAAGCCTAATATATTTTAGTACTTTGGTTGTGTTACCATCAGAGTAAATGAGTTTATTTTAAGAAGAAAGATTATCTCATTCGGTTCCAATTTCAAGTCACAACACTAATTGTTTACTCCTTCTCAGATATTTATATGCAAGTGTAAAAATTATATGACCTTAAATAAACTTTGCGTACTGTTTCATATTTTGTTTATTTAGTCACAGCGTTTCACGACTTCAACTGTTGACATTTTCAAGCAACTGTCCGTTCATTGAGGATGTCCGCTGTTTATCCAGCTGGAAAAAAACGGTCCGTCGAATTAATTTCTTTAATTGCCTTCCCGAATACAACACCAAAGCAAACAACGATTAGAGAGACGCAGATTGTTGACAGCCGTTAAACAACAAATATTAAATTACGTCGGAGAATAATTAGGTTTCACTTAATGTCATAGTCAGTGGCAATAAGCGTTAAAAATTGTTACTAAAATATGGTTATATTTACAAATAGTTAGTTGGGAAATAGCTTTGTAATAAATATAAGAAACTCTTATTCTTAAACCAAAACTAAAATGAGAACTAGGTACATGCATATATATATATATATATATATAATATATGCTGACTTCCTGTATCTGTACGGGGAATGGTAGGGAATGGACATGAAGCAGCTAATCTTTATCCAGATACGCAACTTCCAAACGTAAGAACGTTTGCTGCTGTGTTTTGTTTTCTCGGAGATAGTTTTGGCGGAACCTCCGCACACATTTATTTGAAGACAACGGGGATTATTTTGAGCAACTACTCCAATAAATCCAAAAGAAACACAAATTTTTATTTATAAATTACATTCATGTATTAGTTTGGTGACAGCGTTGAGGTGGGTGGCGCGCTTTTCTAAATTTATTTCTCATTTTGCGCATTAACGAAACGTATCTGATGAAAAGGTCAACAGCATTGACAACAGTATTGACCTTCTTTATCAATCTATTTAAATATAAATAATTAAGTTCTCAGTAGGAGAAAATTGCCAGTGGTAAATAAAAAAAGCTTTTTCAGAACGTGTTTGAAATGATTAATGGAAGCTCGGACAAAGTATGCAAATGTGACGGAAATAATTGCCATTGCCTGGCGCATATTATCTCTTTGTATATAGAACAATCCGGTTCCGGGAATTACAAAGATAATAGGAATGATTACATGTTTATCGTGTAGTGAAATTGATGAGAGTAAATTAGTACAAATATTGATTATATAGTTTACGATTGTTATTCTGCATAATTAAAAATTATCCGCGCATAACTTCCAGGTAGAGTATGAAAATTAGAATACCTGCACCGTCTGGTTAAGAAAAATTGTCATATTGAGGGCAGCATTGGAGAATTTTTTAAATTAAACCAGAACAGAAAGAATTCACTGAATGATTGATTATTAACCCCTATAGTATTCTAGTGATTTCTACAGGATTTTTATGGTATTTATAAGCCGTAATAAACGGCAACATATTAGTCTTACGCTCCGGGGAACCTGTGTACCCTTGACTCGTGCTTTCGGAAAAGTAAACCCGTAATATCGTTAGCCGTTACTGGAATAAAAAGGGTAATTTATGGCTAAGCAAAACAACGGGATACCGTGAATCCTCACACGACCACCTAAGAATGAATCTTAATTTTCAAGTTTCATTTCAGTGGTAGTTCTATTTGAAAATACAATA